>CM019699.1:23702339-24152339 GCA_009760885.1 Achatina immaculata
AACCACGGCAGGTTAATGGGACGACATTCACGTAAATTGGGTTCTGCTGCCTGTCTATGTCCCAGTTCAAGTTCTCATGGCAAAATGCCATTAAAATTCTCGTACACTTAAAGAAACATCCAAGTTCAAGTGGACAGGTTATGAGTTCCCGATGTGGAGTTTGTAACCAGATATCCCTGGTTTTGTCCTGGATAGCAACGGCAGGAAAACAGGGCAAGCAAAACAGAGGCGGAGCAGGAACATGTCTGGATGCAGGGACTCGTCAAGACGCGATTAGGGTGGTCCGGGCAGATGAGTGGCGCTAACGTCATTTACGACTCCACTTCAAAGCTGCTCACGGCAACACGAGCCATGGAGGGGGAGAAATGTGGGTACACGTACGTGCTTGTTTGTCTCTAGTACGGGGGTGGGGTGGGGTGAGTTTAGGATAAGTCGAGGGAAAAGGGGGGGGGGTGGGTTCGGGGTTAGGATATATCGCAGGAAAGGGGATGGGGGCGGGGTTAGGATTTGTTGGAGGTATGGGGGGGGGGGGGGTTGGATTTAGGATGTGTCGGGTGTAGGGTGGTTGGGTTTAGAATTTGTTGGAGGTATGATGGTGGGATTGGGTTTATGATTTCTGGGTTGTACGGGGGTGGATTTATCGAGGCTATAAAGACAGTGGACCTGGATGTTGGTTTATTCTACAAAATCATGATAGAGTGGATGACGTAAAAAGTACAGGGAGAGAGAGGGGGAGAGAGAGAGGAAAGAGAGAGGAGAGAGAGAGGAGAGAGAGAGAGGAGGGAGAGCCAGGAGACCTATAGGTAAAGTCAGGTGGCTGTTGTGTTTGTAGTTGGAGATGAGGGCAAGGACTTGATAACACGGAGGTTTTTATCCACATTTCGTGTAAGAAAAGAGAAATCATAGGGCCAAATGTTGTTTAAAGTAAAATGAAAACTGACAGTTTTAATCTCTGCAAGTGGCAAACTCAAAATGTCCGGCTAAATCATTTTGACACACAAGCCATGATGCAAGAAACAAAATGTTGATCAAAGTCTTGTCGACCGACACATTAACCACACAAACAACAAGACATATAGCGAAGTCTTGTCGACCGACAAACTAACCATACAAACAACAAGACATATAGCGAAGTCTTGACGATTGACATATCCTATACAGGCAGGAAACAAACTTCCACAGCGGATAGAGTTGCCAAGGTTGGCGACGGCTTGTCCCAGGTCGTCTTGTTTCTATTTTCTGTCGCTGGAAAGCTTGCAGTTGCTCACGGCAGACATAACAGCGCGTGAGTTTCAGGGCAAATTTTTTTTTGTTTGAAAGAGAGAGAGAAAGAGAAAGAGAAATCGCAGGCTCCAAATCATGTCCAAACGGAGACGTAGATTATTTAAATTATTAGGATGATGGATTGAAAACTGGTGTATCGGATAAGGTGTGGGCTAGCAGGTCAGCTAACTATAGCGATCAGGAGAGCTCGAGCGGCTTCCACCTCCTCGCTCCAGCTCACATCCCCCCTGTCTGTTCTCGTTAGTCTAGCCTCAACACCCGAACATGCCACGTCCCGCCTTAAATACTTCAGAAATATTCTCTCTAAGTGGGTGGACCTTGTAGCAACCCAGCGCGCGGCAGCTCGTTTAGTCTGAAGTGGACGTTATTGAGGATATAAACCACAAGTGCCGGCAGTTACCTCACACACGGGCCGCCGCCACTGTGGTGGAGTGAGTGAATCCGTGGGCCGCGTTCTCGCTGTTTGTTAGCTAACTATCAGCCTTGAGTAGTTAAATGGTTCAAACCCAAGAGGGGATAATTCATTTATACTAGAAAGCATGTCTAATTGTCTCTCTTGACGAGACCACACGGGGAGCGAAGCAGCGGCGGAGGTCTGTGGGTAGGCAGAGCGCCCCACAAGGTGCCGACACTCAGTGACGTGAGGTAGACATTTTTTTCATTTCCGGTGGTAAGTTCTGTAGAAACTACTACTACTACTACTGCTGATACTACAACAACAACTACTACTACTGATACTGATACTACTACAACTACTACTGATACTACTACTACTAAAACTACTACTGATACTACTACCACTACAACTACTACTGATACTACTACCACTACAACTACTACTGATACTACTACTACAACTACTACTGATACTACCACTACTACAACTACTACTACTGACACTACTACTACTACAAATACTACCGATACTACTACTACAACTACTACTGATACTACTACAACTACTACTGATACTATTACTACTACAACTACTACTGATAATACTACTACTACTACAACTACTACTGATACAACAACAACAACAACTACTACTACTACAACTACTACTACAACAACTACTACTAATACTACTGATACAACAACAACTACTACTACTACTGATACTATTACTACTACAACTACTACTGATACTACTACTACAACTACTACTGATACTATCTTCTTCTTCTTCTGCTTCTTATTTGCAGCCTATTTTTTATGTCTTCTCTTTCTCCTCCTCCTCCTCCTTTTTCTTCTTCTTCTTCTTCTTCTTCTCTAGAACACTGCTACTATCATTATATTATCAGAGCTATAATGATCAGGGTAAACCCACTTACTTCTGTCTCTGATCCACACCCCCGCTTTCAGTTTTAGTTCTACAAGTCTCTGTTTGTGGAATACTCTCTAGATATCTCCGACAAGACCAGTTCCCATCAGAACAAACCAGAGTTCGCTGGAGCATGACCAGACAGAGTTGGCAGCCACTCTCTTTCTAGACGCCAGCTCTTGGAGTACCAACTAACGCGGTCCTCCGCCTCCCTTTTCCTAACTGAATCTCATGACATGTTATCTTTAAGATCAGTGATCCTCGGTCTCAGGTCGTAACCCACATTAGGATCACGTGGTCTTAACTGGGACATACGATAGAAAAAAAAATATAAATATTTTTAGAAAAGTTGAAATAATAAAATAAAATTACAGGAATTTAGAGAAATCTTCTGTTTTCAAAGTAAACATCCAAAATAAAAACAGCAACATCGTACTTGGCCTTGAAAACATTTTTTGCTGAATTTCGCGAAATGTGTTTTTCCTCATGAGTCGCATGTTATGTGCCATTGCTGGTAGATATGTTTCACATGCCTAGATCTTCGTTGCCTGAGTTATTGATGTTTCTCATGCTTACATTTTCGTTCACTGAATTATTGATGTTACTCGTGCCTAGATCTTCATTGCCTGAATTACTGATGTTTCTCATGGCTAGATTTTCCTTCATTGAATTATTGATGTTTCTCATGGCTAGATTTTCCTTCATTGAATTATTGATGTTTCATATGTCTAGATCTTCGTTCATTGAATTATTGATGTTTCTCATGCCTAGATTTTCGTTCATTGAATTACTGATGTTTCTCATGCCTAGATTTTCCTTCATTGAATTACTGATGTTTCTCATGCCTAGATTTTCGTTCATTGAATTACTGATGTTTCTCATGCCTAGATTTTCCTTCATTGAATTATTGATGTTTCATATGTCTAGATTTTCCTTCATTGAATTACTGATGTTTCTCATACCTAGATTTGAGTTCCCTCTGTGTTTTTTAGCAGTTTTTTTTTTTTTTTTGTGGGTTTAAAAGAAAAAAGTTTTATAAGAAGCGGTATTGTTTCACCAGACTTGAGACCTGTCTCTTAAATAGAAAAAAAAAGGAAAGGGTTCTACTAAAAGTAACAACTGTTGACTGTCTGAGATGTCTCGTATATCTGTGAAGTTTCTGTATGTTGTCCGCGCATTTTGCCTGACCGGGGATTTATTTATTTGTATGTAGCCTAAGTCCTGGCTCTTCCGATTTAGTGTGTTGGTGTTGATGCTTTTTCTGTGCAGTCTGTAGTGTGTCTCTTATGTGTCTGTAATGTGTTTGTAATGTGTCTGTGTGTGGTAAGTAGATTATCTGCGTCGTACCAGTCTGCCTGCAGTCTGGCTTGAAGAAATATGTGTACTTTCTGTATCTCTCTGTAAAGCACTTATACTGTACTTGCAAAGAACCTTAGAGGAAGTCATTCGTGTGTATGAGAGAAACAGACAAGTGCGTGTATTGTCTGTGTCTGCTTGTAAGACAATCTGCACACTGTTTTAATTAGGCAGAATAAGCCCATACAAGGGCGAGAACTCACGTCATGGTGGAGAAGTTGTACCAAGGGCGAAAAGTTGTACCAAAGGGCGAGAAGCTGTACCAAAGGGAGAGAAGTTGTACCAAAGGGCGAGAAGCTGTACCAAAGGGCGAGAAGCTGTACCAGAGGGAGAGAAGTTGTACCAAAGGGCGAGAAGTTGTCCCAAAGGGGGAGAAGTTGTACATAGGGCTAGAAACTGTAACACGGGCGAGAAGCTGTACGAAGGGTGAGAAGTTGTACCAAAGGGTGAGAAGCTGCACCAAAGGGTGAGAAGTTATACCAATGAGCGAGAAGCTGTACCAAGTGTGAAAAGCTGTACCAAGTGTGAGAAGCTGTACCAAGTGTGAGAAGCTGTACCAAGTGTGAAAGCTTATATCAAGGACGTGGAAAGTGTGCCACGGGCGAGAGCGCTGAAAATGAGTGACAGGGCTGTGCGACTGATGTCCTACTCAGTTTGTCTGTATCCACCTCCATGTCCGACTCCTTCAAAAATGATACATTTTTGTAGACTCTGTCTCTGGCTAGAATTACTTTCCGTCTTGACTCTTCTATTTTTCTTCTTTCGGACTTCGATTCATTTCACTTGCTTCACGTCTTCTGACGCCAAATCCATGACTCTGATTTTAATTTCATGTCTATGTTTCTGGCTAAGACTTCGTGTTTCTGAATCTGGATTCATGTCTCTAAGGCTTCATGTCGGTGACTCCAGTTCCATGTCAGTGTCTCCTAACTTCAAGTCTCTAACTCCAGCTCTATGTCTAAGTCTCTTAACTTCAAATCTCTGACTACAGCTCTATGTCTAAGTCTCTTAACTTCAAGTCTCTGACTACAGCTCTATGTCTAAGTCTCTAACTTCAAGTGTCTGACTCCAGCTCTATGTCTAAGTTTCTAACTTCAAATGTCTGACTCTAGCTCTATGTCTAAGCGTCTTGACTTCATGTCCCCGACTCCAGCTCTATGTCTAAGTCTCAAATTTCAAGTCTCTGACTCCAGCTCTATGTCTAAGTCTTTTAACTTCAAGTGTCTGACTCCAGCTCTAAGTTTCTTAACTTCAAGTGTCTGACTCCAGTTCTATGTCTAAGTCTTTTAACTTCAGGCCTCTGACTCCAATTCTGCGTCTAAGTTTCTTATCTTCAAGTCTCTGACTACAGCTCTATGTCTAAGTCTCTTAACTTCAAGTCCCTGACTCCAGCTCTATGTCTAAGTCTTTTAACTTCAAGTCTCTAACTCCAGCTCTATGTCTAAATCTCTTAACTTCATGTCTCTGACTGCAGTTTCATTTCACTGACTCCAGTTCCAGAACTTTGACAACAACTCCATGTATCCTACTCTGACTTATGCCTCTACTACCAGTCAAGTCTATGACTCCAGCTTCATTTCTCTGACTCCACCTCTAGAGTTTTGACTCCAACTGCATTATTCTGACTCTCACTTTATGTCTAACTAAAAAGTCCTGTCTCTGACAGGTATAACTTTTTGACCTCCAGATACGACTGAGAGCATCCCAAGTATCTTATATCTTATAGCTTATATCTTATATCTTATATCCTTCCCGTACCGTTAAACGTCACATAGGGCTGGCAAAGTAGTTCGCCAATTTTTCCTGTCTTCGGCGAGTCTTTCAACCTCATCAAAGGATTTTATGCCTATTAATTTAGCCTCTCTTATTAATGTCCTCTTCAGAGTTTCACGCGGTCTACCCCTTTTTCTTCGGCCTGTTGTGTTCCACTTGATAGCTTGTTTTGGGATTCTCTGATCATTTCTTCTCATCAAATGACCAACATATGTCCATCTCCTTTTCCTGATCACCCGTGAGACTGGTTGTTGTTCAGTCATCTGTCTTATCTCTGCATTGTTCTTGAATTCGTTCCACTTGATGCCGAGTATTTTCCTTAGGCATTGGTTTTCAAAAGAGTCTAATTTCTTGTCTATTTCTTTAGTTGTTTTCCAGCTTTCGCATGCATAAATGAGGGTGGATATTACATTTGAAGTGAATAGTCTTAACTTGGTTTTTGTGCTTATAACTTTTGAATGCCATATGTTCTCAAGATTTCCAAGCTTGATGGGCTTTTATTATTCTTACTTCAACTTCCTGGCTGCTGTCTCTGTCTGCTGTTACTGTGCAACCAAGGTGTGTGGAGTCCTTGACTTCTATAATGCTGTCTGCTGTTACTGTACTACCAAGGTATGTGGAGTCCTTGACTTCCATAATACTGTCTCCGTCTGCTGTTACTGTTTCAATCAATGCCAGTCGGCACCGCATGATTATGATGATGATGATGATAAGGATGATGATGGTGATGATGATGATGATGCTGATGATGATGATAATAATGACAGAATAACGAATTTTGAAAGAAAACTGTGCCATCTCAGTAACCTAACTTTCATGAGCTGCCTTGTCATGAACTGAGTAGCTCGGTTATGTTCAAGCAACATTTCAGTTCTAATTTTCTGTTCTCTCTCTCTCTCTCTCTCTCTCTCTCTCTCTCTCTGTGTGTGTTTGTCTGTCTGTCTCTTGTCTGTCTGTATTTCTGTCTCTCTCTGTTTCTCTATCTCTCTCTCTGACTGTCTCTTTCTCTGTCTCTGTCTGTGTCTCTGTCTGTCTGTCTCTGTTTCTCTCTCTGTCTCTCTGCCTGCCTCTGTCTGTCTTTCTCTGTCTCTCTGTCTGTCTCTGTCTGTCTCTCACTCTCCCAAACAAAGGATATATACCTTGACCTCCTCTCCTTCAAACTTCCATCTTGCAGACTGTCTCTACGTACATTAATATTGCAGTCTCCATTTTTCGACAGTTACAAATAAATCAATAGATAAATAAATAAAAATACAGTAGCCAAATACACTTTTTGGCCGAACTCCTAGACAATAAATATTTCGAACTAATGTTTGAAAAGCATACATGTGGGGGCGTCTTGAGAACAGACAAAACAATGACGCTGAAGGCAAGTTTCAGACTGTGTTTAGTTGCTGTACAAGATGGGGCTGGCTACAGTTGATAATCTGACAAGAGATTTCAGAATTGCCTGGCTCTCTCTGTCTGTCTGTCTCTCTCTATCTCTGTCTCTGTCTCTGTCTCCAGCTTCTTGAATCTTATCTGAGAGACTGAAGGGGTGGCTGTCACTGAGCTGTAAGTTTTCTTAACTCATTCTTTAACCTGGATATTTTGTCTTGTCTGTTCTGTCACACACATTTTTTGCTGTCATGTCTTGGTCTGTAACAGACAGTTTTTTGCTATCCTTGCTTGTTATGTCACAGACAATCTTTGCTATCCTGCCTTGTTCTATCACAATCTTTGCTATCTTTTCATGTTCCGTCACAGATAGTTTTTGCTGTCATGTCTTGGTCTGTCATAGACAGTTTTTGGTGTCCTTTCTTGCTCTGTCAGAGATAGTGTTTGCTGTCATGTCTCGGTCTTTCATAGACAGTCTTTTGCTATCCTGTCTTGTTCTGTCACAGATTGTGTTTGCTGTCATGTCTCGGTCTTTCATATACAGTCTTTGCTATCCTGTTTTACTCTGTCACAGACATTCTTCCCTGTCTTTTTCTTGCTCTGTCACGGAATGTCTTTGATGAAATACTTCAGTGATATCTTAAAACTGCCTCTCCTCAGAGTGCGGCCCGCCGGGCTGGGACCACCTGTGCCAACTGTGGGACCTCGACTACAACTTTGTGGAGAAGAAACCCCAACGGTGACCCAGTCTGCAATGCCTGTGGTCTCTATTTTAAACTTCATAATGTAAGTGCATATATATCGTGTCTGCGTACACACGTACAGTATTGTGTACATACGGTACACTTTCCTAAAAAGTGCTTTGTCTTGTTGATGTCTTTTTATTTCTACGTATCGTTCCAATTCATGCTTTTTTATGTCTGTCTATTTCTCATGTTGTGTTTCTGTCTGTATGTCTGTCTGTCAAACCGCATTTGCCTACGTCTGTCTTTATGTCAGACTACATATGCTTTATATGTCTGTCTGTCAGGCTATGTTTGTCTGTGTCTTATCTGTCAGCTGCACACAGCTAACATAATGGTGTCATGGTTGGTCAACAATAGCCGGTCAAGACCCTGTCCATTCATCTCTCAGTTGGTTCTCTAGTAACAGGCCTTGTGTTATTAACTGGACAGGTATCGCTATGGTCTCCATGGAGGCGGAGTAAGCTAAAGAAGTACTACATGCACATACTTTCCACTCAAGAAATGGAAAAAAAATATCCGCCGTAACCCTCTCCCAGCTCTACACGACGCTGTGCTTCAACATCCTCACTGCACCAGCTGCAAATAACGCCAGCTTTCAGTTCTAAGAAAAAGAATATTTGTCTGAACATAGTTGTCTATCTGTCTATGTGTCAGCCTATATTATGTGTGTCTTTCTAGCTGTCAGACTATTCTCCTCTATGTCTGTCTGTTTCTCAGACAGTATGTCAGTCCGTAGAGCTATATTTGTCTGCCTCTCTGTAAGACTTTTATTTTTTCTGTGTCCGCCTGTTCGATTATATTTGCCTGTGTCAGTCATATTATATTTATCTTTGTACATATAGCACAGGCTATACTGATCAGTGTACAACTGCCCAAAGTTGTACTTGTCTGTGTACATCTAACCAAAGCTATACTTGTTTATGTACATCTATCCAAAGCTATACTTGTCTATGTACATCTATCCAAAGCTATACTTGTCTATGTACATCTATCCAAAGCTATACTTGTCTATGTACATCTATCCAAAGCTATACTTGTCTATGTACATCTATCCAAAGCTATACTTGTCTATGTACATCTATCCAAAGCTATACTTGTCTATGTACATCTATCCAAAGCTATACTTGTCTATGCACATACATATTAAGCTATCTTTAGAGTCAGTAATCAAGAAAAGATCACATCCTATCTTTAGAGTCAGTAACCAAGAAAAGATCACGTCCTATCTTTAGAGTCAGTAACCAAGAAAAGATCACATCCTATCTTTAGAGTCAGTAACCAAGAAAAGATCACATCCTATCTTTAGAGTCAGTAATCAAGAAAAGATCACATCCTATCTTTAGAGTCAATAACCAAGAAAAGATCACGTCCTATCTTTAGAGTCAGTAACCAAGAAAAGATCACGTCCTATCTTTAGAGTCAATAACCAAGAAACGATCACATCCTATCTTTAGAGTCAGTAACCAAGAAACGATCACATCCTATCTTTAGAGTCAATAACCAAGAAACGATCACGTCCTATCTTTAGAGTCAGTAACCAAGAAACGATCACATCCTATCTTTAGAGTCAGTAACCAAGAAACGATCACATCCTATCCTTCCGCTTAACGATGCTCCCAAATGCTGAGATTGCTTATGGATTCCAGTCAGTGCTGCCATCGACGCGAGTTCGCTTGATGGTGGAGTGTAAAATGTAACTTATGTTATTTTATAGCTAGATGTTTATTACATCAGTATATCATCTTGTTTTACATAAGCTTATGTCACTAACTAAGCATTCTTTTAATCCGCTATATAACTCTTCTTCATCTCCGTGATCTTCTAGTGCTTCCTTTGCCCACGGTGCACTTCTGGTACTCCGGCTTAAGTAAAGCGTGCCAAAAAGAATATGGAATGTATAGAAGCTGTAAATGAGAAAACTGTAAGAAGAAACAACTACCACAGGATTGAAATAAGGATTTAGAAGTTGTGACTTCAAGTAGTATATGAAGATGAGCATCACTAACTGCCGCCTTGTTATATTTTATGTGTAATCTCTCAGATATCGATAAATGAGTATTTCGTATAACTTATATGTTGCTGTAGAGGAGATTGCACAGTTGTCGCACTGTTATATGGTGTAGTTTCAGTGTGACGTCTTGTGAAGTTAATAAATCTTTACATTTTTCCTTGATACCAAAGTATCTGATTTTCTGAGTGATCATTACTTGTTGGTGGAGACACAGAGAGTGAGAGTGAGAGAGAGAGAGAGAGAGAGAGAGAGAGAGAGAAACAGAGAGAGTGTGATTAAAACTGATGATTAAATCCCTCAACGTCGGAGCTGGGAGACTTTGCTGGACGACGACTGGAAGAGGGAGAACCTGGGGTAGAAGATCGTCCGGTGGGTACCGCTACCCGGGGTGTTCCAGGCACAGCTGTAATCTTTGGCCACCAATACCCGGTAGAGAAAGGTTAGCTATTTAAGCTCACAAAATTCACCTGCCAATACACACACACAAGAACACACTTAATAATGTAATGCATTGAACTGCGTCAACATATAACATTTAACATGAAGGAAATAATAACAAATGAGAGCAAATGAATGCATTGTAAAATTCCATATGAAATGTGCATCAATCATAAACATACAAGTGTAACATTCTCCTAACCTTTCCACTAACTCCATCTTACACTTAAGACACTTACACTGAGCTCTGTTCACTACGTATACTTACACTGAGCTCTGTTCACCACGTATACTTACACTGAGCTCTGTTCACTACGTATACTTACACTGAGCTCTGTTCACCACGTATACTTACACTGAGCTCTATTCACTACGTATACTTACACTGAGCTCTGTTCACTACGTATACTTACACTGAGCTCTATTCACTACGTATACTTACACTGAGCTCTGTTCACCACGTATACTTACACTGAGCTCTGTTCACTACGTATACGTACACTGAGCTCTGTTCACTACGTATACTTACACTGAGCTCTGTTCACTACGTATACTTACACTGAGCTCTGTTCACTACGTATACGTACAGAACATTCCACGTCTGACATATGAAAACGTACAAGAAATATACATTACCACAAATAACGCCGGCTGGTCAGCAATCTGAGATCAAGACACTCCATTCACCCGACTTGATGACACATAAGATAACTGAAGCACGAATACATCAGATACATGCCAGGGCACGATTTCCCCCCCCCCCCTGCTGCCGCCATGGACGTCACACACAAAACAGAATATCTCACCACATTCCACTCTTTACCTGCCGCACAATCACGTGAGAAGGACACGCTCCAGTCCCCGAGAAAGTGCAACAAAATGACCGCAAACTTGAATGTTCAAACCGGCCACGTTTAAACACTCAGGTCGGCCATCTTGGCAGGAGCATAATGAGCAAAACGCTTCCTGACAGCACTCAACATTTAAAGAAAAAAAAATAGATCCACCATAGCTAAATCCCCGTGAGATAGCTGCCTGGCTTACAGGATCTCCACTGCACCATCATCTTTTATTTACAAGGATCTGCGATTATTATTGCAAGAAACAGCAGGGTTGCCAACAAACCGGGAAGCTGGTGTACACGTGGACTTTTGCTCTAAGAGCCGCAAGGGGAGAGAAAAAAACAAGCTGTGATTCATAAATGGCATTAATTGGATTTTTAAAAAAACCTGGATTAATTGTATCCAAAGTAAACAGGGATAGGGTTTATATGTTTATTTAGTCTGGTTTAGAATTTATGTTATCTGGGAAAGGGGAGGAAAGTGTGTTTTTTTTTGTACTGGACGCCACCTTGGCTAGGAGATATTAACGTGCGTTAAAACATTAAAATATACGCCACGTTTTAACCCTCTCTAACCAGCGCCGTCTACCTGTTTTTGCTGAATGTGAGATGTGCCCCTTGAGTGGTACATTTTGTTCTATAAAAGTTCTGCTTCCAGGGAAGTTTTTATTTAAAATTAAGATCAATAATTTTCAAGTTCAGATCAAGAGCACATATTCTCTTAGAACCGAGCGCATGGTAAGTGAAGGAAAAACTTTGTTGTCTGCTCCTGTTCTGTTGCGTTAAATTCTTTGACAGATCGTAAACAAAATGATAGAAACAAGGACAACAAGACACCATCTCACACGACAGGGCACGCTACAGCCGACTGTGGAGCAAGGTTTCTGTTGGTAATTCATTTTGTGCGACGTGGCAGATAAGGGTGAGCAACCGATCATTTGAACAAAACGAACTAAACATGCATTAAAAATTCCTTTACATATATGTTTATAGACACGTGTAAGAGTAGGCATCTTATGTCTGGGATGATTCATTGCCGTGTGATATTAGAGGCAATATTTGGCTTGATCTGTCAGAACACTAGAGGGTGAAGTTGTCAGAATCATGCCTGACCACCTCTTTGACCTGTCAGAACACTAGAGGGTGATGTGGTCAACATCATGCCTGACCACCTCTTTGACCTGTCAGCACACCAGAGGGTGATGTGGTCAACATCATGACTGGCCACCTTATTTCACCTGTCAGCACACCAGAGGGTGATGTGGTCAGCATCATGCCTGACCACCTTCTTTGACCTGTCAGCACACCAGAGGGTGATGTGGTCAACATCATGCCTGACCACCTTCTTTGACCTGTCAGCACACCAGAGGGTGATGTGGTCAACATCATGCCTGACCACCTTCTTTGACCTGTCAGCACACTAGAGGATGATGTGGTCAGCATCATGCCTGACCACCTTCTTTGACCTGTCAGCACACTAGAGGATGATGTGGTCAACATCATGCCTGGCCACCTTTCCTTCCCCAGGTCCGGAAGAACTCAGCTACCAGTTTCTACAGCTGATTGACTGTGACGTATGCTACTGAAATCGAATCACCTATCCTAGCCATGAGAAGCTAATGCACTTACTACTTCGCTACACAGACGCCCATCATGTCTGTTAGATAATGTTTTAGATTTGTTAAAATATTCGGCTTGGACTGGCAGCCTTATTTAGTTCTTTGTGGTCAGAACGGCAGGCGCAAGCCATTCTTCCACACATCTTAGAGCGCCCCTGATACAAGCGTCTTCGCATAGCGCCCCTGTTGCAAGCGTCTCCAACATATCTTAGAGCGCCCCTGATACAAGCGTCTTCGCATAGCGCCCCTGTTGCAAGCGTCTCCAACATATCTTAGAGCGCCCCTGATACAAGCGTCTTCGCATAGCGCCCCTGTTGCAAGCGTCTCCAACATATCTTAGAGCGCCCCTGATACAAGCGTCTTCGCATAGCGCCCCTGTTGCAAGCGTCTCCAACATATCTTAGAGCGCCCCAGGCACAAGGGAATTTTTCACATATCCGAGCGCATTAGACACAAGGGAGTCTTTGACAATCTTTTAGCGCCCCTACCACAAGAGAATCTTCTACATATCTTAGAGCGCCCCAGATACAAGCCAGTCTTCTACATATCTTACATCGCTCTGGACGCAAACAACGTCTTTCTCTTATCTTAGTGTGCCCCAGACACAAGCAAAGGCTTCCCCTTATCTCAGAGAACGACCCAGACACTGGCAAAGTCTTAATTATATCAAACACAAGAGATTTACTTTAAAAAATCTTATCTGTTGCTCCCCATGTATGCTTAACCAGCACAAACGCGCAATGCTAAAATCCAAGGCAGAACAAGCACCCACAACTGAATCTGGACATTTATGTTCTGTGTGTGGCAAAACTTTTAGAGCTCGTATAGGGCTAGTTGGTCACGCACGGACACACCTCTCCTTACTTTGACTAAGATGAATCTGTGGTCATCATCGAAGACGATGGACGAACAACAACAACAACAACAACAACAACAACAACAACAACAACGACAGTCTGTACCAAAAGAAGAATGTGACGCCACAGAAACCTACAACCACCTTCTCTGCACCTTCATCCAGTGTCGCCAGAGACACACAAACATTAACCGTCTCAGAATTCGCCATCAACAGCCGCCATACACGCGGCACCGTTTACATGTTTACGGCGGGTTGTTTTTTTTTTTTGTGTTCCCCTTGAAATCTTTCACATTTGACACCCCAGCAAGAGCGCCCTCTTTCTTCCATAAATCAACACCACTTAAAGTTGTTGTGCTTTTTTCTTGGAACTTTCTGCGGCTGTTGAAATGTTGTGCTTGTCTAGAACTTTCTGCCGCTGTTGAAATGTTGTTCTTGTCTAGCCGACTACCAGCTCAGCTGCCATCTCTAATGGTGTTTGCCAGACGTGCACGACGCCATGCCGGGAAGCAGTTTGTTTGAAGGGGTCACAGCTCGGCGGAGATGGGGGAGATTTGACTGTCTCCAGAACCTTATTGAGTTCTTGTCTGGTTCTTTGTTGTTCGTTCTTTACTGTAACTTGATATTGCAAAGAACATTTGCCATACAAGTCCGTAAAGCTTTTTTTCGCGCAGCAAGACTTCTCCAGAGTTTCTGTTCTGTTATAGAGATAGACGAAAGAGGACTGGTCAAGACCCTTCAAAACCTCTTCACCGTCATTCTGAATGTTCAGGCTGTTATGGGTAATTGCTAACATGGTAAGTGGGGTGGGTGGGGGGTAATAAAATGTGCTTATTCTTTCCGTACTGTAAGTATAATCAAGCCACTATAGCCACTTACCATCCGACTCCGTGTCCATGTTTCGTTATCGCCACAGTATCGGCTGCAGAGAACACACAACAAGAATAGAAAGTAAAGAGTTGATTACAGACATTTATCAATATCCAGGCATTACATCACAGATGTAACTGCTGGCATCACGTCACATGATGCATGACATCACAGATGTAACTGCTGGCATCACGTCACATGACGCATGACATGACAGATGTAACTGCTGGCATCACGTCACATGATGCATGACATCACAGATGTAACTGCTGGCATCACGTCACATGACGCATGACATAAGGGAAGAAACTGCTGGCATCACGTCACATGACGCATGACATCAGGGAAGAAACTGCTGATACTGTGCCATGTGCGGCATGGCATCAGAGACATAATTATCAATACTTTGGTGTGTGAACACAGAAAAAATGTAGCACAGTCCCTCGTAACTTGGATTATGAATATGATTATGAGTATGATTATGAATATGGTGATGAATATGACTATGAATGTAATTATGAGTATGATTATGAATATGATTATGAGTACGATAATGAATATGATTGTGAATGTGATTACGAATATGATTATGAATATATGGTAGGAAAAATAGTAATATCAAATAGCAACAAAAAAAGTAGGTAGGAAATGTAGAGAAAGGTATAGAACAAACGTCCATGACACTAGCACGACAGGACCCTGTCCAAGGTAAACAGAGGAGATAGATAGACTGAAAAAAAGGCAGACACAGTGACGCTAAGATATAGGTGATACTAAGGAAGGACGCCAGAAAATAAGATAGTCCTACTAAGGAGGACGCCAGAAAATAGGATAGTCCTACTAAGGAGGACGCCAGAAAATAGGATAGTCCAGTGATAACAACGCAATGACACACAAACAACTAGTCCGAGGTGGTAAAACAGACATTGAAACTAGACGGATTTAAGACGGGCCGAGGGTCTTGTTGGCGACAGATAGTCTACGAAATGGCATGACAAATAAATAAATGGACCAACCATCAGTAAATACAGCGCAGGATTGCCCCAGGCAAAGGGATGGACACTAAACAACGTTAGCCGGACAGGTTAGGACTTGAGAACCAATCGGGACGCTCATGGGAACCGGTGGACACCTAGAGGCGGAGCCAAAATATCTATTAGTCAGCCATCAGACCAGATTTCCAGGTAAAAAGGTCCGTCAGAACAGCAGAAAAGGAGGGAGAACAAGAGGAGAAAAGGAGGTCCACATAAGGACAGAGAGAACAAGAGTGGGGGGGGGGGTGGGGGAATCGTCTGAACAGGGACGGTCAGTAAGCGGAGGCCGATCCAAACGTCAGAGGAAATCAGAAAACAGACACAAAGAGAGGAAATCAGAAAACAGACAGAGAGAGGAAATCAGAAAACAGACCCACAGAGAGGAAATCAGAAAACAGACAGAGAGAGGAAATCAGAAAACAAAGAGAGGAAATCAGAAAACAGACAGAGAGAGGAAATCAGAAAACAGACACACAGAGAGGAAATAAGAAAACAGACAGAGAGAGGAAATCAGAAAACAGACAGAGAGAGGAAATCAGAAAACAGACAGAGAGAGGAAATCAGAAAACAGACACACAGAGAGGAAATCAGAAAACAGACAGAGAGAGGCAATCAGAAAACAGACAGAGAGAGGCAATCAGAAAACAGACAGAGAGAGGAAATCAGAAAACAGACAGAGAGAGGAAATCAGAAAACAGACAGAGAGAGGAAATTAAAAAAACAGACAGATAGAGGAAATCAGAAAACAGACAGAGAGAGAAAATCAGAAAACAGACAGAGAGAAATTTCAAGGAAGAAAGCAAGGGGATTCCGACTCAATAGCGCTCCGCCGTTGAAGACAACATATACCGTACGACGAGGACAGTCAAGATTTAGGATTCTTAGACACTCAGACCAAGAGACAGATAACCAGAGTCTGAGAGAACTGGGCCGCCGAGACGTAGATAGTCAAAGCGACGAACTTACGAACTAGGAGAACTAGAGTTTTAGAAGTCAAGACTAGACGACTGTGGTTCACATGCTTATTAGGGCAGGAAATTCTGTTGTTTGTCTACATTCCTGGTGAAATGTGTAATGAAATTTCTACCATATGCTACCACCGATATCGATATAGAAGTGTAAATAAACTGTATATTACGCATATTGGCCGAAGGGACTTCCTCATATCACCGCATCTGTGTAAGTCGTCCTGTCTTCGTGATCACGTGTTCTCTTCATTCATGGACCAGTTAAGTTTCTTTTTGTTGGACCAGTGAAGTTTCTTTTTGTTGGACCAGTGAAGTTTCTTTTTGTGTGGCAAAGTTTTAAGGTATATGAACATATACGAGCAATGTAAACCTTACAGGAACACTTGAAGATAAACATTTTAGAATGATATTTGAAAATCAAGTAACATTAATTGGAATTAAGAATATGAGACATTTGGATAAAGTTAACAGGATACAAGTAGTGATTATATTGTAAAGAAGCATAAAAAAACATACTTGATTTAAGAAAAGTGATAAACTGGTGCTTAAACTTGGTATTCTTATCTTATATCTTATATCCTTCCCGTGCCGTTAAACGTCACATAGGGCTCGCAAAGTAGTTCGCCAATTTTTCCTGTCTTCGGTGAGTCTTTCAACCTCAACAAAGGATTTTATGCCTGTTAATTTGGCCTCTCTTAACAATGTCCTCTTCAGAGTTTCACGCGGTCTGGCTCTTTTTCTTCGGCCTGTTGTTGATAGCTTTGGTATTAGGGAAGAAAAAAAAACATAAGAAAAATAAAAAAAATTCTCTTGGTATAAGACGCACTTTTTACCTGAGTCCTATACCCGGATAGCTGCATTTAGGTAAGTCGAGAGCCCTACTATCCTAGACTAACGCCCAGACACCCTTGTTGGGTTAATCCTTCTAGGACAAGGTTGACGATATTCTGCTGTCCAGTTAATAAGCTCAGAAGGAGAATATCCACAGGCATACAGTCTTAAACCAAAACCCTGCTGAAAGGGTCCTGAAGTTCGTGGAAAATATGGGGGGGGGGGAGGGGGAAGGGGTTTTAGTTTTTTTCTAAAGTATTATTTGCCAGATTAAAGGTGCGTCCTATACACGTGTATGTCGGGGGGGGGGTGTTCTAAAGTATTGCATGCCAAATTATAGGTGCGTCTTATACACGTATATGACGGGGGGGGGTAGTAGTTTTGTTCGAAAGTATTACTTGCCAGATTATGGGTGCGTCTTATACACGTGTTTGTCGGGGGGGGGTTAGTTTTGTTCGAAAGTATTACTTGCCAGATTATAGGTGCGTCTTATACACGTATATAGCCGGAAGTCTTCTTCTTCTTCCTTCCTTTCTAATACCAAGACCGCCCTATGATCCTACTGAATTTACGCCTGTGGTCTTCGATAGGTCCCGTGACCCCCCGTGTTGTCCCCAGAGATCCCCGAGGGGACCACAAGAGGTTCAGAGTATCGCAGGGCTTGAGCCTGTATTCTTGGTGGGTCTCAGAAGCGGGATTGCGTGACACTGTGGTTTTCGTTGCACCAGTTTAGTCTAGAGTTGGACTTTCTCACCGGAAAACCTCGACGTGTTTTGGATATCAGTATATCCCCGCTGGGTGAGAGGTGGTAGCCCACCCAGGCCAGAGTTGGATTTTCTCAACGGAAAACCTGGACGTGTTTTGAGATACCAATGGCGGGAAGTGTTTTATGTTATTAAAAAATGAAACAGAATAGTAGAGTGTCAAATGTTTTCTGGAACATCAGAGTACAGCCAAACCTGGACAGAAAAAGTACAGATACCACACAGCAGAATACAGCAAATGATCTTAGAGTTTGTTCTCTTCATGATTTCGTGTGTCGTTTTTGAAGTTCAACAAAAGAATGATGTTGTACGCATGCTCAAGATCGCCATTTCCTGGAGTAAAGAGTCAGACCAGTTCAC
Organism: Achatina immaculata; assembly: GCA_009760885.1. Classification (NCBI taxonomy): domain Eukaryota; kingdom Metazoa; phylum Mollusca; class Gastropoda; order Stylommatophora; family Achatinidae; genus Lissachatina; species Lissachatina immaculata. Next base: position 23,720,792 of record CM019699.1, read on the forward strand.
AAAGTACATTCGTACTGTCTGACCACTGTCTTCATTAGCCTCTAACAAAAGGACAACTGACTAATGTGTTTAGTATCATCTAACGAAAAGACAACTGACTAATGTGTTTATTAGCCTCTAACGAAAGGTCAACTGGCCAATGTGTTTATTAGCCTCTAACGGAAGGACAACTGGCCAATGTGTTTATTAGCCTCTAACGAAAGGACAACTGGCTAATGTGTTTATTAGCCTCTAACGAAGGGACAACTGGCGATATAACGGGAAAGGAAGAAATGATGTTTTTACTGGGACGGCGCCTTACAGCGGCTGTGACGTCGAGCATATTTCTTTAAAGAATATGGCTCTGCATGGTTCAGTGATTTCTCGCCAGCAGTGGTTTCCTCTCACGGCTGGAGAGGGCCTTAGAAGAATACAGCTGGTGAAGAGCTGTTCTACACTCAAGAGGGCGCTCCAAGCCACGGGATCTCGCGTGACTGCTTCGGGACGTGATCAAGGTGACAACAAAATGCCCCCCTCGCCACGTGTGAGGCAACAACTGTGCAACCAACAAGTTGTCAATGGCGGCAACCAGCAGTGGCCTATTCGTGGCTGTTTTTAACTCCCATCGCAGCTGTCTCTCCGGTGAAGGCTCTCAACGGGTGGGACCCGCTGCTCATCCTCTGCCTGTATACTTCGAACTTTCCAGATTTGTCATAACAATTATATAGTTTCACAGACGGGCCTGTCTTTTAACTAGGCCACAGACACCCTCCTCCCCTTTTCCACCCCGTACCTGGGGTATCGAAGCTTCTAGCAACTGCTTAGGCAAATGCCTGCCCAATATTGACCTTCTCACTGACTGCACACGCGCCTGAACGACAGATTTAGAAACTGCTGCATAATCTAGTCTTTCTGACCCAAAAATACAGCAATAACAAAAAAATGGCTGTATACATTTCTCACTTAAAAAGAATATGCAAAGGATTGCATTTTATATCGCTCAGTTCACTGTACAGTATATCAAAATAGATACCTAATCCCTTTTGTTAGGGAAAATACGAGTCAGAAGGCACACCGGCCTCTATAAATAACAAAGAAAAAACAACTTTCCAAAACTATACCTCAAGTGGTTCCCTCGTGTAGGGCAGTTTTCTAAAGAGAGGTCTCATTAGAAAGAGAACATTAAATTCTCTAAATATCCTGAAAAAGTGTGTTCTGCTTACCAGCTATTGATATTAGAAGTAGGATAAGTCCTTGAAGATATGACTAGGATAAGTTTGTTCGGTTTATCAGTCGTTGAAGCTATGACTAGGATAAGTTTATTCTGTTTACCAGTCCTTGAAGCTATAACTAGGATAAGTTTATTCTGTTTATCACTCCTTGAAGCTATAACTAGGATAACTCTATTCTGTTTACCAGTTTGAAGGTATAACTAGGATAAGTTTATTCTGTTTACCAATCCTTGAAGCTATAACTAGGATAAGTTTATTTTCTTTATCAGTCCTTGAAGCTATAACTAAGTTATGTTTGTTCTTTGTACCAGTCCTTGAACCTATAAATAGGATAAGTTTGTTCGGTTTATCAGTCCTTGAAGCTATAAATATTATAAGTTTGTTCGGTTTATCAGTCCTTGAAGCTATAACTAGGATAAGTTTAATCTGTTTACCAGTCCTTGATACTGTAGCAAGAATAGGTTTGTCCATGTATCAATGTTCTTACACCTGAGTAGCCAAGTGATTAGTGCATTAGTCTCTCATTATTCAAAGTCCAGCACTAGACCCTTCAGTCACCAACTGTGGATATTTGTATCTGGTTTCTGGGGGTTGGAGACTCTGTCCGATGGGGCAATCAGCGACCCACAGCTGACAAAGACCCTGTCCCACTTCTCCGTTGGTACCCCCAGTAATAGGCATGGCCTGGCTAACTGGGCACTGGTCGTCATGCTCCCCGTGGTGGTGGAGTCTGCTAAAGAAGTGTTGCACACCCCCCACCCCCTGCTTTTGGCTGTACTCTGGGACTGAAAAAATAGCTGCCATAACCCGACTCCCACGCCGATACGATGCTGTGCCCCAACATCTCTACAGCATCGGCTGCAAAGAACACCGGCTCGCAGGCAGGGTACAAAGGTTACACCAGAAGGCATGTGAGGCCATAAAGATACACTAGCAGGTATGTGGGGTCCTAAGGTTACACCAGAAAGTATGTGAGGTCGTAAAGTTACACCAGAAGGTATGTGAGGTCGTAAAGTTACACCAGAAGGTATGTGAGGTCGTAAAGTTACACCAGAAGGTATGTGAGGTCGTAAAGTTACACCAGAAGGTATGTGAGGTCGTAAAGTTACACCAGAAGGTATGTGAGGTCGTAAAGTTACACCAGAAGGTATGTGAGGTCGTAAAGTTACACCAGAAGGTATGAGAGACCCTAAGGTTACGTTAGGTAGATAGAGGTGTATGGTGCAGTTTTACAAAGTGAGGGAGGGAGTGAGTAAGGTGAGAAAAAACAAATAGAAACTATGAGAATGTATAAATGAAAAACATACAACATCCGATATTTCGGCGTGAGCCTTATTCGAGGATACATACAAAACAAGACAAAAACATGAAGAACTTATCTGAAATGTCTTCCTCCGAGTCAGGACAGAAAAGTGTGTAGTAGAAGAGAGAAGGAAAGACCACGCTGCCTCTGAACAAAAGATGCCCGATAGAGCCAATCGTGAAGAAGAGGTGGAGAGAGGGGAGGAGAACAAGTGGGAGAAAGGGGTGGGGGGAAAGCAATAGAAACATGATGGCCGCTAGAGGTGTCGGGGGGAGGGAAAGGGGGGAAGGAAAAGGGGACGCGGGGAGATAGTGAATGAAGAAAATAAACACCTGCAGGGAGAAAATGTGAAACTGGTAAATAGGACAAGACCCGAAAGACACCAATATGTTGGCGGAGAAGAAAATAGGGTGGTGGTAGGGAGGGGTAGCATGGAGAAAGAAAACAGAGTTAAAAAAAAAAGGCCAGTGGAGAAATAAAGAACTTACAGAAAGCTGAAGACATTGTTAATTCCAGCTTGGTGGAGACAGCCAGTCTGGAAAATAAGGCGCTGTTCTAGGACCCTCCGAGATCTTACATCAGCAGAACAAGAGCGGATCGCACTGACAGAAATGTCCTGTTTACCCCTGTGGTTGCTAAGGCAAAAATGTTTAGCCACAGGTGTCCAGGCCCTCTTAGAAATATCACTGAGATGCTGGCGAAATCGATCTCCTAACCGTAAGCCAGTCTCCCCTATGTACTTCAAACCGCAACGTTTGCACATGATAGCATAAATAACATAGGTTACGTTAGCAGGTATGAGAGACCCTAAGGTTACACCAGAAGGTATGAGAGACCCTAAGGTTACACCAGAAGGTATGAGAGACCCTAAGGTTACACCAGAAGGTATGAGAGACCCTAAGGTTACACCAGAAGGTATGAGAGACCCTAAGCTGTAGCTTGTCTAGCTTGTTGCCTAAGACTCATCATCATCATGTGCCGTCTTCAGTATGAAGGTTGGCGGCAATGAATCTCCAGCCCCCTCTCTCCCTTGTCTTGATGGCTCACTCAGCCAGGCTGTGTCCTGTCTATTCTCGTATGTTATCTTCCCATCTACATCTCTGTCTTCCTCTTGCTCTTTTTTTCCTTCCACCTTTCCTTCTAGTATGGTCTTCATTATATATTATATTTATAATATATTATATGTATTATGTCTTTTGACGTGGTCAAAGAATTTCGCTTTCTTGATCCTTATTTCTTTGAGAAGCTTGCGTTGTGCATGCAGCTGTATTTGTTCTGTTTATTCTCAGTGATTTATAGCCTGCTTTCCTCTAGATCTACGTTTCTGCTGCATTTACCATTGGCTCTGTCTATTTATTCCTTAGAGTCCGCTCTAATCCATTGCGCAGGACCCAAACTATTTTCCAGAACTGTGTGCAAGTCCTCTTGCCTGCACGGAGCGAGCCTGTAACGTAACAAGAAAATAGTTCTCTTTATAATGTACATAAATTCTGCATTACAATACTGATGTTTCTAGAACTTCTCCGGACAAAGGCTGCCTCCCTACTATAACTAGCTGAAAGAACGAACAATGAGGCGACAAAGGCTGGACTTTTTATGAGGAAAAAATTCTGTTGCTGGAGTCCACAGAAGCGATCCTCTAAACGTTGAGATAGTAATCTTAGAGACCAGCATTTTTTTTTTTTTTTTGGTGGTCATAAAACCGAATAAAGCAACAATTGTGCGTAATAACCCACTCAAATGTTAATAACGCTAATATTTGCAGAGTTGGTGAGAGTAACTTGAACCGGCTTCAAACAATTGGCTCTGGTTTGAAGCCGACATTGACTGTACCCTACAAGTTTTCGCGGTATCAGGGGCTATTATCAAAGTCTGGGAGTCATGTTTAAGGCACATTTTGTTACACTGAAAAGCTGGCTTTAACTCTCTGAGAAACGCGATGACATGTGGCTGTTGCTACGGCCGATGTCTGTTCGTGATACCTTCACATCGCAGCACTAACATGTCTATTTAAGCTGTATAGAATATCTCTCATGTTCCTGTTTTAATATTTTAGAACATTTTATTTTTTATTCAAATGTCTAGTACATAGAATATTTCATATTAACCTGTGTAATATCATAGAACATTCTTATTGTCGTGTTTTAAAATGCCTGGACCATTTTACAATAGTCAAGTTTTGCTCAATCGCTGTTTCACATTTTTTTTTTTTTAGTGATGTACGCTTTTTTTGTAATCACAGATTAATGCACTCTAGCAATGATTTAATCTTGCTTTATTTATAGTATAAAAACCAGTATTAAAAAACACGGCTATACCTGAGATATTTCAGTTTCTTCACTCATTCTTACAGCATCATATTGTCTTTCTTTCTTTCTTTCTTTCTTTCTTTCTTTCTTTCTTTCTTTCTTTCGTTCTTTCTTTCTTTTTTTTTTTTATTTTATCTTCGTTTCAAACTTCCCTGCTTGATAGAAATTTTGTACATTCTGTAGAAATTTGTATCTCCTGTACAAATGTTAAATTCTCTGTACAAAGTTCCTTTTGTTTTTTTTTTCTTTAGAGATCTCGTACTTTCTTTATAAATGTTGTGCTTTCTGCATAAATGTTGTACTTTCTATATAAATTTTGTACTGTCTATATATAGACAGGACATGTAACCAGACAGTAGAAATTGTGTAGATTCTAGCTTGTAAATTAGAAATAATGATTCTGACATTGCATAAAAGATGGCGTTCCGTTGGAAGATATATGTAAGTAATCATAATCATCTTTCTGACCTGTGGTCACTTGCTTATATAAGTGGGTAATCATAATCATCCTTCTGACCCATGGTCACCTGCTCATCAATGAATGTTTGTCCACTCTGTTGTTGACTGAGTACTTCTGTATTTCCCTGTAAATTGTCCACAGGTCTGTACCTGTCTGTCCCCACTAAACTGTCCATTGACCTACATTTGTCTGTCCCCACTAAACTGTCCATTGACCTACATTTGTCTGTCCCCACTAAACTGTCCACTGACCTACATTTGTCTGTCCCCACTAAACTGTCCATTGACCTACATTTGTCTGTCTCCACTAAACTGTCCATTGACCTACATTTGTCTGTCCCCACTAAACTGTCCATTGACCTACATTTGTCTGTCCTCACTAAACTGTCCATTGACCTACATTTGTCTGTCCCCACTAAACTGTCCATTGACCTACATTTGTCTGTCCCCACTAAACTGTCCATTGGCCTATATGTGTCTGTCCCCACTAAACTGTCCATTGGCCTATATGTGTCTGTCCCCACTAAACTGTCCATTGACCTACATTTGTCTGTCCCCACTAAACTGTCCTTTGACCTATATTTGTCTGTCCCCACTAAACTGTCCTTTGACTTATATTTGTCTGTCCCCACTAAACTGTCCTTTGACCTATATTTTTCTGTCCCCACTAAACTGTCCTTTGACTTATATTTGTCTGTCCCCACTAAACTGTCCATTGGCCTATGTTTGTCCCCACTAAACTGTCCATTGGCCTATATTTGTATGCCCGCACTAAACTGTCCACTGACCTATATTTGTCTGTGCCCACTAAACTGTCCATTGACCTGTATTTGTCTGTCCCCATTGAAATGTCTGCTGACCTATAACTGTCTGTCCCCAGGTGAATCGTCCGCTGACCATGAAGAAAGATGGGATACAGACCCGGAACCGGAAGATGTCGAGCAAGGGCAAGAAGGGAAAAAAGGGAATGATGGGCATGTCGGACTTCCTGCGGGACAGCAAACCTTTCCCGGGCTTCAATGGCGCAGCTTTCAGTCCTCCCATGCACTCTATGAACCCGTACATGGGAGGGCAAGCTCTGGGAGGAAGCTACCATCACTCCCAGATGGGAGGCGGGCTGGGAGGAGGACCTACGAGCGGTCTGGGAGCGGGATTTCCTGGCAGCTTTCCCAACTCACTGCAGCCTCCGTCGTTCGCTGCGTCCATCCAGCCCGCCCCTTTCTCTTCCTCCCTGCAGACTGCCTCCTTCCCCTCATCGTTACCGTCGCCCTCCTTTGTTTCATCCTATGGAAGCATCCCAAACCTTCCAGCAGGAGGGCTGAACTTGACGATCTCTAACATGGTCGGCGCCATGGCTTGAGGTCCTTCTCAAGCAGTTTTTTTGCTTGTTGCACATGGCCATGGAAGGCACACCTGAATGAAAAGAAACTGATCATCAATTTCTGCGTGATGATATCTGACTCTCAAGTTCACGGTGAGGCAAACTGGCTACACAGCGCCAGATGTGCACAAAATGGCCGTCAAGTTAACAATTTGATAATAAAACACACAGTGTGACAACGAGCTAGTCAGAGTGCTGAAGTGATAACGTGATTCACAATATCGCTACTTCATCACAAAGTGATAAAATGTGGATAAAAACCAACCTTTAACTCCCCTGAAACTGTTACAAGATAGACTCCACTGTAACTGTTACAAGATAGACTCCACTGTAACTGTTACAAGATAGACTCCACTGTAACTGTTACAAGATAGATTCCACTGTAACTGTTACAAGATAGACTCCACTGTAACTGTTACAAGATAGACTCCGCTGTAACTGTTACAAGATAGACTCCGCTGTAACTGTTACAAGATAGACTCCGCTGTAACTGTTACAAGATAGACTCCGCTGTAACTGTTACAAGATAGACTCCACTGTAACTGTTACAAGATAGACTCCACTATAACTGTTACATGATCTATTACTTCACCGAGTCAAATTTTTCATAGAAACAAACAAAAAAAAATCTTAATGACCTACTTATAACATCGGGACAAACTACATACATCAGTCCCTGAAAATGCAACATTTCTAACAGAGGATGAAAACCACTGAAGCAGCGCAATCTCTGCCTGAAGCATGAAAACTCACATGCAAGATCATGAAAACTATCCGTTATATACATGAAAACTCTTTTGGAGACTTGAAACTTTATGTGCAAGCATGAAAATCTACTGTAAGCATGAAACTTTGTGTGGTCAGCCTGAGCCTTGGTGGGGGGGGGGGGGGGGGGGGGAGTTTCAGTATTTTTCAAGCGATATTCATAGTTTTGAAAATGTATGAAACACTTTCAGCACATCTGTCTCTAAAATCTCTATCAAAAAATCGATTAAAAATGAATTATTTGTGCAATTGTTGTGTTACAGAAATGTGAACAAACGATTATAATTACCAAGATTCTGTGCAGGTGGAACTCCGTACAGTTTTAACTCATTAAGCGCCTGTAAGTCTTAGTGCCCTCTACAAGAGCTCGTTCATATTAAGGAGATAAAATCCACCTATTTGTGTGGTTTTTTGTATTACATTTATACACCTATTTCTAACATAACATACAGGGGACACTCTTGTATGTACCAAAAGACGCAGATACAAAATTTAAAAAAAAAAAAATCAGCAGTCATTTTTCAAAGAAGCAGTCGTCCTCCATCCTCCATGGAGGGTCTCTGCTCTCTCGGCGCTTCATGTTCATAGGGTTAATTCACCACATTCTAATAACTTGGACCGAGTCAAGTGAATCTTGGATATTCTGTACCGGGTGAAACAAGATCTTGTCCATAGACCGACCTGGAGGAAGGAGTTCGAGGACCAGACAGCCAGAACAAGCCAGCAATCAGATAGTTATCAGAGACCGCCGAACCCAGATATCTTACCAGGATAAGTCAGGCGTAGCAACCTCAGCTGGCTGTGGGAAATGAATTTACAAATTCTTTTTGTCAAGTGGTTGGCTCAAGAAACAGGCATCTTTTGATTATGCGTGAACACATAACCAGGACGAGAACTATCTATATCCACAAGATGTGCTATAACCATGTTTATGTTGTATCATGACGGCTTTGCTAGCACTTATTGATATCTCTATACAGCCAGAAGATAAATATAGCAACAAATGAACTATCCGGCTTGCCATGTAATTGTGTTCTGCTATATCCACGTAATCAGTACAGGTTGTAAATTCATAACCAGACTTAACCATGACTAAGTGGCTAATTTCTTCTTTACTAACATAACAGCAATACTGACTATATCCGATAAGAAATATAATCGTGTCAGGATGAAAACAATGTGATCTGTAATCTGTGCTATAATCGTGCTAGCAAACGAGACAAAAACTTGCCTACATTGCACAAAAGCTGAAATATAAAGACACATTTGCCTTATATACTCATTAAAAAAAACTCATTTATTTCCTTTTATAACTCACCTTTGTCCTACATAGTACGCTCTTATAACAACAACAACAACAACAAATATAAAGGATTGTAAATATTGATTTATATCACCCATTTGTGATGTATAGATCTTGATGTATAGATCTTATGGTATAGTTTATTTCGTATGTTTGTTGGCTTCACTTTCGCTGTAAGCTGAATCTGTCTCTAAAATGAAAAAAAAAAAGGACACTCTTATCTATACCATCCCGTACCACACTCAGACACCACTATATACATGTACATTATATCACGTCTAATTATTCTTTTGCACTGTTGAATGTTGAATTTGTACTGTTTTGTGTACTATTAAAGTTATATTATCGTATGTTATAATAAACAAGTACTGTTCTATATAACTGTGTATGTTTTTTTTTCATGTTAAAAGTCGTGATAATGTTGGTCTCGAGTGCAGCTATTTAAATAAAGCTGTTTAAATGCAGCAGTTTAAGTAAAGCTGTTTATTTAAGAGCATCTGTTTAGGTACAGCCGCATGTTACAAAGGAAGGAGAGGAAATCTCAGGTATATGTCTTGTCTTTCACAACTATCATTAGTACTTCTGTCTGTCAGCACATAAGAAGAGTTTCTTGCAAATGTTTTTTGTTTTGTTTTGTTTTTTCAAAATTCTTTGGAGTTTTTTCTTTGCCTTAAAATATTCTTCTTGAAAGGAGCTGACAAGAAAAAATCAGAAGAGAAATGCGCCAGTGAAGTCATAATCACTGAATAATATCTTACGTCTTACATCCTTCCCGTGCCGTTAAACGTCACATAGGGCTCGCATGTTAGCTTGCCAAGTCTTCCTGTTTTAGGCGAGTTTTTCAACCTCATTAAAGGATGCTATCGCCACTAAACTGGCCTCTCTTAACAGTGTCTTCTTTAGAGTTTCACATGATGGACCTCTTTTTATTCGGCCTGTCGTGTTCCACTTGACAGCTTGTTTTAGGATTCTCTGATTGTTTCTTCTCATCACATGACCAACTTATGTCCATCTCCTTTTCCTGATCACCCATGAGACAGGTTGTTGTTTGCTCATTTGTCTTATCTCTGCGTTGTTCTTGAATTCATTCCACTTGATGCCGAATATTTTCCGTAGGCATTTGTTTTGAAAAGAGTCTAATTTCTTGTCTGTTTCTTTAGTTGTTTTCCAGTTCTTGCATCATAAATGAGGGTGGATATTACATTTGAATTGAATAGTCTTAACTTGGCTTTTATGCCTATAACTTTTGAATGGCATATGTTCTCAAGATTCTTGAAGGTCAATGCTGCTCTTGCTATTCTAATTCTAAATTACATTCTTGTGTAACCATGCCGGTCTATGTAGCTGCCGAGGTATGCAGATTGGTTTACTTCTTCAACAACTGTTCTTTCTATGCCTATTTTTCCATTTTGATTAATGGTTAATGGGAAGTTTCATTATTTTTGTTTTTTTCCTTGTTAATTTCAAGACCTATATTGCTAGTCATTGAAGACAGGGTATCTTTTTTTTTTCTTGCATCGAGTTCACATTGTCACTGATAAGAGTTATGTCATCTGCAAAATCAAGATCTTCTAGTTGGGTCTCATGTACCCAATCAATGCCCATTTTACCTGTGCAGCATTTTTTCATTATGAAGTCTATGACAATTCCAAAAAAGCAAGGGAGATAATATACATCCTTGTTTCACGCCTGTTTCAATCTGAAACCATTCGCTCATTCCTTCTTCTGTTTGACTGCACAAACATATCCATTGTAGAGGTCCTTAATAATGTTGACAATTTTAGATGGCATTCCATATAGACTTAAAATTCTCCACAATGAATCTCTGTGTATACTATCAAATGCCTTTTTAAAGTCTATGAAGTTCAGTATTAATAGTTTCTGCTTTTCAATATGTTCTTCAACTATTAATCTTAGAGTAAAGATCTGGTCGAGACAGTTTCTCCCTTTTCGAAATCCTGCTTGTTCTTCTCTCACTGTGGTATCTAATATATCTTTAAGTCTATTCAGAATAACTTTGTAAAATACTTTTGACACAACTGATATTAAGGTTACTCTTCTCCAGTTATTTTGGGTTTGATCGAGTAAGTATTTCTTGGAAGTGTTCAGCCCATCTTTGCTTTTGGTCTTTACTTGATGCTAATAGGGTGCCAGGTTTGTAAAGATTGGTCTTTCTTTGAATGTAATAGTACCTGTTAGCCTCTTTTGTATGTTATATAGTTTTGCTGTCTGTTGTTTTTGCTGCTTTCTCTACTTCTTTCGCCATATTGTCTATGTATTCTGTTTTATCATTTCTAGCTGAACTTTTTATTTTATTGTCTAGTTCTTTGTATGTTGCTTTTGCTAAAACTTTTTTCAAGATCTGTCGTTACATTCAACATGGCTATTTTGGCTGCTCGTCTTTCATGTATGTATTTCTTTGTGTTATAACTTCAGATGCGAAATGTAGAATAGAAATTAGGAGCAGAATAGGCCAAGCAAAGACTGCGTTTCAGAGAATGAGAAACATATTAGCTAACACATCTTTATCAATGAATGTTAGAAAACGAGTCCTAAAATGCTATATTGAACCTATCTTGTTATATGGAAGTGAATCATGGACAATAGGCAAATCTGCACAAAAATCCATGGAAGTAGCAGAAATGTGGTTCATTAGAAGAATGTTGCGAATCCCCTGGACAACAAAAATAACTAATGAAGAATGTATGAGAAGAGCTGGAGAGACAAAAATCTTGTCAAAAAGATAAGAGAGAGACAATGTACTTTCATAGGACATGCAATGAGAAGAGGGGGCATTGAAAATATTATAACAACAGGAAAAATAGAAGGAAGAAGATCAAGAAGAAGACCAAGAGAAATGATACTGGACAGTCTGACGGGATGGTGTGAGAGGAGATCACCAACTGAGCTGATGGCCTGCATGAAGGATCGTGTACTCTGGAGAAGCATAATAGCCAACGTCAGTCGGCACGCCACATGTTGATGATGACTTCAATGTGTTATCTGATATCTTTTCTTTTCTATTTGTTTTGCACAGTTCAGTTCTTGCTTTCGCTGCTGTGCTTGTGTCTGTGCTGTAAGAACTCCATAATTCTTCTATATCTGTCTTCTCAACCTCACTAAATTGCTGCGAACTGTTTGGTAAATTCCAGATTGAAATTCTTGTTAGTATTTTCTTCCTATAGACTGTTTATCTCTCTGAGTATTGCTTTCTTGTGTTGGCTTTTCAGTTTTAGTCTTATTTTTTCTATACACAGATTGTGATCACTGTTGACATCTGCATTCCTGTATGCTCTTACATCTGTCAGAGATGTCTGAATTGCTTTCCAATACAAGCATGATCTATCTGATTTCTAATATGGAGATATCCATGATGTTTTATGTATCTCTTTGTGTGTAAATACTGTTCCTCCAATGACCATGCCCTCTGTTAGCCATATTTCAATTAATCTTTCTCCATTCTGATTTACCATGTCAGTTCCTTCTTTCCCCATAACTTTTTCGACGTCGGTGTTATCTTTTCCTACCTTGGCGTTGAAGTCTCCCATGACATCTAAGATGTCGTGTTTAGGGACTTTGTTAATGAGTTGTTGTAGTTGGTGATAGAAATTGTCTTTTATTTCATCATCTGCATTGTTCGTGGGTGCATAACATTGTATGATTGTTATTCTTCTGTGTTTTATTTGGAATCGTGCTCTTAATATACGACTGTTCACTGGTTCCAATTCTATAAGGCTCTTTGCTGCTGCAGTTGACATAATTATACCTACTCCTTCTGGATATTTCCCATCGTCTCTGCCTGAATGTATGATTAACAGATGGTTTCCCGCCGTTCTTTTCTCTTCTCCTGGCCATCGCATTTCACTGATGCCCGGGACGTTTAAGTGATATCTATCCATTTCTTGGATTACCTGAGCAGTTTTTGATGGTGCTGCCAGTGTTCTTACATTCCAGAATCCAATTTTTGTCACATATTTGGGACCGATGTATGTATTCTTTCTATCGTTGTTGTCGGTCGTCGGTTGATATCCCTGATGTTCGGTTAGTTTTGTTGCGGGTTTCCATAACAGTTGCTTTTTTCCTCATCTAGAAATGCCTCTAGATGTGTCTCAGGGTAACAACCTTATACTGATTGATTGAAAGATCACTGTAGAGCTTCTCTTGTAGGGGGCTGGGGTCTGACCAGTTTCAATCAATCAATCAATCAATCAGGATAAGGTTGTTAGCCTTATGCCACACTCCCGTTTTACGATATGTGACGAAGCAAAAGAATCATACGAAAGTATGCCGGCAAGAGCGTTAAAAAGCTCCCGCCATCTTTTACGTCACCCGGAAGTACTGAATAATATACTGATCGCTAAAGTCACTGAACTGTGTGACGCAAGAATCAGGAGTCACTATGCAAAATACACAGCCAGACCGGATACAGGAGTCACCTGCAAGACAATACGAAGATTTTCTTTTTATTAGAGTCAGACTGCGCATGAGCATTGACCCCGGAGCTCGAGAAGTATGAGAACCAATCAAAAGACGTTTTAATTGACCTGCGTGGGCAGGAAACTCTCTACTGTAGGGAGCGGAACACCAACACACCTCTCTAGATCATTATCTATTCTTGTTTCATACGGAACCGTAAGCTCGATCATTGTAAATTCCTGTTGTGCTATGGAGTACACTACAATGTCTGGTCGCATTCCTGTGTTCTTGATGGCAGTCGGGTATTCTCTTCTTCCTGGTAGATCGGCTATCACATCCCAGTCGTTTCCACCATCTAGCAGTGATGGCAAGGGAGTGTCCTTGATTTCAATATTTGACATCACTCCAGCACCTGCGAGGAACTTAGGTGGGGGCTGTTGTTTGCCTTATCTTTTGCCCCTGTATATGATGGCTACAAGTTCCTCCAGAACTCTGTTGTGCCGCCAGGTGTAGCATCCTTGGGCTAATGGTACTCTGCATGCTGACAGCACGTGCTCCAAAAGTTTGTCTTTCGTTGCAGAGGTTGCATTTTAGGTCTTCTGTTGTAACCCCATTTGTGTAGGTTGGCGCCTGTAGGCAAAAGGTCATAAGCAGCCCTGATGATGAAACTGAGTTTTAGGGCTGTCATTTTCCAGATATCATTCCATGTTAGCGTGTTAAACTGAAGCTCAGCATCATGTGTGTCATTTTCTAGGTATCATTCCATGTTAGCGTGTTAAACTGAAGCTCAGCATCATGTGTGTCATTTTCTAGGTATCATTCCATGTTAGCGTGTTAAACTGAAGCTCAGCATCATGTGTGTCATTTTCTAGGTATCATTCCATGTTAGCGTGTTAAACATCGCTTCTTGTCCTCTGTCCTGTGGTTAAGTTTATGCCTGAGAAATTTTAAACAAAACAAAACAATAAAACTGCTACTTGGACGAGAAGAAGAAAGTACATGATAATAAGTACATGATTATACGTACATGATTATAAGTGATCAAATCTTGGTGAAACTTCCCCAGCACTTAGACCCTGACCTGTGCTTATAATCACCATCTCTGGACAGCTGATTGAGGACAGACAGAATGGCTCCAGAAATAAAACTCCCTCACCCCCTCCCAGTTTACTTTTTTTCAATCACAGTAGGCCCCCGAGGGCCCCCCTAGGTCCACACTTAAATAAGGAAAGCCATCTGGGGCCCAAAGCCATCCTCTGGCTAACCCCACCCACTAACACACCCCCACCCCCAATTCTTTTTTTAATTGGGCTTAATGGGCAGAATATTAGACAGGCCTGTTTGCTCAAATTTCCTCCTCCTCCTCCTTCTTCTTCTTCTTCCTCCTCCTCCTCCTCCTCCTCCTCTTCTTCTTCTTCTTCTTCAGCTTTCCTAGCCATTAAGGCTCATTGCCGCAGATAAAGTTCTCCTCCATTCCTCTCTATTCCTAATCTTCTCTCTCCAGCTGGTGACACCTAATCCTTTTATATCCTCTTCTATGTTGTCTTTCCATCCCTGTCTTGGTCTACCCTTGGTCTTGTTTCCTTCATCTCTTGTACAAACATCATTTTTGTTTGTCTGTTCTCTTCCATTCTTTCTACATGGACCAGCCAGCGTAATCTGTTCAGTTTCAAGACATTTATAACTCGTTACTCAAATTTTCATATTTTGAAAATACAATTAGTTCATTCGCTCATCGTCTTTTTCTTGTACTTTACTCCATTGCTCGCCATCTTTCTTCTCTTCGCCATTGCTCGCCATTTTATCTTCTCCTCATAACCTACTAGACACTGCTCGCCATTTATCTTCTCCATATAGCCTACTCGCCATTGCTCGCCATTTATCTTCTCTCTATAGTCTACTCGCCATTGCTCGCCATTTATCTTCTCTCTATAGTCTACTCGCCATTGCTCGCCATTTATCTTCTCTCTATAGTCTTACTCGCCATTGCTCGCCATTTATCTTCTCTCTATAGTCTACTCGCCATTGCTCGCCATTTATCTTCTCTCTATAGTCTACTCGCCATTGCTCTTCTCGTTAATTTTTCTTCTCAGAATCCTGGTTATAAAGCTCTAAGAATCAAATCGCAAAGAAGAATGTTTGGACTATCAGAGAATATAATAATATAGTTTTTAAAGTCAAAACCAACACAGAAAACCACAGTTGGCATAGAAAGAGCCACTAACCACTTCCACTAAGAAAGCTGTCAGACTGAGGTGACTGGGTCTTGTAGAGGGCACTCATGCATCGTCAGATCAGACTTGTACGATGTGGACAAGAGACGAAAGAGACGAGGTCAAAGAGCAAACCAGGACAAAAATTAGAGAGACAATGTTGAAGAAAAACTTGACGCATCCTCCTACTTCTTCTTCTTCTTCTTCTTCTTAGTCTTTAGCTCTGACATCGACGACAGTTTCTCTGACAAATGTGGCAGCTCATCTCAGGTTTTCAGCTTCACTGTAGAGCTTCTCTTGTAGGGGGGGGGGGGGTTGGGGTCTGGCCAGCTTCACTGTAGAGCTTCTCTTGTGGGGGGGGGGGGGGTTGGGGTCTGGCCAGCTTCACCGTAGAGCTTCTCTTGTAGGGGGGGGGGTTGGGGTCTGGCCAGCTTCACCGTAGAGCTTCTCTTGTGGGGGGGGGGGGGTTGGGGTCTGGCCAGCTTCACCGTAGAGCTTCTCTTGTAGGGGGGGCTGGGGGTCTGGCCAGCTTCACTGTAGAGCTTCTCTTGTAGGGGGGGGGGGTTGGGGTCTGGCCAGCTTCACCGTAGAGCTTCTCTTGTAGGGGGGGGGCTGGGGGTCTGGCCAGCTTCACTGTAGAGCTTCTCTTGTAGGGGGGGGGGTTGGGGTCTGGCCAGCTTCACCGTAGAGCTTCTCTTGTAGGGGGGGGGCTGGGGGTCTGGCCAGCTTCACTGTAGAGCTTCTCTTGTAGGGGGGGGGGGGGGGTCTGGCCAGCTTCACCGTAGAGCTTCTCTTGTAGGGGGGGGGGTTGGGGTCTGGCCAGCTTCACCGTAGAGCTTCTCTTGTGGGGGGGGGGGGGGTTGGGGTCTGGCCAGCTTCACCGTAGAGCTTCTCTTGTAGGGGGGGCTGGGGGTCTGGCCAGCTTCACTGTAGAGCTTCTCTTGTAGGGGGGGGGGGTTGGGGTCTGGCCAGCTTCACCGTAGAGCTTCTCTTGTAGGGGGGGGGCTGGGGGTCTGGCCAGCTTCACTGTAGAGCTTCTCTTGTAGGGGGGGGGGTTGGGGTCTGGCCAGCTTCACCGTAGAGCTTCTCTTGTAGGGGGGGGGCTGGGGGTCTGGCCAGCTTCACTGTAGAGCTTCTCTTGTAGGGGGGGGGGCTGGGGGTCTGGCCAGCTTCACTGTAGAGCTTCTCTTGTAGGGGGGGGGGGCTGGGGGTCTGGCCAGCTTCACTGTAGAGCTTCTCTTGTAGGGGGGGACTGGGGGTCTGGCCAGCTTCACTGTGGAGCTTCTCTTGTAGGGGGGGGGCTGGGGGTCTGGCCAGCTTCACTGTAGAGCTTCTCTTGTAGGGGGCTGGGGTTCTGGCCAGCTTCACCTTAGAGCTTCTCTTGTAGGGGGCTGGGGGTCTGGCCAGCATGACTGTAGGGAGTTTAGATCTGGAAAGATCCTATGCCTGAGTGAGTTGTGTTGCTAGCAGTTCTGACGAATGTGATGTGGTGTCTTGTGCTCTTTTTGCTGCAAGCACATAAGTCTGTTGTGCCAATTGTCTGCTTCTGGCATAGATGGTGTCTCAGCCTGTGTCCTGATAGATTGACGTGAATTGTCACTGAGAAACCTGTAGAATAAAAATAATGATTACCGTTAATAAAACTCCAGCACTGACATATTACAATACGTTGTAGCTTTCTGTCTGAACAGATCTCAGATGAACTCCAGCACTGACATATTACAATACGTTGTAGCTTTCTGTCTGAACAGATCTCAGATGAACTCCAGCACTGACATATTACAATACGTTGTAGCTTTCTGTCTGAACAGATCTCAGATGAACTCCAGCACTGATATATTACAATACGTTGTAGCTTTCTGTCTGAACAGATCTCACATGTACTCCAGCACTGACATATTACAATACGTTGTAGCTTTCTGTCTGAACAGATCTCACATGTACTCCAGCACTGACATATTACAATACGTTGTAGCTTTCTGTCTGAACAGATCTCAGATGAACTCCAGCACTGACATATTACAATACGTTGTAGCTTTCTGTCTGAACAGATCTCACATGTATGTGAGTTTTTCCCTGATCTTGCTGAACAGCTCCTCTTAGACTTTAATCTAAGTAATCATAAATACAGCCATCTGTTCAAGAATGAAAGCTGAAGGAATAAAAAAAAAACTGTAAATGAATAGAAAGAAATGGTTTAAACAGATAAACTTGTATTATTCAGTCGGGTATCGAGTTAAGGTAGATCGTACTTAAAGGTCAGATTTCACAGCAAAAATGGGAAATATATATACTGTAATTTTTTTATTCACCTTTTCATCAATTTTCAAACATTCGCTGCTTTACAAACACTATAAATTCGCCACAAGACAAGAGAAGGAGATGAGCAGACGCGCTATGTCATCATTTGGTGAATATATGTGTGTGCGCCTGTGTATAGAATATGTGTATGTGCACTTGTGTGTGTGTTATTGAAAAGTTATTGCAGTACGATTCGTTATTTAATGTGTTATGATTTATATCGTGTGATTATTTCCACACATTAACAGTACTAATTTACATTCTGTTCGTAATTTTAAAGTGATGGTTAATATGTCTATTCATCTTGTAACATGTTACAGTACTGAACTGTACTTAATGTCTCACCTCCCCCTTTAACGGCCGACATACGGCCAGTTGGTCCCTCCCATATGCGGCCGTAAGTCGGCGTATGGCCGTAGCATGAGAGCTTTTAAATCTGAACTGTGTTATGTGTATGTTATCACTAATAAGCTTGTTGCAGTAACTGTGTTATGTGCGTGTTATTACTAATAAACTTGTTACAGTATACGTATTTAAGTGGGAAATCTCATTTTAAGACAGCAATTTTTGTTTAAAAATCTGAATGTTATGAAATTAATTTTGTGAAACTTAAACAAGTTTACGGAAAGAAAATTGTTAACAAGAAACTTCTGGATAAAAGTACATTAGCAAAAGCATGTCCTAACAGTTTTATTGCCATAAATGCAAGGAATATAAATAAAAACTTGACAATGAAAGTTGGTATGATGACATATTTAGAAACGTTTCTGGAACATTCTTTTTTAAATAGCAAAGGTTTCAACAAAAAATGTTGGAGGACAGGAAGGTAGTTTTAGAGCTTCCACGATAAAAGTTGTAGGTGTAAATGTTGGTGGGGAAATTGTTGGTGTGGATGTTGATGGGAAAGATGCTGGTGGAAATGTTGGTGGAAATGTTGTTGATGTAAATGTTGATGGAAATGTTGTTCATATAAATGTTGGTGGGAATGTTGTTGATGTAAATGTTGGTGTAAATGTTGTTGATGGAAATGTTGCTCATATAAATGTTGGTGGGAATGTTGTTGATGTAAATGTTGATGAAAATGTTGTTCGTTGAAATATTGGTAGGAATGTTGTTGATGCAAGTGTTGGTATAAAAGTTGTTGGTGCAAATATTTGTGGGAATGTTATTGGTTGAAATGTTTATGGAAATGTTGTTGATGTAAATGTTGATGGAAATGTTGATGAGGTAAATGTTGGTCAGAATGTTGTTGATGTAAATGTTGGTGGGAATGTTGTTGATATAAATGTTGGTGGGAAGGTTGTTGATGTAAATGTTGGTGGGAATGTTGTTGATGTAAATGTTGGTGGGAAAGTTGTTGACGTAAATGTTGGTAGGAATGTTGTTGATGTAAATGTTGGTGGAAATGCTGTTGATATAAATGTTGGTAGGAATATTGTTGATGCAAATGTTAGAGGTAATGTTGTTGATGTAAATGTTGGTGGGAATGTTGTTGATGCAAATGTTGGAGGTAGTGTTGTTGATGCAAATGTTGGTGGAAATGTTGTTGATGTAAATGTTGATGAAAATGTTGTTCGTTGAAATATTGGTAGGAACGTTCTTGATGCAAGTGTTGGTATAAAAGGTGCTGGTGCAAATATTTGTGGGAATGTTATTGGTTGAAATGTTTGTGGAAATGTTGTTGATGTAAATGTTGGTGGAAATGTTGTTGATGTAAATGTTGGTGGAAATGTTGTTGATGTAAATGTTGGTGGGAATGTTGTTGATGCAAATATTGGAGGTAATGTTGTCGATGTAAATGTTGTGGGAAATATTGTTGAGTTAAATTTGGGTAGGAAAGTTGGTGATGTAAATGTCGGTTGGAATTTGTTTGTGCAAATGTTGATGAAAATGTTGTTGGTTGAAATGTTGGTGGGAACGTTGTTGATACAAGTGTTGGTGTAAAAGGTGCTGGTGCAAATATTTGTGGGAATGTTATTGGTTGAAATGTTGGTGGGCATGTTGTTGATGGAAGTGTTTGTGGGAATCTTGTTGGTGTAAATGTTGGTGGGAAAGTTATTGGCGGGAATTTTGTTGAAATGATAATTGTTGATGTGAAAGTTCCTGACCTAAATATGTTTGTGGGGAAGTGTTGATGGAAATGTTGATATAATTGCTTCAAGTTAAGAGCATTGTCTCTCTCACAGCCTCCTTGTATGTAACGTGATCTTGACCAGCGTCTGGTAAGGACATGTCTACCAGGGTGGACGTAATGGTGGGAGGGTTTCTGGTGTAAATGTTGGTGGGAGGGTTTCTGGTATAAATGTTGATGGGAGGGTTTCTGGTATAAATGTTGGTGGGAGGGTTTCTGGTATAAATGTTGATGGAAGGGTTTCTGATATAAATGTTGATGGGAGGGTTTCTGGTATAAATGTTGGTGGGAGGGTCTCTGGTGTAAATGTTGGTGGGAGGGTCTCTGGTATAAATGTTGGTGGGAGGGTCTCTGGTATAAATGTTGGTGGGAGGTTTTCTGGTATAAATGTTGGTGGGAGGGTCTCTGGTATAAATGTTGATGGGAGGGTCTCTGGTATAAATGGTGGTGGGAGGGTCTCTGGTGTAAATGTTGGTGGGAGGGTTTCTGGTGTAAATGTTGGTGAGAGGGTCTCTGGTGTAAATGTTGGTGGGAGGGTTTCTGATGTAAATGGTGGTGGGAGGGTTTCTGGTGTAAATTGTGGTGGGAGGGTCTCTGGTGTAAATGTTGGTGGGAGGGTTTCTGGTATAAATGTTGGTGGGAGGGTCTCTGGTATAAATGTTGGTGGGAGGGTTTCTGGTGTAAATGTTGGTGGGAGGGTTTCTGGTGTAAATGTTGGTGGGAGGGTCTCTGGTGTAAATGTTGGTGGGAGGGTCTCTGGTGTAAATGTTGGTGGGAGGGTCTCTGGTGTAAATGTTGATGGGAGGGTTTCTGGTATAAATGTTGGTGGGAGGGTCTCTGGTGTAAATGTTGGTGGGAGGGTTTCTGTTATAAATGTTGGTGGGAGGGTTTCTGGTATAAATGTTGGTGGGAGGGTTTCTGGTATAAATGTTGGTGGGAGGTTTTCTGGTATAAATGTTGGTGGGAGGGTCTCTGGTATAAATGTTGGTGGGAGGGTCTCTGGTATAAATGGTGGTGGGAGGGTCTCTGGTGTAAATGTTGGTGGGAGGGTTTCTGGTGTAAATGTTGGTGGGAGGGTCTCTGGTGTAAATGTTGGTGGGAGGGTTTCTGGTGTAAATGGTGGTGGGAGGGTTTCTGGTGTAAATTGTGGTGGGAGGGTCTCTGGTGTAAATGTTGGTGGGAGGGTTTCTGGTATAAATGTTGGTGGGAGGGTCTCTGGTATAAATGTTGGTGGGAGGGTTTCTGGTGTAAATGTTGGTGGGAGGGTTTCTGGTGTAAATGTTGGTGGGGGGGGTCTCTGGTGTAAATGTTGGTGGGAGGGTCTCTGGTGTAAATGTTGGTGGGAGGGTCTCTGGTGTAAATGTTGATGGAGGGTTTCTGGTATAAATGTTGGTGGGAGGGTCTCTGGTGTAAATGTTGGTGGGAGGGTTTCTGTTATAAATGTTGGTGGGAGGGTTTCTGGTATAAATGTTGGTGGGAGGGTTTCTGGTATAAATGTTGGTGGGAGGGTTTCTGGTATAAATGTTGGTGGGAGGGTCTCTGGTGTAAATGTTGGTGGGAGGGTTTCTTGTATAAATGTTGGTGGGAGGGTTTCTGGTATAAATGTTGATGGGAGGGTTTCTGGTGTAAATGTTGGTGAGAAGATTTTTCATTTAAATGTTGACAGGAATGTTCTTGGTGTAAATGTGCATGAGAAAATTCTTGTCGCGAATGTTGGTAGGAAAAGTATTAGTGTAAATGTTGGTAGGAAAATTCTTGGTGTAAATGTTGATAGGAAAAATCTTGGTTTAAATGTTGGTAGAAAAAGTACTAGTGTAAATGTTAGTAGGAAACGTATTAGTGTAAATGTTGGTAGGAAAAGTATTAGTGTAAATGTTGGTAGGAAAATTCTTGGTTTAAATGTTGGTAGGAAAATTCGTGGTGTAAATGTTGAGAGGAAAATTCTTGGTTTAAATATTGGTAGGAAAATTCTTGGTGTAAATGTTGGTGGGAACGTCGCTGAGGTAAATAATTTTGGAAAAATTTATGTCGAAGATTACTTTTAAAATTCTTGTTCTTTTCGAACGACTTAGCACTAAATCATAATATAACTACATATCAAACAACTTAGCTCTAAATTATATCGGAACTACTTTTCAAGGAACTCAGCCCTAAGATGAAAGTAAACAATTCTTCAAGCAACATCACTTTGTAATTACATGTAGGAAATAGATAAAACTTCCTACCGTTGTGAGAATGTGTCTGTGTCTTGCACTTACAACTGAAACAAGACAAAAATAAGCGATTATATTTTCTCCCTACAACACTTCATTATATTTCAAGCTGTCGACATTTGGCTGGCTATGGATCTAAACACCCACATTTTGCTGGATTACAGCCTAGCTTCCTTGCATTGTGTGTCATTTTTATTTTTTAATTAGCAAAAGAGACTTTTTTAAAAAAAATCAGCTTAATCAGAATACAGATTCTAGTTTTTTCCATTTACAGCAAAGCGTCATTCCCTTGAAGGCCATTGTCAACCTCTTCTCTAATATTTGCATATCGCCTTAGATAATCACAACGTGCAGTCTCATTTGCATATCACTCGGTGATATTTGCATATCAGCGCCCTTTCTTTCCAAGCTCGCGAACAAGACAGATCTGCTGGGGTTCGAAGCTGATGAAACAGAACAGAGAAAAGATCAGAACATTTTGTTTTGTTTTGTTTCGTTTTTCTGGATCTATTCGGAGTTTGCAACAGGCAAGTTTTAGACCATTTCCGATTTGACCAATCAGACGATTTTTAGCAGTTGTGGGATGGCGAATCAATTGTTTCAGAAATGGCTATTGGCTAAGATGATTGTTAGAAATGGCTGTGAAAAAAATGATTGTGCTAAATTTGTTTGTTATCTAGCGTGACAAGCTGAGACAACTGCGAGCTTAGATGACTGTGAACCAAATAATTGTGAACACAGATAACTGTGAGATAGAACTGAAACAGCCATATCCATAACTAAACCAGTCGTTTAAGCGATGTGAAGAGTATGAAATTAATTCTTCTTTTCTTTCAAGAACGGAAAGTTACAGGGGCAAGCTAGATCTAGTGCTGGTTAAGAAAAGTTAGGTTTATAGCTTTATTATGATGCATGGTTATTAAATGTGGTAGATCTGGGAACGTGGTATTGCCTTACGTCTTGTCTCCTTCCTCATGTATCTGCCAATGCTGAAGGGACAAATAGACGTCCTGATAGTGTTCTACGATTTGCTTCATATAATGGGATATTAATGGTTTCTGTGATTTTCTCTCTCCATCTTCCACTTGGGCGGCCTCTTCCTCTGTTAGCTACAAATCTTAGTGTGAATGTTGTCTGTGATATAATGTCTAGTGGTAATCGTGTAACATGGCCTAACCATTTGACTTGCTGTTCCTGCGGCCTGGTTAGCTGAGTGGTTAGGCGCCCGGTTTACTAATCAGGTGGTGCAGAGTTCAGTCCCAGATGTGGGGTTTCTTTTCTGTTACACACCAAAAAAGGCCCTGGGGTTCACCCAGCCTCTAAAAATAGGCAGCAGAGAAATCTGGGAAGGTAAAGTGGCCAGGCGTGATACTGACCACATCAGACTTTCATGTGCCGAAGCTCATGGAAGATACGGGCCTAACATCTTATTCCTCAATATGCCTTAATGGCATGGAAACGGGAATTTTACCTTTACCTTCCTAGTGTAATGGGTGTCTGAGTGGCGAAGTGGTTAGTGCACTGGTCTCTCACGGTGAAGGTCGGGGGGTTCGAATCCGACCGGAGGCACCCCAGTCACCCAGCTTTAGGAATGGGTACCTGACTTCTTCTGGAGTTGGGGAAGGAAAGGCGGCCAGGCGTGATACTGACCATATCACCCTCTAGTGTGCTGACAGGTCAAGGAAAATATGGGCACTAACACCACACCCCTATGTGCCTCTAAGGCATGACAGGGTTACCTTTACCTTTTTTTTAATATAGTGTAATATTGGTGTTACCCCAGCTTTTTCCCTGATGGTGTCATTTCTGATTCGGCCTGTTCTTGTTAAAACTTCGCGTTCTCATTAAATATCTCATTTCTGTGGTAATGATTTCCATGTTGTTCTTGGCTGTTAGTGTCCATGTTTGACGTTGATAGCACAGAGTTGGCAGGAAAATTGTGCTGTATGTGTTTTTCAGTAAAGGTGTCATATGTCCAATGTCCTGATTTGTTTATAAATTGCAAGTGTGACCACTTTCGGAGTCGATTTTTCCCAAAGGGAGATATTTTATTGCTTAGGTATTTGAAAAGCGTCCCATGTTTCAAGAGCTGGTTGTCCAGGAAGATTTTCTTTGGAATTTCTTCTCGGACAGTGGTCATGACTTCTTATTTTCAACACTGATCTTCATGTTGTGGCTTTTACATGCCCTTGTTAAGAGCGTAGGTTTTCCATGTTCTGGTGTAGATCTTTCTCTGAAGATGGGTATCGGTGCATTTTGGGGTTCATCATAGTGTAATTCATTTACCATGTAAAGTAAGGTGTTTGAAGTTCATTTATGGTCAATCTTATGTTTCCTGACAGGACTTTATCTCCCGAGGTTTCTTAATCGGGAACCCTGTAGATCCATTTCAGTGACCTTCAAGGAACTATGCTACATTTTTTTCAGGGGCGGGAAGGCGGCTACAACTATAAGTCACATACAACATGGTTGTACTTCACAGTGGTTGGAGGAGGTTGTACTTCACAGTGGTTGGAGGAGGTTGTACTTCACAGTGGTTGGAGGAGGTTGTACTTCACAGTGGTTGAAGGAGGTTGTACTTCACAGTGGTTGGAGGAGGTTGTACTTCACAGTGGTTGGAGGAGGTTGTACTTCACAGTGGTTGAAGGAGGTTGTACTTCACAGTGGTTGAAGGAGGTTGTACTTCACAGTGGTTGAAGGACGTTGTACTTCACAGTGGTTGAAGGACGTTGTACTTCACAGTGGTTGAAAGAGGTTGTATTTCACAGTGGTTGAAAGAGGTTGTACTTCACAGTGGTTGAAAGAGGTTGTACTTCACAGTGGTTGGAGGAGGTTGTACTTCACAGTGGTTGGAGGAGGTTGTACTTCACAGTGGTTGAAAGAGGTTGTACTTCACGGTGGTTGAAGGAGGTTGTACTTCACAGTGGTTGAAAGAGGTTGTACTTCACAGTGGTTGGAAGAGGTTGTACTTCACAGTGGTTGGAAGAGGTTGTACTTCACAGTGGTTGGAAGAGGTTGTACTTCACAGTGGTTGAAAAAGATTGTACTTCACAGTGGTTGGAAGAGGTTGTACTTCACAGTGGTTGGAGGAGGTTGTACTTCACAGTGGTTGAAAGAGGTTGTACTTAACAGTGGTTGGAAGAGGTTGTACTTCACAGTGGTTGGAGTAGGTTGTACTTCACAGTGGTTGAAAGAGGTTGTACTTCACAGTGGTTGAAGGAGGTTGTACTTCACAGTGATTGAAGGAGGTTGTACTTCACAGTGGTTGGAGGAGGTTGTATTTCATAGTGGTTGAAAGAGGTTGTACTTAACAGTGGTTGGAAGAGGTTGTGAGCGGGAAGAAACAGGTTGAAAAACTGGTTCAGCAGTTATCACAAAGACAGAGAGCCACACTGTCACATGCCAGAGATAGAGAGAGTCAAACTGTCACACCCCAGAGATTGAGAGAGCCCCAATGTCACACGACCAGAAATACAGAGAGCCACACTGTCACACGACCAGAGATAGAGAGAGCCAGACTGTCACAAGACCAGAGATAGAGAGAGCCAGACTGTCACAAGATCAGAGATAGAGAGAGCCACACTGTCACAAGATCAGAGATAGAGAGAGCCACACTGTCACAAGACCAGAGATAAAGAGAGCCAGACTGTCACAAGACCAGAGAAAGAGAGAGCCACACTGTCACAAGACCAGAGATAGAGAGAGCCACACTGTCACAAGACCAGAGAAAGAGAGAGCCACACTGTCACACGTCCAGAGAAAGAGAGAGCCACACTGTCACACGACCAGAGATAGAGAGAACCACACTGTCACACGACCAGAGATAGAGAGAACCACACTGCCACACGCAAATAACGTGCGATATTCTTTCCTTCTTTAGTGCCACCGACAACCGCAGACTTTTAACAATCATATCTGGAACCATCTACTTTTCAATTTTTCTTTCAATGAAGCCCCACAGCTGAATTCAGTTTATTTACATTTATCTTCGCTTGTCTTGTTAGTTACTTTTACTGACGTCTTTTTGTCTGCAGCGATTTCTGTGTGAAATTTATACCATGAACCGAATGATTCTTTTTTTTTTTGCATATAATTAATAATGATTTTCTTTTGGGACATGGGCCTGATGTTGTTGTTGTTGTTGTTGTTGTTGTTATTGTTGTTGTTATTGTTGTTGTTGAGAATTTTTACCCAGAACTTATAAATAAAAGCTGGAGGAAATCTTTCAGGCATTTTATTTTTTTGTTTTTTTTAACACAGCATTCATGTGAATCTATACTTGATCTCCTCTCTCTATTTCTTCGTCTTGTATGTTTTTGTATGATTAAGGCTCATGCCGAAACGTCACAACTTTGTAATCGTTAAGTAATAAAGCTGTTCCTACTTTTTTTCTCAGTTTATACAAGAGACCTGAGACCTGGAATGTTTCTCCTAGGCAAAGAAGATGTATTGTGTTAAATATATTTCAATATAATTCCAGGCAATATGAAACTGCGTGGAAAGTGTGTCCAACGCCTGGATTAATTAAAGACAAAAACTCATTACTCAAACACAGACACATTGTCTTAGTATCAAAAGACCTTCAATAACAATACACAAAGAGACTTTGTCAAGGTATCAGAAGACCTTCAGTAACCATACACAAAGACACTTTGTCAAGGTATCAGAAGACATTCAGTAATCATACACAAAGAGACTTTGTCAAGGTATCAGAAGACCTTCAGTAACCATACACAAAGACACTTTGTCAAGGTATCAGAAGACATTCAGTAATCATACACAAAGAGACTTTGTCAAAGTATCAGAAGAGATTCAGATACTGGAAATTTCTCAGTTTACTGTCGCAGAATGCGGCTTTTGCAGGTAGAAGATTTTGAGCTTTCAAGAAAGGAGCACATTAGTTAGTTAGTTAGTTAGTTAGTTGGTTGGTTGGTTGGTTGGTTGGTTGGTTGATTGATTGGTTGGTTGGTTGGTTGATTGGTTGGTTAGTTAGTTAGTTGGTTAGTTAGTTAGTTAGTTAGTTGGTTAGTTAGTTAGTTAGTTGGTTAGTTAGTTAGTTGGTTAGTTAGTTAGCTAGTTAGTTAGTTAGTTAGTTAGCTATCTAGCTAGCTAGTTAGTTAGTTAGTTAGTTAGCTATCTAGCTAGTTAGTTAGTTAGTTAAATGGTTAGTTAGTTGGTTGGTTAGTTGATTAGTTAGTTAGTTGGTTAGGTAGTTAGTTCGCTAGCTAATTAGTTAGCTAGCTAATTAGTTAGTTAGTTAGTTAGCCAGCTAATTAGTTAGTTAGTTAGTTCGTTAGCTAGCTAGTTAGTTAGTTAGCTAATTAGTTAGTTATTTAGTTAGTTAGTTAGTTAGTTCGCTAGCTAGCTAGTTAGTTAATTAGTTAGTTAGCTAATTAGTTAGTTAGTTAGTTCGCTAGCTAGCTAGTTAGTTAATTAGTTAGTTAGTTAGTTAGTTTGTTTGTTTGTTTGTTAGCTAATTAGTTAGTTAGCTAGCTAATTAGTTAGTTAGTTAGCTAGCTAATTAGTTAGTTAGTTAGTTAGTTAGTTAGTTAGTTAGTTAGTTAGTTAGTTAGTTAGTTAGTTAGTTAATTAGTTAGAAAGGGCCATCATCCATGCATTCCGGGCACATCCATAGATGCTTCGATCATCTCCTCAGTATGTCCTCCAGCACACAGTAACTGATAGCACGCGTTTTTAGCTGGTTGACCATCCGTCTGAAGTTCTTGATGAATCCTTCAACTTCTCTATACCAGCAGGACCGTCTGGCATAGTTTGAGAAACGCTGTTCCAGGCATCGTATTCAATTATTTACCGTGACCACCGCTACATTTCATGAAACAAATACCTGGACTGCAGCAGCATAAATTAATGGAGATGAGTTTTTTTTTGCTAAAGCTAAGTGCAGGTATACACGAAATCAACCGTAAACTAAGGTAGAACTGAGGCCCGTCGCTCACTTAAACAGAAAAGGTAAAGCGGGCCGCTTCTGAGAGTCTTTCTTCCTACTCGAACATTCCCGCTGAGAGGGCCACGTGACAAGAGTACATCAACTGCTGCGAAACCGTGCGAGACGCCATATGTAATGGCTGCTTCTCACGCGTGACTTCCGGCAAACATACGGGCTATTGGCAAGAACGGTAACTAGATATTCAGGCATAAAAAGAAGAAACGGTCTTGTTAAATTGCGCCCTTGATTAAAGTTTCCGAAACAGAAGTTTTCACGCGTGGGTTGTAATTTACACGAACTTCCGATTGTTTCAGACGCATGCGCGCCATTCCACGAGTTAACAACAGGAGCTAGGTCGGGCAGTTTAGTTTAAGATTGTTATAAAAATACCTTGGGAGCAAGTGCTGGTGTCAGGGCAACTCGTGACACGTCGGACAGTCCTGGCACTATGGATGAGATCACTAAGACACGTTATAATGACGTTGAGCACTAGAAGACTGACCTGGGCAAGAGCTGGAAAATGGCGAAGGATAGGAGTTTGTGGAAGCCCAATGTGTCGTGGGCACCTAAAAGTTCAGAGAGACAGACAGACAGACAGACAGACAGACAGATAGATAGATAGATAGATAGATCATCATCATCATCAGGTGCCTTGCCGACTGGCGTTGGCTATTATACTTCTCCAGAGTACCAGATCCTTCATGCAGGCCATCAGTTCAGTTGGTGATCTCCTCTCACACCATCCCGTCAGACTGTCCAGTATCATTTCTCTTGGTCTTCCTCTTGATCTTCTTCCTTCTATTTTTCCTGTTGTTATAATATTTTCAATGCCCCCTCTTCTCATTGCATGTCCTATGAAAGTACATTGTCTCTCTCTTATCTTTTTGACAAGGTTTTTTGTCTCTCCAGCTCTTCTCATACATTCTTCATTAGTTATTTTTGCTGTCCAGGGGATTCGCAACATTCTTCTAATAAACCACATTTCTACTGCTTCCAATGATTTTTGTGCAGACTTGCCTATTGTCCATGATTCACTTCCATATAACAAGATAGGTTCAATATAGCATTTTAGGACTCGTTTTCTAACATTCATTGATAAAGATGTGTTAGCTAATATGTTTCTCATTCTCTGAAATGCAGTCTTTGCTTGGCCTATTCTGTTCCTAATTTCTGTTCTGCATTTCCCATCTGAAGTTATTACTGCTCCAAGGTATTTGAATTTCTGCACCTGCTTTAGAATGGTTCCGTTTAATTTAATACTGCATGCTGGTGGATTCTGTTTCTTAGATATAACCATAGTCTCTGTCTTTTTGATGTTCAAAGTAAGGCCTTTCTGTTCACTTTCTTTGGCCACTTTATCCAAGAGATTTTGCAGGTCTTGTTGGTTCTCCGCTATCAGTACTGTGTCGTCAGCATACCGAAGGTTGTTAATATTGTATCCTCCAATTTTTATGCCTGGTTCTGTGATGATTGTTCTTAGAATATTCTCGCTGTACAGAGAAAAAAGGTCTGGAGATAGTACACATCCTTGTCGCACCCCTTGTTTTATAGGTTGATATTTTCCAATTCTATTTTCAACTCGAACTGCTGCTTCTTGCTGCCAGTATAGATGTTTTACAATCCTCAGGTCTTTGCCGTCTATATTGATGTCTTCAAGCATTTTAATAATTTCATTATGTTTCACCTTGTCAAATGCCTTGGTGTAATCAATGAAGCATAAGTAGAGATCTTTCTGTACTTCTAAAGCTCTTTCTGTTAGTGTTCGTAAAGCATAAATGGCATTGTGTGTTCCCTTTCCTTCAACAAATCCAAACTGTTCATCTGCTATTTCCATTTTTATCTTTTTCCTTGTTCTTCTCATAATTATTCTCAGAAGTAGCTTCGTTATGTGACATGAGAGGCTGATAGTCCGGTGGTCGTCACATTCCTTTGCACCTGGTGTCTTTGGTAGTGCTATAAACGTGGACTTAATCAGGTCACTAGGAATATAACCACTCTTGTAAATATCATTCAGTAACTTGGTTATTATTTTTATTCCTGTCTCCTCTAGTGCCTCTATTTCTTCTATTGTTATATTATCAGGCCCAGTCGCTTTTCCTTTCTTCATGTGTTTGATGGCATCTATGATTTCATCTTCAAGTATTGGCGGTCCATCACAGTTTTCAGTATCTGGTGTTAATTCTGGTCTGTCTCCTCCATATAGCTCACCGATATACTCTGTCCACCTGTCCACAATGTCTTCATTTCCAATTAACATTTTACCTTCTTTCGATTTCAGGCATCCTGTGGTATATTTTGTTTGCCTGCCTGTGAGTTCATTAATTCGTTTGTTCATGATTTTGCTGTCTTTAATATGAGAGTCCTCTATCTGTCTGCACTGTTCATTTAACCACACTTCTTTTGCTTCTCTGCATTTGCGTCTTATTTCTTTATTTATCTTGCTATATTTTTCCTCGTTATTTTTACTCCTCCTCCTCTTGTCCATCAGTCCTAAGATGTCATCTGTCATCCATTTACTTTTAGGGGCTTCTTTTTTCGGTGGTATTATCTCCTTAACAGTTTGGTGGATAGAATCTCTTAACATTTCCCATTGTTCATCTATACTATTTATCTTTGCTATTGCATTGTATCTATTTGTTATAATAACTTTGTATTGTTCTCGCAGTTCTTGGTCATTTTTAAGAAGTTCTGTATTCAGTTTGATGTTTCTCACTTTTCTTCCTGCTTTCTTTAGCTTTATTCTAACTTTTCCACAGAGTGGATCATGGTCACTATTGCAGTCAGCTCCTGGCATGGTTTTTGTTGTCAGTAATGCATTGCGGAATCGTTTGTTGATTAATATGTAGTCTATCTGGTTAAATGTCTTTTTGTCTGGGCTGCACCACGTTGCCAGTCTTCGAGGATGTTGTTTAAACCAGGTGTTTCCTACAACCATGCTGTGTATTCTTGCCCACTCAATTAATTTACTACCTCTGTCATTCCTCTCCCCCAGTCCATAGTCACCAACGATGTCTGAAGTTCTTCCTTTACCAACTTTGGCATTAAAATCTCCCATGACTATGGTAACTTCATGTGACTTTGTGTGTTTTAGTGCTATCTCTATGTCATTATAAAATATCTGAACATCTTCCTCAGAACTTTCAGATGTTGGAGCATACACTTGTATAATATTTATGTTTATTGGTTGTCCTTTCAGTTGGGCTAGTAGGACTCTGTCCGAGATGTTCAAATATCCTACAGTTGTCCTTGCCGTTTGTTCATCAAATATAATTCCTACTCCTCGTTCATGTTTCTCACTTCCTGAATATATTATTGTATATTTATCTGAGTTTATCTTTCCTGCACCTGTCCATCTAACTTCACTCATTCCTAATATGTTGATCTTCATCCTTTCCATTTTCTAATTTTCCAGCCTGGAATAAAGTTCTAACATTCCATGTTGCTATTTTGAACTTGTTAGTTTTGCCACCAGTAGCTTGATGACGATCTGGCCTCACCTGTGGCTCGTGAGCTGCCCTACCGGACGAGGCTGTTCCAGAGAAACATCCGTTAACGTCGTTCATGATAAATCTATTACTCTGAATAAGCATAATTGTTCTTGGGAACTACAACAGTGGTTTCCCGTTGCCTTCTGTTGGTTTGTGTACGGACTCTCCGCTAGCCTTTTGGCTCTCTGTCCTACCCGCAAGGCAGCGGGAGCGAGAGGTTTTAAGGCGCCTCTGACCCGCCTGGTATTCCCTTCACTGAGCACATGAGGCACTTTATAGGAGTAGTAGAGCCACCTACTACCCCACCCCGCTCTCTGAGTCTACCGCCAGTTGGTCCGCGCCTGCTTATTTGGACAACTCCTTATTCACAGGGATCCTCCATATCTGGAGGACTTTCACCATCCGCCACCTGTGACGCGCTGGGTTGAGGATGGTCGCCCCAGATAGATAGATAGATAGATAGATAGATAGATAGATAGATAGATAGATAGATAGATAGATAGATAGATAGATAGATAGATAGATAGATAGATAGATAGATAGATAGATGTAGCCTGGCCTTGTAAGTAATGATTATGGTTGCTATTATTATTATTAATGACTATGATTATGAAAATATACTGTAAACAAAATAGTAGCAACGAATAGCGACAGAAAAAAAGTACGCAGAAAAAGGAAGAGAAAGGTATAAAACTTCCATGACACTAAAACAAGAAGCGGACACTGTGGAAACAGTGAATAGAAAAAGACAAGAATCAGTGACTCTGAGATATAGGTATTACAAAGGAAGGACGCCAGGAAGTAGGATGGTCCAGTGATAACAAAGTGACTGGACGTTGACTCGAGTAAACAAAATTGAAACTACGAATAGAAAAGCAGACAATGAAAAAGCGAGGATACAATAAAATCTCCGACATGAAAAGCAAGATAATGACTTAAGTAAATAACAAGTGTATAGACGAGACTCACACGCATGACACGCGTTAGGACGCTTTAGATAAAGGAGTGACCAACTCGGCCAGCTGACCAATTAAATATTTAGAGGCGTGGCCTATTGGACAATTGACTTGTAGGAGATAAGTCAGGAGAAATTTGAATGACGGACAATCAGAGCGCTCATGGGAACCAGTGGACATCTGAAGGGTGGAGCCAAAATACTTAGTGGTTAATTCATCAAGCTGGACTGGAAGATAAAAAGATGAGCGGAGAAACAGGAGAAACCAAGAAGGAACAAGAAATAGAGGAGAGAGGAGAAAGAGGAGGTAGTCTGAAGACGGAAGAACAGACAATCTAGGAAGAAGTACGGAAGTAGAGGAGAGGAGACAGGAGGGAACGAAGAAGTACGAAAGTAGAAGAGAGAGGAGAAAGAGGAGATGGAGGTACAGGAGAGAGGAGACGGAGGACGGGCCCGAAGACGGAGGAACAAGGACGGTCAGTGAATAGAGACTAGTCCAGACAAGAGAAGAACAGCAGGATAGACAATCAGAGAAGAACAGCAGAAGGAGAACACACTCTAGAGAAGACACGAAAGAGAAATAAGACGTATGTAACGACAGATGAAACAGATGGACACTTAGAGCAATAGATACTCAGGAAAAGCAGTTTAGAGGAAGTAGATTTAGGGGAGACTGAAGATGTGTTTCAAGTGATTCAAGTGATTATGAAGAACTGTTACTTTGAAACTTCGAGTACAGTGATTCAGGCGAGGAATTAGTCGACCACGTGCGACGGATCTAATATAGTACAGGGTTTAGAATTGTCCTCCTATCAAGTGTAGAATATCTTCAAGCTGAGAGCGTTGAGAAATGCTGTAAGTAGAATATGACAGAGTTGGATATTGTGAACAAATGATTAAGTGATTCAATCCAAGTGATGTTGTCGACGATACATCTTGAACTTATTTGTCAGGATTAAATAATGGAGGAACATTTCATCGGACTTGCTCTGGTCGAGCGAATATTGTAATGCTTGTGAA
Source organism: Achatina immaculata (assembly GCA_009760885.1). Taxonomy (NCBI): domain Eukaryota; kingdom Metazoa; phylum Mollusca; class Gastropoda; order Stylommatophora; family Achatinidae; genus Lissachatina; species Lissachatina immaculata. Next base: position 23,754,207 of record CM019699.1, read on the forward strand.
ACTTGTGAGGCGTTAATCAAAGAGCACCTGTAAGATTCAGTACTATAGAACTATTCCATTGTAAGATTCAGTACTATAGAACTATTCCATTGTAAGATTCAGTACTATAGAACTGTTCCATTGTAAGATTCAGTACTATAGAACTATTCCATTGTAAGATTCAGTACTATAGAACTATTCCATTGTAAGATTCAGTACTATAGAACTATTCCATTGTAAGATTCAGTACTATAGAACTGTTCCATTGTAAGATTCAGTACTATAGAACTATTCCATTGTAAGATTCAGTACTATAGAACTATTCCATTGTAAGATTCAGTACTATAGAACTATTCCATTGTAAGATTCAGTACTATAGAACTATTCCATTGTAAGATTCAGTACTATAGAACCATTCTATAATATGGAACTATTCTGCAATATATAATCCACAATCTACAATGTTATACTGGCGCCGGTGACTTTTTCTCGACATTTGGGAGGAGACGTTCAAGGTATGTCAGCGGCCACAATGCGAAGTGCTAACTACCAGCGATCACGTGCTGATGTTAGAACAAACCTTTTTGTGATTTAGACAGACATGGAACAGTTTATCTTTCTCGCAGTGGGGGTATACAGAACTCTGACATTATCAATATTAACAGCGAAATCAACGAGGATAGGACAAGGCGAAGTACAGACGATCACGTGCTAGATTGAACCGATGTGATTTAGGCAAAGAACAATTGTTTCTTTAATAATGGAGATATACAGAGAACATTAATTAGACATTCGCAAAGAGCGACAACATCAACTACGGAGGGACAGTGTATTCGGCCAAGAACAAGAGACAGTTAAGTTATGTATTAGATTGTTGTTACACTGCTGGCGAGACTCTTCGGATGCCGTGCGTGGAGTGAAGCTCCTCCCGGTCAAGGAAGAAACTACGGAAATGAAGTAAGGGTTGCTGTGCGGCGCCGATGTGAAATATGCCTAAACCGGCGCACACCAGGGATGAAACTTGACGGCTGGACATATCATGCCACCTCCGCTACAGAGGTCGGTCACGCCTGATATACACCCATACTGGTGAATTTTGCCTAAACCGGCTCACACCAGGGGTGAATCTTGAAGGCTATGCATGTCACAGGACCTCTGCTCTAGAGGTCGGTCACGTCCCAAACACGCCCATACTGGGATAATATGCCTAAACCGGCTCAACCCAGGAGTAGAAGTCACTAGTGGCGAGGATTCGTCCTCCTGGACAAAAGCTCCATCCTGTTCACAACTAGGAAGGGTAGCGGCCACGACCGCAAAATGCTGAAGTCGGAGACAATGGACCAGGGCAGTCTAGATAGGCAACCACCTCTCACCTGGCGGGGATGTTTACGTATCCTAATCACGCTGAGGTTTTCCAGTGAGAAAGTCCAACTCTGGACTGGATGGGCAACCACCTCTCACCCGGCGGTGATACACGGATATCTCAAAACACGTCAAGGTTTTCCGGTGAGAAGGTCCAACTCTGGCCTGGGTGGGCTACCACCTCTCACCCGGCGGTGATACACGGGTATCTCAAAACACGTCAAGGTTTTCCGGTGAGAAAGTCCAACTCTGGACTGGATGGGCAACCACCTCTCACCCGGCGGTGATACACGGGTATCTCAAAACACGTCGAGGTTTTCCGGTGAGAAGGTCCAACTCTGGCCTAGGTGGGCTACCGCCTCTCACACAGCGGGTATGCACTGATATCCTAAACACGTCGAGGTCTTCCGGTGAGAAAGTCCAACTCTAGACTAAACTGGTGCAACGAAAACCACGGTGTCACGCAATCCCGCTTCTGAGACCCACCAAGAATACAGGCTCAAGCCCTGCGATACTCTGAACCTCTTGTGGTCCTCTCAGGGATCTCGTGGTCCCTTCGGGGACCACACGGGGGACCACGGGACTTAACGAGGCGTAAATTCTGTAGGATCACAGGGCAGTCTTGGTGGTAGAAGCGAACGAAGAAGAAGAAAAGATTGTTGTTGAAATTACAGTGCATCTGTGTTTGATTTATACTGCTTTGTTAGTATATTTTTTCACCAGAAATTATTGATTCATTTTACTGATTATTTCATAGAGTGAGAATAATACAGAGGTTTTTCAGAGAAAATGTTAGAGAAAATGACACAACAGATTGCAGAAACACCTGAAATAGATATACTAAAATGGGAGATCAAATATCTGAGGAGAGAAGTAGCTAGGTTAGGTAGAGAGTTGAGACAGGAAAGAAATTGGAGAAAATATTGCAGTTTTTATCCTAGAACAGACTTCAGACGGACACAGAACAATTTTTTTTATAGAAATGAGAGTCATGGAAGAAGAAACAAATATCAAAACCAGGGACACTATACAGACATGAGTTATCAAAACAGACAAACAACCTACAACGACACAAGGTATAGAGAAAACTACCAGCACAATTCTTTTAAAAGAAATAACAGCAGATATATGCCACACAACACTGAAAGGTTGGGTAGGACTGAGAGGAAAGAAATAAATGCTGTAGTGAGTAGGAAGTCAGACAAAGACAGACGAAGACATAAAAACGAGACAAAGGAGGTAGCCACACAGGGATCTTGTAGTAGAAAAGATAAACAAACCAACACCAATATAACACTAGTAAAAGACAGTAGCACTAGCACAGATACAGAGTTAGGCAGGAAAGATGCAAGTATAGCTACGGAGTTATTCAGAAAAGTTACAAATACAGTTCATGTAGGTGCTACAATGGATGAAAACTGTTTAATACAGACGAAGGATGTAGCCACAGCCACTGTACCCACAGAAACATATGATATTTGTTTAGGAACAGAAAGGTTAGTGTTAAATGATGTAGCTACTCAGTGGCGGTGCGCACACAAAGATGAACAAACCAACACCGATATAACAGTAGTAAGAGACAGTAGCACTAGTACACAAGTTAACGCGTTAGGCGGGACGGATTCAAGTACACAACCAGTAAGAAGGGTGGAAGCAAGCAAACAACAATTAATCAAGAAAAGTAAAGGTCAAGATAGTAAAACTCATCAGGTACCAGAAAGATCCATTCAGTGAACATTTTGTAAACCGAGAGCAGTAATTTAGGCAGGGAGACAGGCAGATAATCAGACAGGGAGACAGACAGATAATCGGACAGGGAGACAGGCAGATAATCAGACAGGGAGACAGGCAGATAATCAGGCAGGTAGACAGGCAGATAATCAGGCAGGCAGACAGGCAGATAATCAGACAGGGAGACAGGCAGATAATCGGACAGGGAGACAGGCAGATAATCAGACAGGGAGACAGGCAGATAATCAGACAGGGAGACAGGCAGATAATCAGACAGGGAGACAGGCAGATAATCAGGCAAGTAGACAGGCAGATAATCAGACAGGTAGACAGGCAGATAATCAGGCAGGTAGACAGGCAGATAATTAGACAGGTAGATAGGCAGATAGAGGCCAAGTTAACAGGCATAAAATCCTTTGTTGAGGTTGAAAGACTCGCCGAAGACAGGAAATATTGGCGAACTACTTTGCGAGCCCTATGTGACGTCTAACGGCACGGGAAGGATATAAGATATAAGATAAGATAAGATAGGCAGATAATCAGACAGGGTAACTCACAAAGAAAACCAAGTGTTTCATCTAAAACTGATTACTCTGATGAAATGTTGTCATCCTCAGATGATGATGACATGCCAGGTTATAAAGAACTGAGAACTTTTATTACAGATCTTTTAAGATATGCTAGTCATGAGACCTTAAAATCCTCTGTGATCAAAAATGTATGTTCGTGTTATCCAGCATTTGACACAGAACAGGGGAGAGAATATATAACAGATTTTTTTTAGATGATCTCGTGTCACATGACCCAAAATTACAAAAATGGCCGAGAATATGGAAAAATAAATATGATCGTAGTCACAAGATACAACAGTGTAATTTAGTGCAGAAAAGAAAAACAGTTATCCCAGGTGATGTAGACATCATTAGAATAGTGAGATGATTTATATAAGAGTGCGCCAGAAATGACCGCTCATCAGATTTTGTCAAAAATGTATATAGAATCAGCAATAGTAAATGTACAGATGAGAGAAGAATTTATCTTAGATACCATAGATCGTATGATAAAGGATGAGAGGTATTCAGTGAGAGAAACCCAATCATAAAATGAAAAAAAAACCTCTTGGATTCATAGGTCTCATATTAATGTACATAGAATACATATATACCAGTATGTTTGTCTACGGTATTGGTTTACCGCCGATATTTGTGTTCTCGCCCAAGATACGAGACTAATATGGTTCACACTGATGATGAAATTTTTGTGTATTATTACTATAGCATTGCCCTAACACTGTGAATGTCAGTGTTATACCAGGTATTAGTTAGGTATATAATTTTACATGCTTCCAATGTCTGAGATATTGAGACAGACTTTGGCGTTAAATAGATACATTAGAGTGGCATACTTGGGTTCTGCCATATTGGTTAGTGTAACCGACAAGGTTGTATTGGGAGTAACAATATGAGGGCATCCTCAGCACTAGCAAAGACTGGCATAGAGGAATGGAGACTCAAGAATTATCATGGATAATTGAGGACTTTGGGGAAGAGATAATGACAGTCAGTGGAAGAAAGTTTGTTGAGAGTATGATGGGAGTATTATGGTTTTCAAGGAGCCAGTAAATCACAGTATTCACACTGAGTATGTGTCAGGGAATATGTGTGATATATCCTATTGTTGCCACTGAAGATTAGAATTGGGAGGTTAGCCAATGTAAATTCATCACAAGGTCAATGAGGTTGATTTGTTTTGAGGTTGGACCTCAAATGTTCTGACATTATTTTTTTGTCATGTGAAAGAATGTATGTTTTTTCCCCTTTTTATTGAGTGTGTATGTGAAGACACTTTGATACAGAATATGTATCATCACAAGAAGAAAAATAAATTCATGTTGTATGGGCAATTTTTTTAACAAGATGTAAATATTGTCATACATGTATGTTTTTTCTATGATGATTATGAACCATGATATTGAAAGAATTTAATTACCACGTATTTAGACAAAGCAGTCGCTAGAGTTGACGGTAAACATTTTGAGACTAAAAACAAGGGGAGTGTCTGCAAAGTGTTTTTTTTTCTTGTATGTGTTGTTCAGATGGAAACATATGGGGGTAGTCTATTACTTTGCTAGTTTTTTTAATAGTCATAATGTTAATAATATGACTAAAACATGGGGAGGTTGGTAACATGGTCTTGTAAGTAATGATTATAGTTCTTGTTATTATTATTAATGAATATGATTATTAAAATATACTGTAAACAAAATAGTAACAACGAATGGAAAAACAGTGATACTGCCTCCAGCTACAGGCCAATCAGTCTCACTAGCTGCCCATGCAAAACGATGGAACGCATCATTGACCTGAGGCTAAAATGGTACATAGAAAGTGAAAACCTTCTCGTTCCACAACAAGCAGGATTTAGGCAGTACTACAGTACGGAAGATCAAGTGACTTATCTCTCTCAAGAGATTGAGGATGCATTCCAAGAGAAAAACCTTGTACTAGCAGCGTGGATAGACTTGAAGAAAGCCTTTGATAAAGTATGGAAAAAAGGTCTGCTGTGGAAACTAAGAAACTGCAATGTGAATGGAAGACTGTACAACTGGATAAAGTCCTATTTACACAATAGAAGAGCTAGAGTAGTAATGGATGGACACAAAAGCCAGAAAGTACTTCTGCGACACGGTGTACCACAAGGAGGAGTCCTTTCGCCTACACTATTCCTTGTATTCATTAATGACCTGGTCAAGGAACTTCCCTATGGAATCAAAGCGGCACTGTTTGCAGATGATCTGGTCATGTGGTGTACAGATGAATATGCGACAGTTGCTACACAGAGACTCCAAAGAGCAGCAGACATCTTGACATCATGGACAAACAAATGGTGTGTAAGTACCAACACAGAGAAATCAAGTACCACTCTGTTCACCCTCTCATCTAAACAGAAAGCAGGTAAGATCTTTGTAAATGAAATACCCTTAAGGATGGACAACCAACCCACTTACTTAGGAGTGACTCTTGACTCAAAACTTACGTGGAAGCAACACATCAACAGTGCAGAAGCAAAAGCCAGAAGAAAACTAGCCATATTAAGAAAATTGAGTGGAACCACATGGGGAGCTAGTGAAAGAATCCTCAAGAATGTATATCAGCAAAGTATTCTACCACATTTAGAATATGGCTCAACATCTTGGTGCACAGCATCAAACACTACGCTGCATAATCTAGACAAGGTTCAAAATCAGTCACTACGGATTATCACAGGTGCCATGAGGTCCACACCAATAGTAGAAATGCAGAAAATAGTTGGTGTTCAACCGCTAAAGTAACGTAGAGACACAAAGGTCATGACCATGGGAGAAAAATTCCTTAGCTCTGTAAGCCATCCCCTGAAGGAGAGATTCAATAACTTGGCATTAGGACGGCTTAAAAGAAGCAGCTTCATTCATCAGGCCAAGCGTATGCGTAAGCTGATACCTGACCTTCCAACTGTAGTCGCTCCATTATCATCTGTACCAGAGCATACACCATGGAAAGAAGCAGATTATACACAAATAACTATTCAGACTGAAGTGAAAGGTGTGCAGAATGGTGAGATGCAGAGCAGTCTTGTAAGATCAACAGCCACACTTAGTGTTCTAGATGACAAATATCCATGTGACACCTGGATACGTGTGTATACAGATGGATCTGCACATAATGCCATAAAGAATGGAGGGGCAGGAGCATATATTGAATATCCAAACAACACCATTGACAAGATTTCCATACCCACTGGTAAATACTGCAACAACTTTGATGCAGAAGTTAGGGCAATTATTGCTGCAGTTGAAAAACTATCAGACTCCAGAATTGATATATGTCCTGTAGTAATTCTCACAGATGCAAGATCAGTACTGGAGGCTCTTCAGTGCAACAAACTACCAGACCTTAAGGATGCCTTGTCAAAAATTGGCTTACAACATGGAATCACTTTGCAATGGATTCCCTCCCACTGTGGGATACCAGGCAATGAGAAAGCTGACCATCTGGCCAAAGAGGGCACTGAAATGGAGCAACCAGACATACCAATCACTTATAATCAGAAGAAAAGCATGATAAAAACCTACAGGAAGCCACAAACACCACCACATGATGACTATCACATGCTAAACAGAAAGGAACAAGTCACCATCTTCCGTCTCCGAACAGGACACAGCCGACTCCGAAGTCATATGTATACAAAGTTTAAGGTTGGTACTACTAATCTGTGTACATGTGCCCAGGTGCCCCAAACTGTGGAACATATCCTCCAGAACTGCATCAACTACGAGACACTGAGAAATAATTACTGGCCCAGTGAAACCACTAAAGAAGATAAGCTCTACGGTTCCATACATGAATTACAAAAAACAGTGAAATTTATCAAAGAGACAGGACTGCAGATATAGACAGACAGTGCGAACGAAGAAGAAGAAGAAGAAGAAGTAACAACGAATAGCGACAGAGAAAAGTAGGTAGGAAAAAGGAATAGAAAGGTATAGAACTTCCATGACACTAGAACAAGACGCGGACACAAGTAAACAGTGGAAGCAGTGAATAAAAAAGACGAGACTCAGTGACGCTGAGATATAGGTTATACAAAGGAAGGACGCCAGAAAGTAGGAAGGTCCAGTGATAACAAAGCGGTGACTGGACGTTGTCACGCGTAAACAAAATAGAAACTACGAATAGAAAAGCAGACACAATGAAAAAGCGAGGACACAATAAAATCTCCGAGATGAAAGAGCAAGATAATGACTTAAGTATCTAACAAGTGTCATCTTATACATTACACACCTGCCATCTCATACTTTACACACCTGCCATCTCATACTTTACACACCTGCCATCTCATACTTTACACATGTGCCATCTCATACGTTACACACCTGCCATCTCATACTTTACACACGTGCCATCCCATACTTTACACATGTGCCATCTCATACTTTACCCATCTGTCATCTCATACTTTACACACGTGCCATCTCATACTTTACACACGTGCCATCTCATACTTTACACATGTGCCATCTCATACTTTACACACCTGCCATCTCATACTTTACACACCTGCCATCTCATACTTTTCACACCTGCCATATTATATCTCCTTTCTTAATTGTCTTCTAACCCGGGACTGAACCGCATCCTCCTGCATCAAACTTGACCTCTGCATTAACTCTTACCATCTCCGCCCTCTGTTTGCCTCTATTTTTATCCACATTCTAATGCAAATATTATCAACCAATCAGAACCTTCCAACAATGCCTAGAACCTGGTCGAGTTCAAGCATGATCACAGAAAGAGACTTAACATATTTCAGTTCGCCATTACCCACTTACTGTTTTATTTCTTAATTTCTGGGATCATCATCGGGAGCCGTGCCGAGAAGAATTCTCCAGTTTGAATCAAATACCCACGAAATCTATAACAAGATAACCGAATGTGGATTTAGTTCAATAGTTCTCGTCGCAAACAGATGTACCTGGGGCAAAGACGGGATTCTCACCATCTGACCTCGTCTTTCGCTTGCTTCGGTGGCTGGCCAAGGATAGTTAACAAAAGGACTGTAGTAGCTGGAATATCTGAGTGTAAGTACTTGTAGCTGTAATCAGAGGCTGGCATCTCCGCACTCCGGGCATTCCTATGCGTGCTCCGCCTTCCGGGCATTCCTATGCGTGCTCCGCCTTCCCTTCCAACAGCCAGTGTTAGAAGTGGAGCCAGTGCCACACTGGTTGTGGGAAACACGCGCTAAATCATTATTTTCGGGGGAAACACATTCATTTCCCCTCTCCTCCCCCATTTCAATCATCCCCCTGGTGTGATTGTCGTCATTCAATCCCATGTCTTCCTCCATACACAGCCTATCCAAGGCGAGTAGAGACATCAGGACCGTTGTAACAGGCAAAACACGGAGTAGAGACATCAGGACCGTTGTAACAGGCAAAACACGGAGTAGAGACATCAGGACCGTTGTAACAGGCAAAACACGGAGTAGAGACATTAGGACCGTTGTAACAGGCAAAACACGGAGTAAAGACATCAGGACCGTTGTAACAGGCAAAACACGGAGTAGAGACATCAGGACCGTTGTAACAGGCAAAACACGGAGTAGAGACATCAGGACCGTTGTAACAGGCAAAACACGGAGTAGAGACATCAGGACCGTTGTAACAGGCAAAACACGGAGTAGAGACATCAGGACCGTTGTAACAGGCAAAACACGGAGTAGAGACATCAGGACCGTTGTAACAGGCAAAACACGGAGTAGAGACATCAGGACCGTTGTAACAGGCAAAATACCGAGTCAGCGATCAGGACAGGAAGTTATCGCGGTGTCCTGTTCTGGAAATTCGCTGGGAGGACCTGGACGTCAGAGGCTGAAGCAAACATGGCCGTCTAAGATCATGGCCGTCTAAGTTCATGGCGTCTAAGATGAGAGTAGCAGCTGTCATGACCAGGGGGCAGCAGATGGTCAAGATCCTACTTTACCTTTTCCTTGTTCACCTAGAAACACACTGGTGACTTCCTCATTGTGCACCTAGAAACACACTAGTGACCTCCTCATTGTGCACCTAGAAATACACTGGTGACCTACTCATTGTGCATATAGAAACTCGCGGGTGACCTCTTCGTTGTGTACCCTGGTACAGTGGGTGGGTCTACATGTGGCCCCCTCCCCTCCCTGGTCGTGGACGCTGTCACTGAAAAACCTCAAGCAAACTATTTTGACCTACTCCCCATCCGATACAACGTCTGTGCTTAAAGATCATTACAATACGGAGCGCAAACAACGCCAGGTCACAGTTTTTAAAAAAAACGAAACAAAAAGTCGAAAACAAAACAGCTTTCTGTGGTTGCCGTTCAGCACTGACAATATCGCGACATGGCATTGTGTCTTCCCTGCCTCACTTTGTGTCTTCCCTTCCACACTTTGTGTCTTCCCTTCCACACTTTGTGTCTTCCCTTCCACACTTTGTGTCTTTCCTTCTACAAATTTGTGTCTTCCCTTCCACAAATTTGTGTCTTCCCTTCCACAAATTGTATCTTCCCTTCCATACGCTGTGTCTTCCTTTCCACAGATTGTATCTTCCTTTCCATACATTGTATCTTCCTTTCCATACATTGTATCTTCCATTCCACACAGTGTATATTCCACTTCCATACATTGAACCATCCCCTCCATACATTGTATCTTCTTTTCCATACATTGTATCTTCCATTCAATGCATTGTATCTTCCACTCAGAAACAGTATCTTCCCTTCGGAGAAGTCAAGTAGTGCAGAAACATCTAGGCAGAGCTTCTGCTGCGCTGTTTATCAAATTCAGGAAGTCCCTAACTGAAAATGATAATGCCAGTGTTCGCTCTGTCTACACAATGACGCCATGTTGGCTGACAATTGTTGGATGGTAGCCCCGTTCTTGTCCTAAACTCTTTACTGTTTTGAAAATTGGCTGAAACTGTAGCCGTGTTCCATTGCTCAGTCCTTGCTGCCGTCGCCATCTGTTTAAAGGTTACATCGGAAGTTGTCCGTCCAGTTATCAGCGGGAGATCACTCTTATAACGCGCGAAGACAAATGGCGGCCTACGAGTTGAACGAGGAAAGGTTGTGTCGTAATGCGAGATTCTGTTAGTCTTTTGTTTAATAATCTCATCATCTCCCGAGCTGCCCTTAAATCTAGGAATAGTTGCGGTGTTCCCGTCCCGTTTAAACGCAGAAATAATCGGGATGTTTCCTTTCAAAGTCCTATCCTTGTGTTCCAGCGTGAAAGTATTTACTACTGCATGTTTAACGTTTGTTTCTCTTTTCTCCGTACATTTATTCATTTTCAGTGACAATATGGCGTCTCCTGTCATAAACAGAATAAATGGCTACAGCATACCTTCCCTGGCACATCTGGGCTCGGTTGTGTGTGTGTACCTGCTGGTCCGGTGTTTCGACTTTGTACCCAGAAAAAAGTCCTGGTAACTTGTGCGTGCTTTTTGTATGTTTAGATCTACAGTGCGATTGTTACTGCAGTCTGATAGCAGTTTGTCCGAGTTGGCATTCCTGGCTGTTTAAGATGATAGATAAGTTTCCGAACTGTCATTGTTTCAATATTCACGTTCAGTTGCTCAGATTGACTCCAGAATCTGCATACCTGTAAAGGTTAAAGGGCAAAGCTGGCATTTGTTGTGAACTTCATTTTTGCCTTGATCTCAAACATTTGCTGCCTTATTTTTTTTTTCAAAAGGGTTTTCTGTATTTTCTATTCCTCTTCCCAAAATCGACATAGCCGTGCCTGTAAATAAAGCTGCCCCAAAGTTGTTGTGTTATCCATACTCCTCTGTGGACCAGGATGATGGAGAACAATTGAAAAAGAAATGGGCAAAATGATCTTCATTCCACACAACCTGCCTCTGAAAGATTTTGGATATTGACTGGCCACAGACAAAAAATAATAGAGATCTACTTGTCTAATCTGGTCTGACAATTAAGTAATGAGATTGATGTTTATAATGGCCAAGACAAAAATGCCATCTATGAAGCAAAGCATGAAATCCAAAGAGGCAACCTTCATCTATAATCTGGCAATTTTGAATTGATGTGACAAGTTTATGGGGATAATTGTTTATCTCGTGCACAGATATTCAGCTGGTATTTACGATTCAAAAGTGGTGTGGAAACGATTACAAATGCAACTAGACATGGGTGCCCAATTTCTGTTCGTAATGGGGAACTCATTGCAAAAGTCAGAGAACGGATACACGAAGATCGTTGTTTGACTGTGAGTATGGTGGCAGATGAATTTGTTAACCGAGAGACCATTCGTAAAATTTTAGTGGAAGATTTGGGCAAGAAAAAAGTTGCTTGCCGGTTTGTACCACATGCGTTGTAAGATGACCAAAAACATCAGCGTGTTGAGTACGCAAAAGACATCACCAAAACGTGTCGCAGGAATAAACATTTCTTAAATGTGATCGTTGCAGAGGGTGAAACAGGGATTTTCTGCTATGATCCCACAACTAAACTCCAAAGTGCTCAGTGGAAGTCATCTTCATCACCAAAAGGCAAAAACATTCGTCCTCGAAAGTCGAACATGTTGATGTGCTTCTGCGACAACAAAGAAGTTATTCACAAAGAATTTATTCCAGAGGGACAGACTGTCACTGTCAAAGTTTATTTAAGTATTTTGAAACGCCTATTGAAAAAGATTCTCCGAGTCCGACCCGACTACTCAACACCTGGCAGTTTTTTCCTTCTTCATGATAATGCACCGGCTCACCGGGCGGTAGTTGTACAGGAATTTTTTGCATAAAAACAAGTGTGTGTTCTCAACCATCCACCTTATTCCCCAGATTTGTCTCCCTGTCATTATTTTCTATTCTCAAAATTAAAGTTACCAATGAAAGGACGCTTCTTTGACGATACTGATGACATCCAAACGGTCGTAACATCGAGTTTAAGGGCCATACGAACAGAAAGACTGCAGAGATCGTTCCAGTGTTTGTTAGATCGTGCCACTCGCTGTATCAATGCACAACGGGCTTACTTTGAATAAAATAAAGGTTATATCTTCAACTGTTGTTTATTTTTTTTTTACGGAATTAGTCTCATTACTGAGTTTATCGCACCCTGTAGAAGATATCCATATCGTAACAATAAAAGACACGCTGGAAATGGACTGGTCACGTGCTAAGAAGATACGCAAGCGGCATCGCTTAAACAGCCATGAAATAAACACCCAGGCAACATCACTAAAACAGCCATGAAATAAACACCCAGGCAACATCACTAAAACAGTCATGAAATAAACACCCAGGCAACATCACTAAAACAGCCATGAAATAAACACCCAGGCAACATCACTAAAACAGCCATGAAATAAACACCCAGGCAACATCACTAAAACAGTCATGGTATAAACACCCAGGCAACATCACTAAAACAGTCATGGTATAAACACCCAGGCAACATCACTAAAACAGTCATGGTATAAACACCCAGGTAACATCGCTAAAACAGTCATGGTATAAACACCCAGGTAACATCGCTAAAACAGTCATGGTATAAACACCCAGGTAACATCGCTAAAACAGTCATGGTATAAACACCCAGGTAACATCGCTAAAACAGTCATGGTATAAACACCCAGGCAACATCGCTAAAACAGTCATGGTATAAACACCCAGGCCACATAGCTAAAACAGTCATGGTATAAACACCCAGGTAACATCGCTAAAACAGTCATGGTATAAACACCCAGGTAACATCGCTAAAACAGTCATGGTATAAACACCCAGGTAACATCGCTAAAACAGTCATGGTATAAACACCCAGGTAACATCGCTAAAACAGTCATGGTATAAACACCCAGGCAACATCGCTAAAACAGTCATGGTATAAACACCCAGGCCACATAGCTAAAACAGTCATGGTATAAACACCCAGGCAACATCACTAAAACAGTCATGGTATAAACACCCAGGCCACATAGCTAAAACAGTCATGGTATAAACACCCAGGCAACATCGCTAAAACAGTCATGGTATAAACACCCAGGCAACATCGCTAAAACAGTCATGGTATAAACACCCAGGCAACATCACTAAAACAGTCATGGTATAAACACCCAGGCAACATCACTAAAACAGCCATGAAATAAACACCCAGGCAACATCACTAAAACAGCCATTAAATAAACACCCAGGCAACATCACTAAAACAGCCATTAAATAAACACCCAGGCAACATCACTAAAACAGCCATTAAATAAACACCCAGGCAACATCACTAACACAGTCATGAAATAAACACCCAGGCAACATCACCAAAACAGCCATGAAATAAACACCCAGGCAATTTCACTAAAACAGTCATGGTATAAACACCCAGGCAACATCACTAAAACAGTCATGGTATAAACACCCAGGCCACATAGCTAAAACAGTCATGGTTTAAACACCCAGTCCACATATCTAAAACAGTCATGGTATAAACACCCAGGCCACATAGCTAAAACAGTCATGGTATAAACACCCAGGCCACATATCTAAAACAGATATGAAATAAACACCCAGGCCACATATCTAAAACAGTCATGGTATAAACACCCAGGTCACATATCTAAAACAGTCATGATATAAACACCCAGGCCACATATCTAAAACAGCCATGAAATAAACAAACAGACAACATCACTAAAACAGCCATGGTATAAACACCCAGGCCACATATCTAAAACAGCCATGAAATAAACACTCAGGTAACATCACTAAAACAGCCATGGTATAAACACCCAGGCCACATATCTAAAACAGCCATGAAATAAACACTCAGGTAACATCACTAAAACAGTCATGATATAAACACCCAGGCAACATCACTAAAACAGTCATGGTATAAACACCCAGGCAACATCACCAAAACAGTCATGATATAAACACCCAGGCAACATCACTAAAACAGTCATGGTATAAACACCCAGGCCACATATCTAAAACAGCCATGAAATAAACACCCAGGCAACATCACTAAAACAGTCATGGAATAAACACCCAGGCCACATCACTAAAACAGTCATGGTATAAACACCCAGGCCACATAGCTAAAACAGTCATGGTATAAACACCCAGGCAACATCACTAAAACAGTCATGATATAAACACCCAGGCAACATCACTAAAACAGTCATGGTATAAACACACAGGCCACATATCTAAAACAGCCATGAAATAAACACCCAGGCCACATAGCTAAAACAGTCATGATATAAACACCCAGGCAACATCACTAAAACAGTCATGATATAAACACCTAGGCCACATAGCTAAAACAGTCATGGTATAAACACCCAGGCCACATATCTAAAACAGTTATGAAATAAACACCCAGGCCACATATCTAAAACAGTCATGATATAAACACCCAGGCAACATCACTAAAACAGTCATGATATAAACACCCAGGCCACGTAGCTAAAACAGTCATGGTATAAACACCCAGGCCACATATCTAAAACAGTCATGATATAAACACCCAGGCAATATCACTAAAACAGTCATGATATAGCACCCAGGCCACATAGCTAAAACAGTCATGGTATAAACACCCAGGCCACATAGCTAAAACAGTCATGGTATAAACACCCAGGCCACGTATCTAAAACAGTCATGGTATAAACACCCAGGCCACATAGCTAAAACAGTCATGGTATAAACACCCAGGCCACATAGCTAAAACAGTCATGGTATAAACACCCAGGCCACGTATCTAAAACAGTCATGGTATAAACACCCAGGCCACATATCTAAAACAGTCATTTTATAAACACCCAGGCCACATATCTAAAACAGTCATGGTATAAACACCCGGGCCACATATCTAAAACAGTCATGGTATAAACACCCAGGCCACATATCTAAAACAGTCATGGTATAAACACCCAGGCCACATATCTAAAACAGTCATGGTATAAACACCCAGGCAACATCGCTAAAACAGTCATGGTATAAACACCCAGGCCACATATCTAAAACAGTCATGGTATAAACACCCAGGCAACATCGCTAAAACAGTCATGGTATAAACACTCGAGGGAAAAAGAAAGAGAGGACGAGCAGCGGTTACCCGCGGAGAACTGTAGAAGCAGAAGTGAGCAGTATCCGGCACAATACATTGGCTGGCCACAGACCGTGAGAGGTGGAGAGAATGGCTGGCCACAGACCGTGAGAGGTGGAGAGAATGGCTGGCCACAGACCGTGAGAGATGGAGAGAATGGCTGGCCACAGACCGTGAGAAGTGGAGAGAATGGCTGGCCACAGACCGTGAGAGGTGGAGAGAATGGCTGGCCACAGACCGTGAGAGCTGGAAAGAATGGCTGGCCACAGACCGTGAGAGGTGGAGAGAATGGCTGGCCACATACCGTGAGAGGTGGAGAGAATGGCTGGCCACAGACCGTGAGAGGTGGAGAGATTCTGTTGATGCCCTGCCAGGCGTCACAGGATGTACTGGGTAATGATAGCCGATCGTCGGCTAAGCACATGGATGCATGGATGGATGGATGGATTGGATGGATGGATGGATGGATGGATGGATGGATGGATGGATGGATGGATGGATGGATGGATGTTTCTAAAAACACAGTGCATAATGAAACGTCGCAGATCAGGCATCGACCTCCCATTGCGTGAGAAATGTGTTCCAGACCAACTAAAAAACACAATCGACTTAAGAAGAAGTGACAGAGATAGAGATAGACATATTGATAGAGAATACAATATGTACAGACACAGAGATAGAGATAGACATATTGATAGAGAATACAATATGTACAGACACAGAGATAGAGATAGACATATTGATAGAGAATACAATATGTACAGACACAGAGATAGAGATAGACATATTGATAGAGAATACAATGTGTACAGACAAAGAGATAGACATATTGATAGAGAATACAATGTGTACAGACAAAGAGATAGAGATAGACATATTGATAGAGAATACAATGTGTACAGACAAAGAGATAGAGATAGACATATTGATAGAGAATACAATGTGTACAGACAAAGAGATAGAGATAGACATATTGATAGAGAATACAATGTGTACAGACAAAGAGATAGAGATAGACATATAGATAGAGAATACAATATGTACAGACACAGAGATAGAGATAGACATATTGATAGAGAATACAATGTGTACAGACAAAGAGATAGAGATAGACATATTGATAGAGAATACAATGTGTACAGACACAGAGATAGAGATAGACATATTGATAGAGAATGCAATGTGTACATACACAGAGATAGAGATAGACATATTGATTGAAAATACAATGCACATAGACACAGATATAGAGATAGACATATTGATAGAGAATACAATGTAAATAAACACAGTTATAGAGATAGACATATTGATAGAGAATACAATGTAAATACACACAGATATAGAGACAGACATATTGATAGAGAATACAATGTAAATACACACAGATATAGAGACAGACATATTGATAGAGAATACAGTGTAAATAGACACAGTTATATAGATAGACATATTGATAGAGAATACAATGTGTTTAGACACAGAGATGTAGACAGACATATTGATAAAGAATACAATGTATACAGACACAGATATAGAGATAGACATATTGATAGAGAATACAAGGTGTGGAGATAGATATACTGATGGAGAATACAGTGTGTGGAGATAGACATACTGATAGAAAATATATTGTACACTACACAAAGATGCGGTATAACATATTGTAGTTCTTAAATAAAAATGAGAAAATGCACAGTGGCAGAGATGGCAAAGCGGCGGCTCTCTGACACACAATATGCGACTCGAGGAAATATGTTGGCCGAGTTCGTTTTACATCACAAATAATTTTTTAAAAAAGATTTAAAAGAAACGTTCCAGTTTTATCGTTTTTATACCTAAATGTTCCAGTTTTATCGTTTTTTTATACCTAAATGTTCCAGTTTTATCGTTTTTATACCTAAATGTTCCAGTTTTATCGTTTTTATACCTAAACGTTCCAGTTTTATCGTTTTTATACCTAAATGTTCCAGTTTTATCGTTTTTATACTTAAATGTTCCAGTTTTATCGTTTTTATACCTAAATGTTCCAGTTTTATCGTTTTTATACCTAAATGTTCCAGTTTTATCGTTTTTATACCTAAATGTTCCAGTTTTATCGTTTTTTATACCTAAATGTTCCAGTTTTATCGTTTTTATACTTAAATGTTCCAGTTTTATCGTTTTTTATACCTAAATGTTCTAGTTTTATAATTTTTATATCCAAATGTTCCAGTTTTATTATTTATTATACCTAAGTGTTCCAGTTTAAAAATTTTTATACCTAAATATTCCAGTTTTATTATTTTTATTTCTAAATGTTTCAGTTTTATCATTTCATACATAAATATTCGAGTTTTAACAATTTATACCTAAATGTTCCAGTTGTATCATTTTTATATCTATGTATAAACTAGGAGTCCACTAGATTAAAACATGAATTTAATGTTCACAGTACTTAAGTATTTCAATGCTAATTTACAAGGAAAGGTAATCTGAGTTTAGGGGTTAAAGAAATTTCTGAACAGCAGGGATTACAGGGGAGTTGTGTTGGGCAATCAGTAATCATACAAAGCCGGTGCTGATGGCCAATAAATATCCTTAAGTACATGGATTTCTTAACTTTTATGTAAAGCTTGCATAACCGAATGTGAATGTGACAATAAAAACGTGCGTGTAACATTTGTTCAAGTCTTTCTGCTCTCAAGCCCCTGCAGTTTATCGTATGTGGCTGTTAATGTTAAGCAATTTTGGCCACCCCTGGGTAGATATAAAGTATGGAGACCTTGTTTAACGTTCATTATTTTTTTTTTATTATTGCAGCTGTTACTTCTCTGTACTGTAATCTGCTGCTACTTTAGATGAAGTTACTCGTGTTTCTGTGAGTACCTGCTGAAGTTACTGCTTCTGTGGCTGATCACGTCTGTCCCTCGAGTAGTTGCTGTTACAGTAGCTGACGTTACTGCTGTTCTAGTGACTGATTGCTGAAGTTGCTTCTGCTGCAGCTAAAAGTTACTGCTGTTGGTGTGATTGTTGCTGAAGTTGCTGCTGTATCTTCATCTTCCATGAACTCTTCGTCAGATTCCCCAGAATATTCGGTTCAGCAAAGTTTTCATTAGTTACAGACTTCAGGGTCACTGAAGCAGAACTTTAGCACCCTCACATGAACTGTTATATTTATGGTACAGTTCTCACAGCTCTGGTCGCTACACACGTTCCAACTGGCCATCACTGAGTACACAAACACACATAGACAGACACCTAGACAGACACATAGAGAGAAAGAGAGAGAGAGAGAGAATGTTAAATGTTCACTTCAGTGAATTTTATTTATGGTACCAACACAGGATTGATGATGATGATCAAGGCGAGGTGCACCTGAGAGCACTGTAATATACAACTGGCAGTGCATTAATGAAAAGTGAGCGGTCGTGTGAAACACACTGGGAAAAGCTGGAAGCATTTGTAAACAACCTGCCTGAGATTATTCCTGTAGACCGAATAGAAGGACAAGATCAGAAACAGAGATTTGGAGATAGCCAGACCAAGAGTCAGTCAATGTACAGATAACAAAAAGAAAATGGAGATGGATTGGACACACTGAGAAGGCAGAGAGGCTGCATAGCAAGACATGCTCTGACACGGAAACCTCAGGGAAAACGAAAACAGGGGAATACCAAAGAATACACAGAGAAATAAGGAGGCTGGCTAGTAAAGAGGATTAAACAGAGAAAACTTAAATATTATGGACACATTAAACGTCATGATAATTTAGATAAGACCGTCTTGGAAGGGTACATATTGGGAAAAAGAAAGAGAGGAAGACCAAGGCGAAGATGGCTGCTAGACATCGTTGATGATCTGCAAAATGAATGCATTGGCAGCAGGGCATCTTGCTCACAACCGAGAGTCCTACAGGAGAGCTGTTAGGGAGGTAAAGTTCCGCAAGGGACATGGAAATTACTGACTGACATAAAGAAATGATACAAGGAAGGTTCTAAGAAACAGAGCGACTCACATGGTATGACCTGGAGAACAAGGCCAAAGATAGAAATGGCCGGAAAGCCTTTATCTGTGGCTTATGCTCGTAGGGAGAAGATACGAGCATTGATTGATTGATTGATGATATTCAGCGCTGAATACTTCTCATTTTGCCAAACTCTCTTGCCAGATTCTGTATTCTTGTTGCACAGCAGGGCACTTTTGTTATCATCTCTCTCTCCCGTCACCCGAAGGGCAATGATTAGCCGCAGGTGTGAAACATGAGCTCGCTGCGGTCTGCAGGAGGTGTGGTAGTTTTAACAGGTTGATCCTGAGGAAAGGCGGTCCTCAGTAATATGCTCAAACCAATGAGATTTGTCTCTAACCTGGATTCAGCTCTTCACAGGAAGATAAGAGACAGAATGAGAGTTATCTAACTTCATTTGATTTCTGTGAGATATTAGGACGAGTACAGAGGTCGCTGTGAAGAAAAGCTTCAGAAGAATTTATGAGCTGTAACAGATGTATCAGTCAGGGAGATATGGAGGTGCCGGTGCTGGGGTTATTCGGTGCAGATAGATTCATCATCCTTCTTTCCTTTTTTTCCTTCCTTCTCCTCTTCCTCCCTACCTCCTAACAATCTCATTTCCTTCCTTCCTTCCTCCCTCCCTCCCTTCATTCCTCTCCTCTCCTTCATTCCTTTCTTTCTTTCTTCCTTTCTTTCTTCTTCTTCTTCTTCACATGAAAAGTCAAAAGTCGATATTATGATATCACAGAAAAGATCACTAGTCGATATCATGAAGAGAAAATATCCTAGGAAAGATCAGTAGTCGATATCATGAAGAGAAAATATCCTAGGAAAGATCAGTAGTCGATATCATGAAGAGAAAATATCCTAGGAAAGATCAGTAGTCGATATCATGAAGAGAAAATATCCTAGGAAAGATCGGTAGTTGATGATGAGACGATATTATGTATAAACAGTGAGCTAATTTGGAGATGACCAGGTATATCAGCATGTGGCGGGAGCAGATGAGTTCATACTGACATGCCGTCTAGAGGTCAAGGTGCCAGGTAATATCCCTGCTGTAACCGCCTTCCGGTTGATAAGAAATGTCGTCGGCCCTACGGAGTTTGTACATCTTCCGGGACTATGAGAGGAAGTTTTTTGGTTTTTTTTAAGCTGGAGCGACAGTTTATCGCGTTTCTTATCTTTTGTTTTCACGTTTTGTCTCTGGAGTATTCGGCCCCCTTCTTTAACTGGCCATCCAAACCCCTTTAACTCTTTGTCTCCCTTGCATTTCGACCTCCTTTGACCCTGTAGTCCTTCTGTTATGTCTTCTCATTAATCACTGGCCCCTTATATAACCTACTGCCTTTATCTCTAGAAGGCAGTCCACTATAGATTCTGCTACTCCCACCCTATGCTGCTGTATCTTTTCATCTCGTTGTTATCTCAGTCTTTCCGCTGTTGGTGAGATTCTTCAGCTGCCGTGGGTGGGATGAGACTCCTCCCGACCAATGAAGAAAATTGCGATTAGGGTTTCCGCGAGGCGCCGCCATGGAAAAGGTGAAGGAAAAGATTAAGTGAAGTAACCAGTAGTCTCGAGGTCAGGGCTACTCAATCAAATCAAGGTATTTCTGCTCTAGAGGCTTGCCACGTCCTATATACACCCATACTGGAGCAGACTGCGTAAACTGGCTTAACCCAGGGGTTAAACTAAGAAACTGCTGGCAAGATTCTCCGGCTGCCGCACGTGGGATTAAACTCCTCCCGGCCGAAGAAAGGAATGCGATAAGGGTTGCCGTGCGGCAAAGGTGATGGAAAGGATACAATGAAGTTTAATCGGTATGTCCAGTAGTCTCGCGGCGAGAGCTACTCATACCACGGCACCTCTGCTCTAAAGACCAGCCACGTCCTATAAACACCCATACTGGTGAAACATGCCTAAACCGGGTTAACCCAGGGGTGAAACGACTACTCATGTCACGGTACCTCCGCTCTAGAGGTCAGTCACGTGATAAATATACCCATACTGGTATAATACGCTTAAACCGGCTTAACCCTGGGGTGAAACTTACTAATGGCGAGGATTCGTCCTCCTGGACAAAAGCTCCGTCCAGGTCACAACTAGGAAGGGTAGCGGCCACGACCACAAAATGCTGAAATCGGAGACACTGGACCAGGGCAGTCTAGATAGGCAACCACCTCTCACCCGACGGAGATATATGCGTATCCTAATCACGCTGAGGTTTTACGGTGAGAAAGTCCAACTCTGGACTAAACTGGTGCAACGAAAACCACGGTGTCACGCAATCCCGCTTCTGAGACCCACCGAGAATACAGGCCCAAGCCCTGCGATACTCTGAACCTCTTGTGGTCCTCTCGGGGATCTCTTGTGGTCCTCTCGGGGATCTCTTGTGGTCCTCTCGGGGAGAAGTAAATTCAGTAGGATCACGGAGCAGTCTTTGTGGTAGAAGCGAACGAAGATGATGAAGATCTCAGTCTTTATAGATATCATTTTGTCAAAACGATATCGACAACTGATCTTTCCTATGATATCAGTGAATGATTGAATGAATGAATGAATCAATCAATCAATCAAGTGCCATGCCGCATGGCGTAGGCGATCATTTCTCTTCACAGTTCCCTGTCTTTAGACTTGATTATGAGATCCGCCGGTGACTTTCGTCCTATCCACACTGACAGCCCATCCATTAACTTCTCTCTCTGTCTTCCTTTGTCTCTTCCTACCTAAATTTTTCCACTTGCCAAAATATGTTCCAATTTTCTTCTTCCCAGAAAATGTCCTACAAATCTTGCTTGTCTGCCTCTGATCTTTGTTGTAATTTGCCGTTTAACTCCAGCGTCTCTTAAGACTTCTTCCTTGGTTTTCTTAGCTGTCCATGGTACCTTCAACATCCTTCTTATAAACCACATCTCCATGACCTCCATTTCTCGCTGTACTCTCTTATTCATGGACAATGCTTCACATCCATAAAACAAAACTGACTCGATGTAACATTTAAGTACTCGGAATCTTGTTTCCATTGATATGGATCTGTTGCACAAGATGTGTCTCATTGTTTGGAATGCTGACTTGGCGTGAGCACGTCTGCTTTTTTATTTCGTTGTGACATTTCCCATCAGTTGTTATAATCGTTCCTAAGTACTTGAATCTATCAACTTGTTTCAGTTCTGTGCCATCGATAGTAATGCTACATTTTGGTGGTATTCTTTTCTTTGAGATGACCATCACTTCAGTCTTCTTTTTATTCAGACTGAGACCTTTACTTTTACTTTCACGAACCACGATGTCCAGATGAGCCTGTAGCTCCCCTCTCTTTTAGTAATCAGAACTGTGTCATCTGCATATCTTAAGTTGTTACGGTTGTTATTGTTCTTCTTCTCCGTTCGAGGTTGTTGACCACTCCAGATCTTGATCCCTGTCGACATGGCAAAGCCCGCAGTCCTCTCCAGATCCTTATCCCTGTCGACATGGCAAAGCCTGCAGTCCTCTCCGGATCCTGATAGGAACCCAAAAGCT
Source organism: Achatina immaculata (assembly GCA_009760885.1). Lineage (NCBI taxonomy): Eukaryota > Metazoa > Mollusca > Gastropoda > Stylommatophora > Achatinidae > Lissachatina > Lissachatina immaculata. The sequence continues at coordinate 23,777,416 of CM019699.1, forward strand.
TTTGCCCCAAGCTTGTGTCCTCTGGCCATGTCTCACGCCTCAGGTCCGCAAGGTTTGGGCATTCTTGTAGGATATGTTCTGGAGTCTTGACTCCACTGCTACATGGACTCTCGTCTGTGTGAGACATTTTGAGTTGATGCGGGTGGCTCAGTAGTCTGCAGTGGCCTGCACTTAGGCGAAAGAGAATGGTTTGCTGATGTCTTTGTAGTTGGTGTATTGAATCTGGTTCATTGTTGCGTTAAGGTTGTAACCGCCAACTGATATTCCTGGCAAACTCTCTATATCAGTTTCTTTGAAGTATGAAATCAGATCAAGGTACAGAGTAGTCTTAGCAGTTTACATCAGGCACGTCCACGATCTGAGGTGTTGTGCCATCAGAGACTTCATCAGCCATGCAACATCACTTTGGCAGATTACATCATCATCATGTGCCATGCCTGGAGGCATCGGCGACCATGTCTATCCACAGTTTCCGATCTTTCACGTTATCCATCAGGTCTGTTGTTGCATATCTGCTATATCATTCTGTCAAGTCATCTAAGATTTTCTCTCTTGGTCTACCTCTCTTGTTTTTTTTCCTTCAGTTTTCCTTGTTGTCACGATATTTTCTATCTCTCCTCTTCTCATTACATGGCCAATAAACCTTGATTGCCCCCCCCCCTCTACGCCCGCCATAGTTGTTTATTAATGTTCGTTTCTTACTGGCTTTCCTTATGCATTCTTCATTTGTTACTTTGGCTGTCCATGGTATTCTTAACATTCTTCGTAGGGACCACATTTCAGCTGCCTCTAATGTTCTTGTTGTTGTCGTTGTTGTTGTTGTTATTGTTGCTGCTGCTGTTGGCGACCATGATGCGCTTCCATATAGTAGTACTTGCTCGATGTAGCATTTCAAGACTCTTTTCCTAGAATCTATTGACAAAGATGGACTGAACAAAACAGATTTCATTTTTCTGAAATGCTACCTGTGCCTGGCATATTCTGTTGTTTGACCTCCGTAATACAACTACCATCTGATGTTATCGTTGTGACAAGATACTTAATTTGTGCACTTGTTTTAATGTTATTCCTTTGATTTTTTTTTTTAAACGTTACATTCTGGTACAACTTTTTTTCTGGACACGACCATCATTTGTGCTTTGTTACTGTTTAGTGACAGGCCTTTATATTCACTTTCTAGCACAGACTGCAGGGTCTTGATCCACGTCCCTTTCTCCGCCCCACACTGCTCGCTTAAACCAGCCATCACCTGCATGTTTTTCATTACATTTTATTTACTTTTCTTTCATATTTTTCTCGATAATGAAAAGTAAGTTCCGTCTGTTCTCGCACTGTGAGGAAAATAAAAAAGCAAATCATTGTGAATATACAGCTCTACCTCCGCTGGGACCACGTAGAGCTCTGCTTTGAAGAGAGCAGCACGAAGAAGAGGGATGGCGTCGTGGCCGTCTTTAACATTTTAGTACATAGAGGCAAACCTTCCCAGTAGCATATTTGCTACTATTTAACGATCTATACAAATTTAAAGTAGTCTGTTCCAGAACTGATGAGCCGTATGCCTCCGTCCATACCTTCCAGTCCCTACTTAAGTGATGTGATGACATACACGCAGGGATGCTAAGTTATCTACAAACCTTATGGACCTGCTGTGGCAAATCTGTTCAGCTGTTATCTTATCTTATATCTTATATCCTTCCCGTGCCGTTAGACGTCACATAGGGCTCGCAAAGCAGTTCGCCAATTGTTCCTGTCTTCGGCGAGTCTTTCAACCTCAACAAAGGATTTTATGCCTGTTAACTTGGCCTCTCTTAATAATGTTCTCTTCAGAGTTTCACGCGGTCTGCCCCTTTTTCTTCGGCCTGTTGTGGTCCACTTGATAGCTTGTTTTGGGATTCTCTGCTCATTTCTTCTCATCAAGTGGCCAACATACGTCCATCTCCTTTTCCTGATCACCCGTGAGACTGGTTGTTGTTCAGTCATCTGTCTTATCTCTGCATTGTTCTTGAATTCATTCCACTTGATGTCGAGTATTTTCCTTAGGCATTTGTTTTCAAAAGAGTCTAATTTCTTTTCTATTTCTTTAGTTGTTTTCCAGCTCTCGCATGCATAGATGAGGGTGGATATTACATTGGAATTGAATAATCTTAACTTGGTTTTTGTGCTTATAACTTTTGAATTCCATATGTTCTCAAGATTCTTGAAGATTGATGCTGCTTGTGCAATTCTGATCCAAACTTCCTTCCTAGTTCAGCTGTTAGCGTGTCACAAAATGGACTACAATGCTTGCCTTACACAATCTGCGAGATCTTTTCATTACTATATTGTTACAGGGTGTTGAATATCTTGGATCACTACTAATAATGGAAATACACTGAGGGAAATTAAAAGGAGGACATCTATCGCTCTGCAAAAAGCAAAACAACTAAAGAAGCTGTGGAGAGGAACAGACTAACTACAAAAATAAGATTTTTAAGGGCATGCATCTTCCCCATCGCAACATATGCCTGTGAGACCTGGACACTTAACAAAACAGCTGAGAAACACATAAATGCCTTTAAATGCTACAGAAGAGTTCTTCAGATATAATGGACACAAAAAAGAACAACTATATCCATACTACAAGAACTTAATATTGAAGAAGGCTGGCTAGTGAAGAGGATTAAAGAGAGAAAACTTAAATATTTTGGACACATTAAACGTCATGATAATCTAGAGAAAACCGTCTTGGAAATGTACATAATGGGAAAAAGAAAGAGAGGAAGACCAAGGCGAAGATGGCTGCAAGACATCGTTGGTGATATGCAAATGGACGCATCAGAAGCAGGCCATCTTGCTTACAACCGAGAGGCCTACAGGAGTGCTGTTAGAGAGGCAACCAACAATATCACTCCACCGTAGGATCTCCTCATTCAACCATCAAACTTTTTTTTTTTTTAAACTGCACACCTGCATCCGCCAAGGCCCGTAAGACTTGGCAATATCTTTGCACAGATCATCTGTGTCCCTTCATTTTCTACGTTCTCTTGTAATTAAGTTTGTCCTGAACTTCCCTCCAGTACCCCACACCAGGTTGTGCGCAACACGTGTTGCGCAAATCATATGCGGTTTTAATAATATCGGGACACAAACAGGTTCAGAGCAGTCCCGGCTTAATGTCCCTTTCATAATGCGGGAGCACTTGTAATTTCTCCAGTTCTCGTTCTCACCGCGGGAATCTCCTCCAATTTCGAGATTTAATCTTATCACAAAAAAAATGATGACGTATCGCACACGTTTATGTCCACCTTTGTTTTCAATGATCTACGCATCGTTTTGATGTCACCACGTGCTTCTGGACTGTTCTCGGTTGTAAGCTGTGGTTTCTTTTTTTCTTCATACAAATGTAAATAACAGCAGTAGGAGATAAGAGAGATGGCAAAGATAAACCAGTTGTAGAAGCGGTGCGTGTTTTGTTCGAAAAGAGGACAATAATCTAGAGCGAACTCAACTATTAAGATGCAAAATACATAAAAACACGTTTGTGGTATATGTGTAGGCCTGTTATAGATTTGTTTCTTAGAATGTGGGTCACAGAATTATTATTATTATTATTGCTCGATATCGCTGCCGATCATTCCACAAGTCTTCATGTGAAACTTGCACAACACGCATCATCACGGACTCAGCTTCGTACAAGTCACAGCTACACGCTTCGTTTTCCCATTCTTATGCGCTACACATCACACATGTAAATTCAGACGTTCTTTTCCAAGTTTAGTCCTGTATGTTTTTATGTGATGAATACACGCCGGGGCGTTATACAAGTTTGCTCGTTAATGAAAAGAGCTCTTCCTGCCATTAACAAATATCTTCAAATATTTTATTATTAAAACTTTACTGCAGCAGGATATTCACATCCTTAGTTTTATATCCTTAGTTTTATATCCTTAGTTTTATATGCTTGTGACCAAATATTCTTTGCGCATTAACTAATGTCCACAAGGTTCTTTGGCTTATACTCCTTGCTGTGTGGAGAGATTCCTTACTACTTTGCTACTCAGAGACTCACGACGGTTCTTCTTCTTCTTCTTTCTTCTTCTTCTTCTTCTTTTCTTCTTCTTCTTCTTTTCTTCTTCTTCTTCTTCTTCTTTTTTCTTCTTCTTCTTCTTTTTTCTTCTTCTTCTTCTTCTTTCTTCTTCTTCTTCTTCAACTACTACTACTACTACTACTACTACTACTACTACTACTACTACTACTACTACTACTACTACTACTACTACTACTACTGCTGTATTTTCATTCACTCATGTGACTTGTCCTTTCTAGAACGTTGTCCCTCTCACAGCCTCCCTAAATGGAATGCGATCTTACCCAAGTTGACCGGCGACTTGTAGTGACATATTCAGACTCTCTGTGATGTCTCGAGTCTATATCTCCGGCGAGGTCGTCCCTTTTCTCTTCTGTCGGGTACTATGCATTCTACTATCAACCTGTCCAAGCTATTGTGTCTATGCCTTCTACTACCAACCTCTCCAGGCTATTGTGTCTATGCTTTCTACTATCAATCTCTCCAAGCTATTGTGTCTATGATTTCTACTACCAACCTCTCCAAGCTATTGTGTCTATGCCTTCTACTATCAACCTCTCCAAGCTATTGTGTCTATGCCTTCTACTATCAGCCTCTCCAAGCTATCGTGTCTATGCCTTCTACTATCAACCTCTCCAAGCTATTGTGTCTATGCCTTCTACTATCAACCTCTCCAAGCTATTGTGTCTATGCCTTCTACTATCAGCCTCTCCAAGCTATCGTGTCTATGCCTTCTACTATCAGCCTCTCCAAGCTATCGTGTCTATGCCTTCTACTATCAACCTCTCCAAGCTGTTGTGTCTGTGGCCAAAATATCTCAGCTTCCTAATTTTTATGATGTTAACAAGCCAGTTTTCTGCGACATCTAACCCCGTCAAAATCTCTTTATTTGGTTTTAGTTCTATCCGTGCTATTCCAAGTGCCCTTCTCTAACATTTCATTTCAAATGTTCTTGTTCTCTTTTCTAGTGATTTGCTACGTGTCCATGTTTCAGATCAGTATGTTGCCACTTGGAATATTTAAGTTCTTGGTAAACATAGCCTTGTTTTCTTGTTGGTACATTGTCACTAAATACTACTACTACTACTACTACTACTACTACTACTACTACTACTACTACTACTACTACTTCTTCTTCTACTCCCATTACCACCACCATCACTACTATTACTACTACTACTACTACTACTACTACTGTTACTAATTCTTTTTCTACTACTACTACTACTACTACTACTACTACTACTTCTTCTTCTTCTACTCCCATTACCACCACCATCACTACTATTACTACTACTACTACTAATACTACTACTACACCTACTACCATTACTTCTTCTTTTTCTTCTCTTGCTACTACTTTTTTCTTCTTCTTCTTCTTCTTCTTCTTCTTCTTCTACTATACTACTACTACTACTACTACTACTACTACTACTACTACTACTACTACTACTACATTTTCATCTTTTTCTTCTTCTTCTTTTCAAATCATGGCTTCCAGCTCTCCTAATAGAATTATGTTATTTCTCTAGCGTCTAGCTAACTGATCTGGAACGAAGCAAAGTCTTGAGAACAAAGTCATAAAACTGACATATGAACGTACCAAAAAGAACCAGCAAAAGAATGCTGTACATTTTTATGTCTGATGATTCCAGAGATTTACAAAAGATTCTTCGCGCATGTCAAACAACATCAAAGCCAGCCAATCACTTGAATGTTTACTTCACGCTTTTGTCCAATCAAGATAATCATCTGACAGATTTAAAAGCGCTTCGTTTTACTCTAATGGCAACCAAAGATGGTTTCTATCAAGCGCCAACGCATAATTAACAAGCTCCAGCATCTCAAAGATCGATATGGGAGCCAAGAATAAAGCCAGGAGCAAGCGTCAATAGGAGAACTAACACTAGAGACCTGCCTGACAGACCGTCAACACTGACTGATTTATAAACTTACCAACAACAGGCACCGCTTGAATGTATACAAACAGACCTCGAGGGGACGGAACCAGGTAATTTTTTTCAATAAACAAAAGTCTGGGAGCAGGTAGTTCGTGCCCTGCGTCTCGCGTCAGCTGAGAAATCCTGCAGAGTGAGGGGGGGGGGGGGAAAGGGGGAGAACACAACACACCCAGGATTACTGCAGAAACTCTAAGCCTATCAAATGACACCTGCGACACAGGAGCATCTTTCACTACCATTCATCATAGCCGCCATGATTTACTGTGAATAACGTCATGTCTATTTTTAGCCTCTATGGAAAGTTACGATAATCTGAACTATGGAACAAAGTCATATAAGACTGCAATTGTTTTTCTTCAAATTAAAAAAAAAATCCATTTAATTATCTCTTGACAGTTGAAAAGTTAAGATAGAATTGACGCCTTATTTTATCTCATCTCTTTAGCCTCTGCCATTGCTCGCAAGAAATTTCAACCATTGTCCTTAACTAAAACACACCCAGTCGTGTCCCAGCCAGGAGCCGATACCAGTAAAGTGTACCATAAACCTGCATCCCTTGGGTATATCAAGCGTATGTGAGCGAGTCAGCGATGCCCGGAAGTGTGTACGGCTTATGAGCGTAGCGTCCTGGCTCACGTGATCCGAACGTATGAAGACCTATACATATAGTTGAGAAATGCGTGACGGAGAGAGATTGATTGATTGACTGATTCATCTTTATTTCAAAAGGGTTAAGAATTGGGCACGCAGGCCCCTCTGACATTCTGCCCTTTATCATACATCTTTCACTCTATTCCAGACATTCTATAAATATGCTGTTCATGTAACAAACATAATTAACATTGAAGCTGAGAGACATAAAATAAAATATAACATTTACGTTTCGCTATTAAATATTCACTCAGTACAGAAGTAACTACATACATTATAAATGACTATCTACTTAACAAAATTTTCAGGACTATTCAGAAGACAATTAATTGTATTCGTTGTTTATAAGAAGAGTTTAAAGTAACTTTTAAATTTTATAATTCATGGAGGCGACATCAAATAGATATTGGGGAAGCTTGTAATTGTAGGAAAGAGTATAATTTATATATTTTTTAATACAGGATGGGATGGTATTCCAAAGATGAGCAGCAGAATAACTAAAGCTTTTCTTGTAAAGATCAAGTCTAGGTTTTTGAAGACATATGTTGTTCAAGCGTTGGCTGCACTTTGGGCTAAATTTAAACGGGTTCCATAGATAAGGCGGGGCATGCTGTGAAAGAATTTGATGTACTAACTTGGCTTTGTTGAAGAGGAACCTGTTCTTAAGATGCAGTATTTTGATACATTTGTGCTGGCTAGTTGTTTGTGCTTGATCCTTGTCACTAATAAGCTTTACTGTTCGCTTTGTATTTGACACTGAGCAACCATCCCAAACTGTTGAGCAATAGTCTAAATGTGTTTGTATTTGAGATATGTAGTATGTCTTCCTTGTGTCTTGATCGATGAAATGCTTAATTTTGGCTAACTGGTATACTTTTTGTGTGATGAGTTTTGTTAGACCTTGCACATGAGAGTTCCAGGTCAAATGTTGGTCAATAATAAGACCTAGTGTTTTGTGCTCACTAGCGTTTTCTATCTCTGATGTTTCTGTACAGAGCCGAAGTGTTGTTTCTGTTGGGTTTTATAGTTTCTATCTTGTTGTTATGAGCATTGATTTTGTTTTATCGGTGTTTATAATCATGCCATTATTTTTGCTCCATCTAATTAAATTGTATAACTCGACCTGAAGAGTTGATTCTAGCTTAATACAATCGTAGTCGCTGGTGTAGACTGTGCAATCATCGGCAAAAATGTCACAAGAAGAGTGTTTAAGATGAAGTGGAAGATCATTGATATAGATAGCAAAGAACAAATGTCAGCTATAGTAGAATTTGATAGAGAATTGTTGAAGAATACTACCTGTTGTCTGTCTGAAAGAAACGATGCAATTAATTTTATTAGGTCAGGGTACAATTTATAAGTCTTTATTTTTCTTACAAGAATATCGTGGTCAATCATATCAAATGCCTTTTTAAAGTCGACAACGATTGCACCACATAGTCTGTCGTCATTTATATTTACTAGCCAGTTTTCTGTCATTTTGGTAAGAGCTGTGTGGCAGGAATGATTGGGTCTAAAGCCTGACTGACTGTCTATGAGTAAATTGTTCTCTTTCATGTGTCGTGTGTGTATGTGTTTTTCGAATGGTTTTGATAATGACGATAATATTGATATTGGTCTATAGGTGGTAAGACTGTTGGATGAGCCAGATTTAAAGCGAGGATACACCTTAACAGTTTTAAAAGCCTCAGGGAAATAACATTTTGCAATGCACTGATTGTAAATGTATGTTAGTGTATGTGAAATGACAGGTGCAGCATAACGTAAGATCTTATTACTAATGTCATCAAGCCCAGCTGTATTGTTTTTTAGGGTTAAGAGATAACTGTGAACTTCACTGACTGTTAAGAATGGAATGTGTAACTGTTTAAAATCAGTACATCTGCTGTCCAGGAATGTTTGTAGTTCATGTAAGTCGCATACAGGAGCTGATATTGATGATTTAAGAACGTTGATTTCTTCTCTGAAATGTGTACTGATATGTGCGCTAGTGTATGCACGATTGATGGCTTGAAAATCAAATTTTTTTCTTTTATTTGATAGGGTATTTATGGTTTTCTAAACTGATTTACTTTTACTGTCTGATTTAATCTGTACTAGATTCCTGAAGTAATTTTTTTCTCTTGTCCTATTAAGTATTGAACTTTGTTTCTGAGTGAACGGTAGGTCCTAAAGTCCTTGATTTTGTGCGCCCGGTCACGTTCTCACATGGATTGTAGTATGTCAGGCAAGGTGACCTCGTCTGGTGTTTTACTCTCACCTCGTTCATGGGGACATGTTTATCTAATATGTCTCCGAAGAGATAGAGAGAAAGAAAGAGAGAGAGAGAGAGAGAGTGTCTGAGGACATGGCGGGCTTAGTTTCATTTCGTCTGTATCGTAAATACTTAGCCCCAGTCGACCTCGTAATGTTTGATAATGTATTGTTCATTCATAACGTGCTGTGGATTATGTCATTCTTGTCTTATATGGAGATTCTCTGATTCCTGGTGATATTCGTCATATATTTTGGATGGGCATATCACAGTACATCATGAGTTCATTCGCATGGATGATATTATGTCCATGGTTACATGGACATAATAATAGGTTGTGCCTTACCTGGCAGCAGCAGCTGCACAACCAATGAAGTGCATTAGCACATGGTAATTCCTCCCTATGGGAGGGAGGCACAATAGCGGCAGCAATTCAGAGCACTGGCACAAGGGGCGATATGTGTGATTATTCAGTGCATTGGCACAATGATTAGATACGTGTGACAATTCAGTGCGTTAGTGGGGGGGGGGGGGAATTTGTGTGATAATTCAGCCCGTTAGGACAATGAGGATATATGTTTTGATATGCAGTGCATTGGCACAGTGGAGATTATGTGTAGTATGAGAAGGGCGATCATGGCAACAGTTGTTGCAAGTGCAGAAGTGCAGTGGCACCTTGTGATACGGGTAGATACGAGTTTCATAAGAGCAGCAGTAGCTGCAGTGTTAATAAGTGAGATGGCACACTTTATATGAATGTACCATATTAACGCCACAACAGACATTGCATACACAGAACATCAACATGTATCATCATCAGAGTAATAAGCATGACATCAATATAATATATAACTATCAAAGTATCAACTGAAATCATATGGATCCAATTGGCCTGGGCTTTCCTGGCCCTCCTAAGCATATATATATATATATATATATATATATATATATATATATATATACATGTTGATGTTCTGTGTATGCAATGTCTGTTGTGGCGTTAATATGGTATACGTGATGTGGATAATAAATATACTGACTGATTTAATTGCTTGATTTGGTAATGTTTATGGCTTTTCATGTATGTGGTATGAATGTATGTAATATGGTGCAAAACTGGCACACAGTATCCGTGGAGGGGAAATCCTGGGTTGTCGGTTAGATGGGTTTTGAGCCTGGCCACCCAGTACGGTAGTACATCGCCCATGGATTTGTGGGTTCCAACTGGGTTTTTGGTCCTGTCCCTTCCCTAAATTGTCCCCAGTTGTAGATCTAGCATCGGCTAAGTCTACACGTATCATATTATAGTCAGTGCTGTAGGAATACAAGAAAGTTGCAAGCGAAGTCGACTGTGAGGTTCGTCGACCAGATCGATGATGGTTTAAAACCATCAGAAGAAACAATCACACCTTGTTGTAAAGTACGACTGGAGGACAGAGGTTAGAGTTCGAGGCCAGCAATCATACAAAATATAGTCTGTGGAAAAATATACAAAGTGGTATAAATAAAAGCTAAATACAAAGATACTTGTTTACACAACTGACTTCCACCAACGAACAGAACATATAGGAAACATGGCATAACTGTATAAAAAGTTGGATGATGCTAAACGTTCTGGAAAGAAGGAAAATCTAGTTTCCATTTATCTACCTAGCAAGTGGCTTGCCTTCTGGGGTTGATGGTCTTAAATCTCCGCAACTCTCTCTTCTTGTGTTGCTTCTGTGGGGTGTTCTGGTGTCATTTTTCCTTGCCATCTTTCCAGTCCATCCAGGATCTTCTCTCCTTATCTACCCCCCCCCCCCCTCCCCCCCCCCCCCCAACTAGCGTGGTAAGAGTTTGGAAGAAGAAAATTAAAAACAGGACTGCAACAAGTACGTGTATTTACTAGGGACAGCACCAGCAGCATGTGGTCTCAACCTCAGCAACTTCAATATCAGCCTCAGTATCGTTCTCAACACCAGCCTCAATATCGTTCTCAACATCAGCCTCAATATCGTTCTCAACATCAGCCTCAATATCGTTCTCAACATCAGCCTCAGTATCGTTCTCAACATTAGCCTTAATATTATTCTCAACATCAGTCTCAGTATCAGCCTCAATACCATTCTCAACATCAGCCTCAATATCATTCTCAACACCAGCATCAATATCGGTCTCAATAACAGTCTCAGTATCAATCTCAACATCATTCTCAATATCAGCCTTACCATCAGCCTAAAAGTCAGCCTCATCATCAGCTTCAGTCGCACAAACGACATCTCAGACCAGCTGAAGAACTAAAAAAGAAACGCTGGTCGAGAATATTATCCCCATAAACATCAGAACAATACACAACAAAAAACCATCTTGAGCGCATTGAAACAAAATATCCTTGTATGTGTCGCCATCTGATCTCACTTTGGCGTATCTTGTTCATGTCTCTTAACTCTAAACCCTGGACTCATTTCACTTTTTAATGTCCAAAAATTGTCGACTTAAACGGTATCTACATTACCTTCATAACAGTATCAAATGAGCCTTTGTCCTACTGCATTTTGAATGTGAGTTACTGAATGTTTCTTTCTTCACTGCAGTAATGGACAATTTGTACGACTTCTCCTTCATCGTTCGCCCTCAAAAGGACGTTGACTGTTTCGTGTCTAAGTTATGCACCTTGCGGGCCGACACTCGACTCGCTGCATTTTGGGACTAGGTTCTTCGACCCAGTTCGTCCCAGTCCCATGTCTGTCCACTCACCCGGACTAGAGGATATTACTGAGGGCACATATAGAAGGTAGCATAGGGTCTTGGTCGGATATAATTCGCCAACCATGACGCAGACAGCCAAGTATGAGTAATAGACTGCTGACTCTTTCATCTGACTGCTGACTCATCTTGTCGCCGTCGACAAAAACTTGTATCCACTGGATAATATGATACTAGGCTGTATGTCTAGTGATGTAGTGTGTGATGAAGTTTTCGACCCACTAGATAATGTAGTTCTGGTCTCTATGTGTGACACATTTCTGAGATTAATGTGCGACACGTTACTGAACTCTTTGTGCGACACATTACTCAGCTCAATGTGCGATACGTTACTGAGCTCTTTGTGTGACACATTACTCAGCTCAATGTGCGATACGTTACTGAGCTCTTTGTGTGACACATTACTCAGCTCAATGTGCGATACGTTACTGAACTCTTTATGTGACACATTACTCAGCTCAATGTGCGATACGTTACTGAACTCTTTGTGTGACACATTACTCAGCTCAATGTGCGATACATTACTCAGCTCAATGTGCAACACGTTACTGAACTCAATGTGCGACACGTTATTGAGCTCACTATGCGACACGTTACTGAGTTCAGTGTGCGACCCGTTACTGAGCTCAATATGGGACACGTTACTGAACTCAGTATGCGATACGTTATTGAGCTCAATGTGTGACACGTTAATGAACTCAGTGTGCGATAGGTTGCTGAGATTAATGCGCGATACGTTACTGAGCTCCGTGTCCGATACGTTACAGAACTCAGTTTACGATACACTACTGAGCTCAATGTGCGATACACTACTGAGCTAAATTGGCGACACGTTACTGGTCTTAATGTACAGCACACTACTGATCTTAATGTACAACACAAAACTGACCCGATGTGGAGCATACCATTAAACCCAATGTGCGATATACTACAGAGCCCACGTATGACATAAAACGTTAAATACAGGACTAATCTTATCCTAAATTACAGTACTATCACAATGCTACAGTGCAGTGCCTACTTTGTGTGACAGTACTCGGGTACTATAAGATACACTGACTGTATGATTCATTCTTACAAAAAAGATATAAAGAGGAACAAGCGAGACGGAAAGTAAGATGAAGACACATTATTGAAGGGCACACACCAATCCAAAATTTCGGCAAATGTCTTTTTTCAAGGACCACATACAAATACAACACAACGAATGTAAAAAAAAAAAATACATTAAAAATATTAAACACTTAACTCAATTTCTTGTAAGAAAAACAGCCACACAATGTCCCTACTTCTACTTTCATTACCAGAACCAGCTTCACATCCGTCTTCACTTCTCGTATCTCCGACGATGTAGTAGGATATAGTTTTTGGCCCAGCTAGCTCCAGGTCAAGATAGGGTCTTGACCTGGAGCTAGCTGGGCCAAAAACTATATCCTATATTTCATCGAGAACTGATGAAAGAAAATAACATCGACGACAGAAGAGACTCCAAGAACTGAAGACCCACTGATCTGTGCCAGCCAATAAATAAATCACATTCCAAGGAGAACTGTTTATAAAATCGTCGTCCAAATAACGAAAGATCTGTACAAACAAATGTTTTGAACATAAACAGTGTTTATAGCTCTTTGCATGCGCATAAAGTGACATTTGGCGCTGACCAACATTTGTGGAAAACCAGGTCACAGCCGCTGGATGACCTCATGTTCTATTTTTTTAGTCCAGGGAAAAGCTTTTGTATTAAAAACATTGCAGGGAAGCTCTGTCTCCCCATCCCCATCCCCATCCCACCCCCTCCCCTCACAAGTGGGATGACTGTTCGCTAAGGCTTAGCTCTATCATTTTCTGTGTTTAACTCAAGCGTTTCCAACAGTGGGCAGTGAAAGAAAAAGGGTCAGTGGGGGAGGTGGGGGGGGGGGGGGGTAGTGAAACAAAAGGAGAAGTGGGGGTGGGGGAGGGGGTAGTGGAAGAAAAGGAGAGGTTGAGTGGGGGGAGGGCGTTGAGGGGAAAAAGGAAGCAGCATACAAGGGTAGTAATATCTTCCGTTTTAGACTGGGCAGTAATACCTTCCTTCTTAGAATGGGTCAGAAATACCTTCCTTCTTAGACGGGGCAGTAATACCTTCCTTCTTAGACGGGGGCAGAAATACCTTTCTTCTTAAACGGGAGCAGTAATACCTTCCTTCTTAGACAGTGGCAGTAATACCTTCCTTCTTAGACGGGGGTAATAATACCTTCCTTCTTAGACGGGGGTAATAATACCTTCCTTCTTAGACGGGGGCAGTAATATCTTCCTTCTTAGACAGATGCAGTAGTACTTTCCTTCTTAGACGGGGGCAGAAATACCTTCCTTCTTAGACGGGGGCAGTAATACCTTCCTTCTTAGACGGGGTCAGTAATACCTTCCTTCTTAGACGGGGGCAGTAATACCTTCCTTCTTAGACGGGGGCAGTAATATCTTCCTTCTTAGACGGGGGCAGTAATACCTTTCTTCTTAGCACTTTACAACCTGATATTGAGAACCTTGTGCCCTTACATGAAACTCATCCATCACATTAAAAGCTGAGAAAATAATGTAGTAGGTGAGTAATAAATGTACCCCCTCATATTGTTTTGCTTGTTGAAGGTTTTAGTTGTGTAAGGCATATCCCAGTTTAATAGGTCGTTATACGAGTAGTACATTGTGGTTGTGGGGGTGGGGGTGGTTGGGAGAGGGCGTTGAGGATGTGGGGGTGAGGGGGGGGGAGGAAGGGGCGACAACGCAAACAAACCTGGGAAACACTGATTTAACTCTAGGAAACATTTTAACTTAGATCATGAAACGGAGGCAGTTACGACGGATCTGAATCTTAGCACCAGTTGCGAAAGAGTTATGACAGACCTAAATCATAGGTCAGTTAGTGAAAGAGCTATGTCTGATCTAAATCTTAGCTCACCTAGGAAAGAGTTATATGAGCGATCTAAATCTTAGCTCTTTTAGTGAAAGAGTTATGATTGATCTAAATCTTAGCTCACCTAGTGAAAGAATTATGACTGATCTAAATCTTAATTCACCTTGGAAAGAGCTATAACTGATCTAAATCTTAGCAGACTGATCTAAATCTTAGCTCACCTAGTGAAAGAATTATGACTGATCTAAATCTTAGCTCACCTGGGAAAGAGCTATAACTGATCTAAATCTTAGTTCACTTTGGAAAGAGTTATAACTGATCTAAATCTTAGCTCACCTGGGAAAGAGCTATAACTGATCTAAATCTTAGCTCACCTAGTGAAAGAATTATGACTGATTTAAACCTTAGCTCACCTAGGAAAGAGCTATAACTGATCTAAATCTTAGCTCACCTGGGAAAGAGCTATAACTGATCTAAATCTTAGCTCACCTGGGAAAGAGCATTAACTGATCTAAATCGTACCTCATCTAGGAAAGAGCTATAACTGATCTAAATCTTAGCTCACCTGGGAAAGAGCTATAATTGATCTAAATCTTAGCTCACCCGGGAAAGAGCTACAACTGATCTAAATCTTAGCTCAGTTGGGAAAGAGCTGTAACTGATCTAAATCTTAACTCACCTGGGAAAGAGCTGTAACTGATCTATATCTTAGCTCACCTGAGAAAGAGCTATAACTGATCTATATCTTAGCTCACATAGGAAAGAGCTATAACTGATCTATATCTTAGCTCACCTAGGAAAGAGCTATAACTGATCTAAATCTTAGCTCACCTGGGAAATAGCTGTAACTGATCTAAATCTTAGCTCACCCGGGAAAGAGCTATAACTGATCTAAATCTTAGCTCACCTGGGAAATAGCTGTAACTAATCTATATCTTAGCTCACCTAGGAAATAGCTATAACTGATCTAAATCTTAGCTCACTTAGTGAACGACTTGTGACGGATTTGGAGGGTCTTGACAAAAGCTCTGCAGAAGCAGAGTTTTAGCTTTCTAAACAAGTTTGTATAGATCTTTCTAAAGAAGTTTGTATAGAGCTTTCTGTATAAATTTCTCTCGAGAGTTATAAAAATGTGTATAAAACTGCTCTGTAGAACTTTGTACTGAGCCATAAGCATTCTATTGAACTTTAGTACTGAACTTTGACCAGAACTTTGTAATGTTCACTGTGAAGAACTTTGTATTATGTCTTCTGTACAAGTTTGTATAAAGAGTTCTAAAGAGGTTTGTTTATAAACATTTTGTAGAAGTCTGTATAAGGAGTTCTAAAGAGGTTTGCTCACGAACATTTTGTACAAATGTGTACTAAGAGTTCTAACGTGGTTTGTTTATGACGCTCTGTAAAGGATCCACAAAGGGTTTATATCAAGCTTTATGTATCCAGCGGGGATACACTGATATCCAAAACACGTCGAGGTTTTCCGGTGAGAAAGTCCAACTCTAGACTAAACTGGTGCAATGAAAACCACGGTGTCACGCAATCCCGCTTCTGAGACCCACCAAGAATACAGGCTCAAGCCCTGCGGTACTGAACCTGTTGTGGTCCTCTCGGTGGTCTCGTGTGGTCCTTTCGGGGACCACACAGGGGACCACGGGACTTAACGAGGACCACAGGCGCAAATTCAGTAGGATCACAGGGCAGTCTTGGTGGTAGAAGCGAACGAAGAAGAAGAAGAAGAAGAAGAAGAAGCTTTATGTATCACTTACTGCCACAAATGTGAATAAAACGTGCCAGGTTTAGGGTAACGAGGGTGGAAGATCTGCTAACGAAGGTCAACGTGGCCTAATCACAAGTCAAGCGACAGATTTAAAAAAAAAACAAAAAACTTCTCCATTCTTTAGCAAGTTTTCGGGAAAGAATAATATAGCAATTGTAAAGATTCATTTTAGTTTTGTTTTTTTTTTTTTGTGCTATAGAAACAAAAAGAGTGAGTTTTTGACAAGTGTGAATTTTTGAGTTTTTGGCAAGTCTGAATTCTCATTATCAAGAATGAGGCTCTGAAGACAAAAGTGGAAATGGAAATGAAATGGCAGGGCTTCATCTGTTTAGTCTGGAGGCCATTTTGTTGCTGAAGCGCGCCATCTTATCGTTATTTCATGTGTCAAATTGACCACTGGAAGTAACCTTTGGTGAGCAAGATTTCTGAGGATGTTTTAACGAACTCACTGTGGAGTGGCCGAGCACATTGTCTCGCTGACTGCATGTCTGAAAGCCACGACACACAAACACTAAAACCTGCGCTTTGGAACTGTCATATTCTTTTCTCCATGTTCTCCGAGCCTTTCAGAAAGTTCGGTCTCTCGGCTTATCATGTATGGGGCGGTTTTACTTCAGGAAAAAACAAAGCTTCAGTTTCAACCGCAGAGTTGTAAACATACTTCTCTGGTGCTTTTTTTATCGTTTTATATTAACTTTTAACTTACAAAGAGCCATCTGTACGGCGTTAAATATTACTCTAAAAGAGCAAATACAGAAACATGCTTTCTGTTGCATAGTTTGTACTTTTAAACTACAAAATGTAAATGTTAAAAGTAGGAGCAAAGGCGATGTCTTGTTTTAACAATCAGCGACCTATAGATGACACGCCGGCGTCAGGGTTGGCGAACTATGCTGTCACGCCTGCGTCAGAGTTGGCGAACTATAGCTGACATGCCGGCGTCATGGTTGGCGAACTATAGCTGACATACCGGCGTCAGGGTTGGCGAACTATACTGTCACGCCGGGGTCATGTTTGGCGAACTATGCCGTCACGCCGGCGTCAAGGTTGGCGAATTATGTTGTCACGCCGGCGTCAAGGTTGGCGAACTATGCTGTCAGGCGGCGTCAAGGTTGGCGAACTATGCTGTCACGCCTGGGTAAAGGTTGGCGAATTATAGCTGACATTCCGGCGTCAGGGTTGGCGAACTATAACTGGGCAAGACCCTGTCACATTTCTCTTCTGGTACCCCAATTATCAGGCCAAGCCTGGCTAACGGGGCAGGGGCTGCCATAATCTCGACTGGGGTTGGATCTGTTGAAGAAGTACTGCGCTCCCCATGTTTTTAAAAATTTTTAGCTGTACTCAAGGGGTGAAAAAAATAGCCTCCATGACCCGGTCCCAAGCCGACACGATGCTTCAACATCTTCACAGCATCGGCTGCAGAGAACATCCCAAGCCGACATGATGCTTCAACATCTTCACAGCATCGGCTGCAGAGAACATCCCAAGCCGACATGATGCTTCAACATCTTCACAGCATCGGCTGCAGAGAACATCCCAAGCCGACATGATGCTTCAACATCTTCACAGCATCGGCTGCAGAGAACATCCCAAGCCGACACGACGCTTCAACATCTTCACAGCATCGGCTGCAGAGAACATCCTCTCGCAACTCCCGGGAGATAGAAGACAAGACAAGACAAGACAAGACAAATGTTACAAATGGTCGTCGCGTCATTTGCTGATAAAACATGGCGGTGGAGATTTCTTATTACAAAAAGTGTTCGTGTGTCATGCCGGAAACTAGAGAGGAAATACTAGGAGAAATTTTTTTTTTTTTTAAACTTAGGTTAAACTAAATTCAGTGCTCCAGCCTTATCAAATTATTGTTCGTTCATTTCTAAAACTATTTAAATCATTTCTTATTTTAAAGTTATTTTAATGTTATATTAAAGAGGTAACAAAAAAAATAATAAAATGTACGTATAAGTAGCCCTCCAAACACGAACGAGTTTCTTTCACAGTCTTTTCGTAAGTCGAATGTGTACGTAACTCAGAATAGTTAGTCAATTAGTCACGTGTTGATCATAGTACACACAGAAACAGACATATTTACCATATTTCTGGTGTGCCCTAGTGTATATTTTATTGAATAAATAATAAAGTAGAGAGTAGAGTAAAATATAAACAGTCAAACAGTTTCGTTCCGGTACCGCGTCCTAGAATGTTTGCTTCATGTTTTACATTTTCTTGTTTAGGGCGGAACTTTTCGTGTATGAGGTGTTATTTTTGTTCAAGTCTATGGCGGCATGGTCCACTTAAATCCTGTGATCAGTTTCCAAACAGCTGCTGTGCTAATATATAGTATGTTAGTATTTTATAGTGATAGTAAGCATGTCCATTAGTCTTGTAACATGTTCTAGTGGTGGACTGTACTTAGCGTCCGACCTTCTCTGATTACGGCCGACAGACGGCCAAATCGACTTACGGCCACGTCCATCTAATTCAAGTCCAGTGGCGTTTGCATACTGTGTGAGGTGTTAGTGCCTTCACATTTCTAGGCCACTACAGCATTTGAGGTAGAGATGCCAGTATCTGTCCTGGCTGCCTTTGTTTGCCTAAGGAAATCTCAGGTACGCGTTTTTGTACGCTGGGTTGACCCCGGTATCGGTTTGTCCGAAAAAATTCTGCCCGAGTGCCAAATCGAGCAAGGGACCTTCTGATCGGAAGGCGAGAGCGCTAACTAGTGCGCCAGCTCGACACATACGGTTATATGGCTATACTAGATCAGGTCCTGTGTCGGTGCATCACTTTATTTGCTTTTCCTCTGTTCTGTTACAGTTCTAAAGCGAGTTACTCACTCACTCACTCACTCACTCAATCGCGCGCGCGCACACACGCACACATGTTTCATTAAGCAAACACTTACAGAGGATATTTGATAGAAGTCCTATGTGTGGCTCTATGCCAGTCACAAATTGCTGCAGTGACTCATACGATAATTCTTGGTGGTCTTGTTCTAAAACTGGGGAGTTAGACATACATAGAACCACAACAGACAGACAACACGGCGTTCACCACCAAGAGTTAAGACCGAGAGACGGGATGTGGAACTGGATAGTGCCGCCATTGTTAAATTTAAGCAGCAAAAATGTTTAGCAAAAACACATTTGCCGGTTTGTATTTAACAGACCAAATC
Organism: Achatina immaculata; assembly: GCA_009760885.1. Lineage (NCBI taxonomy): Eukaryota > Metazoa > Mollusca > Gastropoda > Stylommatophora > Achatinidae > Lissachatina > Lissachatina immaculata. The sequence goes on from CM019699.1 coordinate 23,796,941, forward strand.
AGAAATAAACACTGGAGTAAAGAGCCAAAGTGTCAAATTTCTAGCTCATTCCAAAGCCCTTCATCACACACACACACACACAAAATCTTCTGTCCATCTTGTAGACAACAATCCCACATCCTCGTATCCTCGAACCCATCTCTCCGGTGCCGTTCCAGGACAAGGAATGCTGATATAAACGTTTTGAGCTGGGCAGATAAGCAACTAATGTTTTCTAGCACAAACATTTATTCTGTGCCAGCGCTAAATCTGGACATTTTATTTCCTTAGCAAAACAAGCTGTGGAATTACTGGCGCGGGGGTGGGGGAGGGGGTGGAGGTGGAGGTGGGGGAGGAGGAGGGCCAGACGTTTTGTGTTAAGACATCCGTTTTTCGTGTCGGCCATTTCAAAATTTTTAATTTGGCATATTTGGCTTATGCGGGCCCTGGCCAGGGAGAGCAGGTCCCAGATTTGTCGCTTCTGTCCCAGACTTTCACTGCCCCGGGGCAGGAGTGGAGGAAGCCCGGGCTCGATGGCCTAAGGTTGGCGAGAATATGTTGGTCAAGACCCTAGAATGATGTGGAGATCTGCGCCAGGGTTTACCTTAACTCAGAAGCCCAATGAATGAGTTGAGATGGGGCCGATTCTTGCTCCGATTTATGCTTTAGATAAAGATAATGTAACATCATTTATGTATTGGTGGTATCACAGCATCACTGTGTGAGTTTGGTATTTATCACGTCGTGATCTGTGTGAGTATAGTAAGTATCACATCGTGATTTGTGTGAGTTTAGTAAGTATCACATCATGGGCTGTGTGAGTTTAATAAGTATCACACAATGATCTGTGTGAGTTTAGTAGGTATCACATCATGATCTGTGTGAGTTTAGTAAGTATCACATCATGATCTGTGTGAGTTTAATAAGTATCACATCATGGTCTGTGTGGGTTCAATAAGTATCACATCGTGGACTGTGTGGGTTTAGTAAGTTTCACATCATGGTCTGTGCGGGTTTAGTAAGTTTCACATCATGGTTTGTGTGGGTTCAGTAAAAAATGAATGTAGGTGAATTACAACAGACTTACCTCACTAAAACCAGGCCCGCCTTGTAACTAAAGCTGACATTCATAAACTGTGTGGGGGTACTCATGTCAGCCAGTTCCCCCCTCCCTCCCCGCCTCACCTCTCTCCCCTCCCCCGAAATCTGATTCCAGAGAGAGAGAGAGAGAGAGAGAGAGAGAGAGAGAGAGTATATATATATATATCATGGTGTCCATGATATTTGAAGGACTCTTCTGTAGCATTTACATTCAAAGGCATTTATGTGTTTCTCAGTTGTTTTGTTAAGTGTCCAGGTCTCACAGGGATATGTTGCGATGGGAAAGATGCATGCCCTTAAAAATTTTATTTTTGTAGTTCTGTTTGTTCCTCTCCACAGCTTCTTTAGTTGGTTTATTTTTTGAAGAGCGATAAATGTCCTCTTTTCAATATCGCTCATTGTATCTCCATTATTAGTTAGTAATAATCCAAGGTATTCAAAACTCTCCACCTCTTCCAGTTTTTCCTCAGTGATATATACTGTTCAAAAGAGAGACGCAACAAATACGATGTTGAGATTTAAACTGCAGTTTGCTGATCAGACAAGGGCAGATTGCCTGAAATGTTCACTTGGGCATCAACTTCACGTGCTGACCTGAATTGTACTCAGCAGATGATTCATGAGCACAGAAGAGCGACACTTGTCAAAACAGCATTTTTTACAATAACTCCTGACAGGTTCACGAGATTTCCTTGAAACTTACTGAACACAAAACTCAGTGACCATATTATTGAATGCATATAAAATATTGACGCTCGTCGAATCAATTCATTTGAAAATTCAGTGTGCACGTATGGTTCATCTCACTACAGAACAACGACTCATCATCATTGAACGTTTACAGACTGGACAGTCACAAAGTGTAGTGGCCAGACAATTTCATGTGGTTAGAAGCACAATTAGTCGTCTGTGGAGACGATTTCAAGAAACTGGCTCAGTTGTAGACCGGCCACGCAGTGGAAGACCCATAGTCACAACTCCTGCTGAAGACTGCTTCATACGGCTGCGTCACCTCAGGAATCGATTTGCATCTGCGACCTCAACAGTCCAGTCAATGACAGCAGCTCGTCGAATTTCAGATCAAACGGTCAGGAACCGGATGCAAGACGCTGGTCTTTGGGCCAGAAGACCCTATAGAGGTCCTGTTCTTACGGACCGGCATCGCTAGAACCGACTTCAGTGGGCGAACCAGCATCGTCAACAGACCATTGCGAATGATTGGAGAATGGTTTGGTTTAGTGATGAATCATTCTTTCTGCTCCAGCAACACGATAGACAGAGAAGAGTCCATGAGCGCTACACCCAGAACTGTGTGGATGAGGCTCCTTCACATGGTGGTGGAGGTGTACTGATGTGGGGGACGATCAACTTCATGGGAAGAAGTGACCTGGTGTAAATTGAAGGACGCCTGAATGCCCAACGAAACGTCGCTGAAATTCTTCGTCCTCACGTCCTTCCACTTCTGGCTGCACCAGGGTCGATTTTTCAGCAGGATGACGCTTGACCTCACGTGGCACAACTCACCACCCAGTTCCTCACTGACAACAACGTCCAGACCATTCTGTGGCCATCCATGTCATCAGACATGAACACAATGTAACACTTATGGGATGACCTCACCAGACAAGTTCGCCAGCGAGACGTGGCGCCAACCAATCTCCGACAGCTGTCTCTTGCACTGCCGGAAGAGTGGGCAGTCATCTTACATCAACAGATCCAATGGCTAATCGGATCCATGTCAAGGAGATGTCGTTCTCTGATACAGGCCAGAGGAGACCATACACCTTACTGAAAGAAAGGCCTCAGTCACAAAGAATAAAAGTACAGACCAAATTTGATGAACATCATTTCATTGTTAAAGTCTTAAAGTTTCTTTATGCCAAGATTGAAACATTAATTCCATAAAATAACATTTTGATACAAGTTTGAAATTTGGTGTCCATTACGACTACAGTAGTGTTGCGTTTTTTTTTTTTTTTTGGTTTTTTTGAACAGTATATATTTCAGCTCCCTTATTTGTCAGTTGTCATCAGTTTAGTTTTCTTTGCATTAAGATAAATGCTTTGCTCTTCGCTGTTCTTACGGGCTGACATAATTAGTTTTTCAATTCCTTTTTGTGTTGTGGACAGTAATACTGTGTCATCAGCATATCTAATCTCTGGTATTTCATAACCTCCAAATTTTATGGCATCGTAATATTCTTTGTCTACATCTTCTCTAACATTCCTCATTATATTTTCAGTATACAAGTTAAATAAGTAAGGCAACAATATGCAACCCTAACAGACTCCTTGTTTCGTTTGACACATTGTACGTAGAAGATTACATTGTGCAGGTTACACAGAAGATTACATTGTTCAGGTTATGTAGGAGATTACATTGTTCAGGTTATGTATCAGGTCATCTTAATCTGGCTATTTGAGATAATATCGGTCACGTTAAGAAAGTGCTATTGAATACATTTTACATGTATTACTATACCCCTTGATATCCTAACAAATGTATTACTATACCCCCTGATATCCTAGCAAATGTATTACTATACCCCTTGATATCCTAACAAATGTATTACTATACTCCCTGATATCCTAACAAATGTGTTACTATACTCTTTGATATAATAACAAATGTATTACTATACTCCCTGATATCCTAACAAATGTATTACTATACTCCCTGATATCCTAACAAATGTATTACTATACTTGATATCCTAATAAATGTATTATTATACTCCCTGATATCCTAACAGATGTATTACTATACTCCCTGATATCCTAACAAATATATTACTATACTCCCTGATATCCTAACCAACGATATAGTCTAAAGCCGAGAAACCAAAAACCAAAACAATCCTGGGATACAAGGCTGACCCTCACCCACCTTCCCCCACCCCCCGGTCCGGTGGTTTGATCTCCCACCTCAAGCACTTTTATCTAGTTTTTCTTTATTACATTCCCCCATTTCTTCCATGTTTACATTCCCCCATTTCTTCCATGTTTACATTCCCCTATTTCTTCCATGTTTACGTTTCCCCCATTTCTTCCATGTTTATATTTCCCTCATTTCTTCAATGTTTACATTCCCCAGGGAAAGAAATAAGTTTCCCCTGGCCCGCCCCCTCCCCATCCCTGATATCCTGTGACTTAAGAAAACAAACACTGGTGAGTGTTGGGAAACTGATGCCATCTCGTGCCTGTAGCCCTCACTTCTCATGGCGGGGAGAGGCCGGGGGTGGAGTGGAGTGTTAACGTCTTTACTTCAGAACACCACTAGCAGGGTTGGCAGATATTACAAGTCCGTGCCACCCAATGCTCACAGTAATATTCGGTTTAAATGAAACGAAAAGTAGCCCATTTCTAACAAAAGTCACATTTTAAAATTACAGAATAACCTCCCTCCAGTTTTATTTCACCAAAATTTCTCATCAGAACTTTTTCTGGTAGGGAGTACGCAACAGTTCAGTGGTGAAAGGGTTAATGTTGTTTATGGAAACAGTAATGAAAATAATGTTTGGACACATTAAACGTCATGATAATTTAGAGAAGACCGTATTGGAAGGATACATAATGGGAAAAAGAAAAAGAGGAAGACCAAGACGAAGATGGCTGCAAGACATCGTTGACGATCTGGAAATGGATGCAAAAGCAGCAAGCCATCTTGCTCACAACGGAGAGGCCTACAGGAGTGCTGTTTGGAAGGCAAAGTTCCGCAAGGGACATGCAAATGAATGAATGAGAAGTAATTTTAACAGTAGTAGTAGTAATAGTAGTAGTAGTAGTGGTAATAGTCGTAACAATAGTAATAGTAGTAATAACAGTAGTAATAGTAGTGGTAGTAATAATAGTAGTAATATTAGTAGTAGTAGCAGTAGTTGTAGGAGTAATAATAGTAGTAGTAGTGGTTACGATTATTTTGATTCATCATCATCATCACCATCGTCAACATGATCATCATCATCAGATGCCGTGCCGACTGGCGTTGGCTATTATACTTCTCCAGAGTACATGATCCTTCATGCAGGCCATCAGCTCAGTTGGTGATCTCTCACCATCCCGTCAGACTGTCCAGTATCATTTCTCTTGGTCTTCCTCTTGATCTTCTTCCTTCTATTTTTCCTGTTGTTATAATATTTTCAATGCCCCCTCTTCTCATTGCATGTCCTATGAAAGTACATTGTCTCTCTCTTATCTTTCTGACAAGGTTTTTTGTCTCTCCAGCTCTTCTCATACATTCTTCATTAGTTATTTTTGCTGTCCAGGGGATTCGCAACATTCTTCTAATAAACCACATTTCTGCTGCTTCCAATGATTTTTGTGCAGACTTGCCTATTGTCCATGATTCACTTCCATATAACAAGATAGGTTCAATATAGCATTTTATGACTCGTTTTCTAACATTCAATAATGACTGTTGCATAATATGCTTCTCATTCTCTGAAATGCAGTCTTTGCTTGGCCTATTCTGTTCCTAATTTCTGTTCTGTATTTCCCATCTGAAGTTATTACTGCTCCAAGGTATTTGAATTTATGCACTTTCTTTAGAATAGTTCCGTTTAATTTTATACTGCATTTTGATGGATTCTATTTCTTAGATATAACCATAGTCTCTGTCTTTTTGATGTTCAAAGTAAGGCCTTTCTGTTCACTTTCTTTGGCGACTTTATCCAAGAGATTTTGTCTTGTTGGTTCTCAGCTATCAGTACTGTGTCGTCAGCATGCCGAAGGTTGTTAATATTGTATCTTCCAATTTTTATGCCTGGTTCTGTGATGATTGTTCTTAGAATATTCTCGCTATACAGAGAAAAAAGGTCTGGAGATAGTACACATCCTTGTCGCACCCCTTGTTTTATAGGTTGATATTTTCCAATTCTATTTTCAACTCGAACTGCTGCTTCTTGCTGCAAGTATAGATGTTTTACAATCCTCAGGTCTTTGCCGTCTATATTGATGTCTTCAAGCATTTTAATAATTTCACTATGTTTCACCTTGTCAAATGCCTTGGTGTAATCAATGAAGCATAAGTAGAGATCTTTCTGTACTTCTAAAGCTCTTTCTGTTAGTGTTCGTAAAGCATAAATGGCATTGTGTGTTCCCTTTCCTTCAACAAATCCAAACTGTTCATCTGCTATTTCCATTTGTATCTTTTTCCTTGTTCTTCTCATAATTATTCTCAGAAGTAGCTTCGTTATGTGACATGAGAGGCTAATAGTCCGGTGGTCGTCACATTCCTTTGCACCTGGTTTCTTTGGTAGTGCTATAAACGTGGATTTAATCAGGTCACTGGGAATATAACCACTGTTGTATATGTCATTCAGTAACTTGGTTATTATTTTTATTCCTGTCTCCTCTAGCGCCTCTATTTCTTCTATTGTTATATTATCAGGCCCAGTCGCTTTTCCTTTCTCCATGTGTTTGATGGCATCTATGATTTCATCTTCAAGTATTGGTGGTCCATCACAGTTTTCAGTATCTGGTGTTAATTCTGGTCTTTCTCCTCCATATAGCTCACCGATGTACTCTGCCTATCTGTCCACAATGTCTTCTTTTCCCTTTAACATTTTACCTTCTTTTGATTTCAGGCATCCTGTGGTATATTTTGTTTTCCTGCCTGTGAGTTCACTAATTCGTTTGTGCATATTTTTGCTGTCTTTATTATGAGAGTCCTCTATTTGTCTGCACTGTACATCTAACCACACTTCTTTTGCTTCTCTGCATTTGCGTCTTTCTTTATTTATCTTGCTACATTTTTTTTCTTGGTTATTTTTACTCCTCCTCCTCTTGTCCATCAGTCCTAAGATGTCGTCTGTCGTCCATTTATTTTTATGGGCTTCCTTTTTCGATGGTATTATCTCCTTAACAGTTTGGTGGATAGAATCTCTTAACATTTCCCATTGTTCATCTATACTATTTATCTTTGCTATTGCATTATATCTATTTGTTATAATAACTCTGTATTGGTCTCGCAGTTCTTGGCCATTTTTAAGGAGTTCTGTATTCAGTTTGATGTTTCTCACTTTTCTGCATGTTTTCTTTAGCTTTATTCTGTTTTTTTTTTCCACAGAGTGGGTCGTGGTCACTACTGCAGTAATGCATTGCGGAATCGTTTGTTGATTAATATGTAGTCTATCTGGTTAAACGTCTTTTTGTCTGGGCTGCACCACGTTGCCAGTCTTCGAGGATGTTGTTTAAACCAGGTGTTTTCTACATCCATGTTATGTATTTTTGCCCATTCAATTAATTTACTACCTCTGTCATTCCTCTCCCCCAGTCCATAGTCACCAACGATGTCTGAAGTTCTTCCTTTACCAACTTTGGCATTAAAATCTCCTATCACTACAGCAAATTCATGTGACTTTGTGTGTTTCAGGGTTGTCTCTATGTCATTATAAAATAGCTGTACATCTTCTTCGGAACTTTCAGATTTTGGAGCGTACACTTGTATAATATTTATGTTTATTGGTCGTCCTTTCAGTTGGACTAGCAGAGCTCGGTCCGAGATATTCAAATATCCTACAATTGTCCTTGCTTTTTGTTCGTCAAATATTATTCCTACTCCTCGTTCATGTTTCTCACTTCCTGAATATATTATTTTATATTTATTAGAATTTATCTTCCCTGCACCTGTCCATCTAACTTCACTCATTCCTAATATGTTGATCTTCATCCTTTCCATCTCCCTTTTTTACATTTTCTAATTTTCCAGTATGGAATAAAGATCTAACATTCCATGTTCCTATTTTGAACTTGTTAGTTTTGCCACCAGTAGCTTGATGACTATCTGGCCTCACCTGTGGCTCGTGAGCTGCTCTACCGGACGAGGTTGTTCCAGAGGAACATCCATTAACGTCGTCCATGATGAATCTATTTCTCTGTACAAGCATAACTATTCTTGTGAGCTACAACAGTGGTTTCCCGTTGCATTCTGTCGGTTTGTGTACGGACTCTCCGTTAGCCTTTGGACTCCCTGTCCTACCCGCAAGGCAGCGGGAACGAGAGGTTTTAAGGCGCCTCTTACCCGCCTGGTATTCCCTTCACTGAGCACCTGAGGCACTTTATAGGAGTAGTAGAGCCACCTACTACCCCACCTCGCTCTCTGAGTCTACCGCCAGTTGGTCCACGCCTGCTTATTTGGGTAAATCCTTACTCACAGGGATCCTCCATATCTGGAGGACTATCACCATCCGCCACCTGCAACGCGCTGGGTTGGGGATGGTCGCCCCAGCTTTACCCAATTTCGATTGATGCCTATGATATTAACAACACAAAAATAACCGTCATTGAAGTATTTTTTTCTGCTCCCTACACAACATAGGTACTCCAATTTTCAGGCGGCTTCTCTTTCCATTTGTCCACTGGCGCAAATTCTCCGTACAAGTTTTGCGTACAACATGAGGAGCCCATGGCTTATCTTCATCTCCGAGCTTGACATCAAAATAACCTACATATGTTTTTTTTATTACAAAGTCAGAAATAGCCTTCCTACTTGCTTTCAGTGTGTACTCCCCACAAATATAGCAAAATACGTCGGGATGATTCAAGCAGCACCTACTTGAAGTAGACATAACCTCTACGGTGTTCGATTTACAAAAATGAAATGAGATGAGCGGGGAATATACACCCACCTCCTACATGATCGTAACTGTTGTATATAGCAACTGTTTTAAACAGATCAGGCTGAGAATTCTTCAGAATACAGATGTATGTAGTGTATGAAAACCCTGATTTACCATTTCAATATTTTGCACATAATTATGTGATAAAACAGAACAAAAGGGATTTTATCATTTGAGCTATACATTTTTATATCAGAGTGCGTTATGGGAAATGAAGTAGAAGAATAGTTCTGAAACAAAGGTCATTATACACACAAAAAATGTGGGTAAATTAAATACAGAAACCTCACATTCAAATAAGACGGCTTGTTATGGCATCTCAATTCTGCAGAAGAGATTTGTTAAAGAGCGGACTAAATTTGATAAATTCAACCAAATCTGAGAAACTAGAGCTGATGCTAAGCATATCTAAGAAACTAGAGCTGATGCCAACCATATCTAAGAAACTAGAGCTGATGCCATCTATCCAGTGCAGTCTTCTGAATCAGCGTCCTAAGTAACGCAGGAACAGGCCTAGAAGCCAAGGCACCAAGAAAACAATGTTGTTGTTATTTGGCTGTGTAATCTTTATATGAATGTCGAGGAACTTTTTCTGCAAATCATAAAAAAAGGCGCCAAAGACACAAACAACTGTGGGTGAATAGTTTATACTCGGACACGAGTGGAAAAACAGGCCCACGCGCTTCCAACCACAGCAGATGCCCAGAGATCGTGCAGATGGGAGCGAGCCAGTTCCCAGCATGCCCTGGGGCAACACGTGCTTCCGTCAGCTCCCGGTGCTGGTTCTGTTAACAACCTTACGTCACTTCCCCACCCCCCAAGGGGCGACAATCTCCAAACTTTGGTGGCTGATTTGGGGTGGGGGTAAATCCCGACACCTTTGCTGGACGAGGCAAGCCAGGACAGAGAGTTTGTTTCTTTCCAGCAGACAATCAGAGAGTAGAGAACAGACTGAAGTCTGGCAGACAGCAGACAGCAAACAGCAGATCTTGAACCCAAGCCATTTTATTTTGTTTATTTCCAGCTACATGTGCTGGCAATGTGTACACTATATACATAGGCCTAATGTGTATTTTCTTGATTGAATGCCTCAAATAAACGCCGGTTCTGAAATAAACGCCTGATCAATACATTCTCTATCTTTTCAAGAAAAGACGTACGATGTAGTCTAATATCGACGGTGCAGAAGCGTAATTGGCATTTTGCGAACAAACGCCTGCCTTGAATAGACGCCGGTCTCTAATACACGCGGAATCACTACCACAATTTTGTGAACAAACGTCGGGGTACATAATGTTTAAAGTAGCGCCTTTGTGGATATTACCAGCTGGCGAGTTTGTAGTGATGAAATTCTGAGGCCACAGTTCAGAACCTGTGGCCCTCGATCATATTTGTGGTCCTTGATGTATTATCAGGTGGTCAGAAGCCTCGTTTTTTTATTTGGTATTAAGTGCCATCTTTTGTATCAAAACAAGGAAGGATTGTGGGCACTGCCCTGCCACACACATCAGCTGATGGGCTGCGACTTCTCTGTAGTTGGTAAAGTGGCCACTGTATGTCAAAATGTTGGGAACCGCTGTTCTAGAGGGGTGACTTTGTGGTGACCGGCTGGGGGGGGGGGGTGGAGGGCAGGGGGCGAGGGGGAACAGTGGGTCCCAGTTTCTAAAGAAGACAACGGAAACTGTGAAAACTGACTGCATCTGTTCCTGATGTGTCCCTCATTGTTTGGCTACCAACATGGGTGGCAGCACAGAATAAAACGTTCGTTAAATCTCGACATGGAAATGCTCGCCAAATTAGCATAAGAACTGATAGCGGAGTTTAATGAACCGTTCTGAGATAACCCAGCTCTGGGACTGGGTCTCTGGATACAGAAAATTGTGGGTAATTATCTCCCTGCCGCCAGGTTACGACAAGCAGGTCTTTGGTTTGCTGGGCGGGCAAATGTTCCGAGGCTGTATGGAGGGTTCAGCTCTGCTGCACATGTTCGCTTCAGAACCTTCCTCACCCACACAAGAGCGCAGAAAAGTCGCTGCAGACATTAGCATCATCATCAAGTGGCGTGACTATATGTATTGACGATCATATTTTTTCCAGTGTACACGGTCTTTGGTATATGTTATCATATCTCTTGTTTTCCTTCGTCGTTTGATCAGCACGTCCAGGTATTTCTCTCTGTTTGCCTCGCTCTGCAGGCATGAAAATTTCTATATACTTTCAAACGTATATAATTACATGAAGAATGTGTATATTCCTGAGCGCTTTCTTAAGATTACAAGCCAAAGCCTACAGACCTCATATCTAGACTTCACATCCAGACCTCATATCTAGACCTCATATCCAGACCTCATATCTAGACCTCATATCCAGACCTCATGTCTAGACGTTATATATAGACCTCACATTCAGACCTCATATTTAGACTTCATATTGAGACCTCATATTTAGACCTCATATTGAGACCTCATATTGAGACCTCATATTTAGACCTCATATTTAGACCTCATATTGAGACCTCATATTTAGACCTCACATTCAGACCTCATATTTAGACCTCATATTTGACCTCATATTGAGACCTCATGTCTAGACGTTATATCTAGACCTCACATCCAGACCTCGTATCTAGACCCCACATCCAGATCTCACATCCTGATCTCGCATCTAGACCTCACATCTAGACCTCACATCTAGACCTCACATCTATACCTCACATACAGACCTCACATCTAGATCTCACATCCAGATCTCATATCTAGACCTCACATACAGACCTCACATCTAGACCTCACATCTAGAACTCATCTCTAACTGCTGCTAACAATAAATTTATACCTCTGATTACAGCAAATCTCTGTGTCCAGTAGCATTTGCCTGCTGTGATGGTGTGAAGTGATAGCGCCTTCACATTTCTAGGCTATTACAACATTTGAGGTAGGAATGCTAGCACCTGTCCTTGCTGCCTTTATTTACCTAGGAAAACCCCAGGTACCTATTTTTTGAGGTTGGGTTAACCCCTGGTGATCCTCAGTTCAGATGCGAAATGGAACCAGAGACCTTCTGGTCGCAGGCGAAAGCACTAACCACTACACCCCTTCTGCACTGGTTAGATCTAAGGGTAGATTTATAATTATATAAATAGCTGAATATGGAAGTTTTGCCATTCTAAACTTGACTCAAGCTCGCTATGTATTCAGTTAAACTTGACTCAAGCTCACTATGTACTGAGTTAAACTTGACTCAGGCTCGTTATGTACTCAGTTAAACTTGACTCAGGCTCGCTGTGTATTCGATTAAACTTGACTCAGGCTCGTTATGTACACAATTAAACTTGACTCAGGCTCGCTATGTACTTAGTTAAACTTGACTCAGGCTCGATGTGTACTCTGTATGCATGTGTAAAGCTGCAAGTCTGTGCGGAGCGAAAGATGAAAGATGAAAGACAGAATGTTAGACGATAAGTACGTGCCTCTTTCTTCACTCTCTGACAGTTAAGTTCCTTCTCTAACTCCCGTTAAATATAGTCCCATATATTTGTCCTGTTAACATTAGCCGTAAATCTCTTGTTACTGTTCCTGAACAAGGGATATATTCACTCACAGAAGAAGCTGCGAGTAACGAAGTAGAAAACTGCTCAGGACAAATGTTCATGAATGTAAGAAATAGTGAAATAATGTAAGAAATAGTGAAATAATGTTAGAAATAGTGAAATAATGTAAGAAACAGTGAAGGAGTGTAAGAAATAGTGAAATAATGTCAGAAACAGTGAAGGAATGTAAGAAATAGTGAAATAATGTAAGAAACAGTGAAGGAATGTAAGAAATAGTGAAATAATGTAAGAAACAATGAAGGAATGTAAGAAATAGTGTAAATAATGTAAGAAACAGTGAAGGAATGTAAGAAATAGTGAAATAATGTAAGAAACAGTGAAGGAATGTAAGAAGCAGTGAAGGAATGTAAGAAATAGTGAAATAATATAAGTAATAGTGAAGGAATTTCTGCAACAAGTCAGATGGTTTGGGGACCTCACGTAAGTACCACCAGATAGTTTACCATAGAATTGTAGGAAGGAGAGATTGATTGACCGACTGAGTGATTGATTGATTGATCTTTATTTCCAAAGGGTTAAGAATTGGGCACACAAGACCGTCTAACAATCTGCCCTTCATCATACAACTTTCTCTCCGTTCCGGACATTCTACAACATATGCTGGCATATAACAAACATTGAAAAGGCTGACAAAAACAAAATGAAGTAAAACATTTACCTTTAGCTCTCTTCCGTGCTGTCAATACAGAAAGTGAGTACATATAATCTCACAGTCTCACACTGACTGATTACTACAATACTATTTCACTTCTATTCAGAAAGAAGCAATCAGTTAAATTCAGAGTCTGTAAAATGTATAATTTTTTAATCATGGAGGCATGGAGAGAGAGAGAGAGAGAGAGGGAGAGAGAGAGAGAGAGAGAGGGGGGGAGGGAGAGAGAGAGAGGGGGGGAGGGAGAGAGAGGGGGATGGAGAGAGAGGGAGACAGGGAGGGAGGAGAGAGAGGGATAAAGGGAGATGGTGGGAGAGAGAGAGGGGGATGGAGAGAGAGGGAGACAGGGAGGTAGGGAGAGAGAGGGAGACAGGGAGGGAGGGAGAGAGAGGGATAAAGGGAGATGGTGGGAGGAGAGAGGGGGATGGAGAGGAGGGAGACAGGGAGGGAGGGAGAGAGAGGGATAAAGGGAGATGGTGGGAGAGAGAGAGGGGGATGGAGAGAGAGGGAGACAGGGAGGGAGGGAGAGAGAGGGATAAAGGGAGATGGTGGGAGAGAGAGAGGGGGATGGAGAGAGAGGGAGACAGGGAGGGAGAGAGAGGGAGGGTGGGAGGAGAGAGAGAGGGATAAAGGGAGAGGGAGGGAGGGAGGGTGGGAGAGAGAGAGGGAGGGTGGGAGAGAGAGGGAGGGAGGGAGAGAGAGAGATAAAGGGAGAGGGAGGGAGGGAGAGAGAGAGGGAAGGTGGGAGGGAGAGAGAGAGGGATAAAGGGAGAGGGAGGGAGGGAGAGAGAGAGGGATAAAGGGAGAGGGAGGGAGGGTGGGAGAGAGAGGGGGATAAAGGGAGAGGGAGGGAGGGTGGGAGAGAGAGAGGGATAAAGGGAGAGGGAGGGAGGGTGGGAGAGAGAGAGGGAGGGTGGGAGGGAGGGAGAGAGAGAAGAGGGAGGGAGAGATCGCCCATGCAAGAGATGGATGGAGGAAATTACAGAAACCTTAAATAAAATCGTCAACTCCTATCTTGATGTCCATTTATCACCTCAGTACCCAGAGGTACTCGAGGAAGAAGGTAAGACAAGACAATGAATGTCTGTACCCACAGTCAAACTTCGGTTACAACGAAAAGCTGCAGCATCAAACATCATCATCAGGTGCCGCGACGATAGATACTATAGAATCGTAATTTTTTTTCCCTTATAAGTTTTGCCCGGAATAAACTAATATTGATATTAAAAGCAATCTTGATCTTCAGATCTACAAAACCTGTCCTAGGTGAACCAACTCCAGCAACAGATTTACATTTTGTTCTACATTTACTACATACAGGCGCCCTAATATAGAACAAAACCCGATTCCAGATATGATCCAAGGGATGTAATCATGATTTCAAACCGTAAACAAACAATCATTAATTGATTAGTTCCCCTGCTGAACTAGTCATAAACTCGATGGCGAAAGTAGTCTAAATTTTACTTCGTGTGTGTGAGACTAGGCAATAAAACAGATAAAACAGTAGTTCAGAGCAACAAAGATATCGTTTTAGACAAATATGCAAGTTACTCCTACAGCCAGAAAAGCGAAAGGATTTCTCAAAAGAAGTTATCAAACATAAACAAAATTACGTGGAAAAGACGACAAAAGTTACAGAATCTGATAATCGTTGAAAAGCCCCACTGAAAACGGAAAGACTGACAGAAAAATGTACTTTGACAGGTGAACCAGTTGGCAAGGGAAAAGACAGGCAGCTATACTGACTGGACGTATCAATGACAAGAATGAGAGAACTTTTGAAACAGAATTCTCCTTACAAGGAGACCACTGAAATGGTATGACTACTGATTTGATTGAATCTTCTTGTGGAGTACAGTTTCAACTTATAAGTTTCTTCTTGTTGCTGGTGTTCTAACCATCACCTAATTTTCTGTATTATACACTAAGAAAATACAACAAGACACCCAGGCTTTCAACTCCACACAAATAGTACAAATACAACAACTTAAACATAACTTGGCAGTCTTACGACCAAAACAAACTGGTCAACAATGAGAATTCCCACAAAGCCAGTTGGTGTAGTTTATCATCAGACAACACACATTTATTAATGGACCAAAATGAGGGGTGAAATCATGATGATGGGAATGTAGCCATCAGGCTGAACAGAAATTCACAGTGACAAATGCCCGGCGTGAGATGACCTCTACGCCACATGGGCAAAGAAAACCTTACAATGATTTATACATAAAAAAAATCATACTTACAAGCTTACCCAAAGACTGCAACTCACACAGGGAAAATAAACTAAACTAATTCTAACAACACCAAGACTCTCTCTATCACATTTCTCGAGACAATCACACCGTTCCACAAAGCACGTCCATCCAGTTCCACATTCACACCAAGACTCCCTAACGACCGGATTTTTTCACACGGACCTTTCTAACGACGTTTTGCACACGGGCCTTCCTAACGACATGAGTTGTGGTCTACGCAAACACAATTATTAGCACTACACAAATAATCTCTGAACAGAATTGCTATTCTGTTACACTTTACAAAGCGGAAGAAATGAACACGCAGGTCTGTCCGACATTCAACTTCCTGGTCACTGGAGAAGGTCACTACCTGTCCTTCTTGCCTGTTACTTTCCCACAGAAACCACAGCAGATCATTTCTTCAGGGTCGGTTTACCCTAGTGCAATAGAAAGCTTATCGTTAGAACGAGGAACCGAACTCGGGAACTTCTGTAATACTACAATAATAAATAAAAAATACACATTAGTGGTCTTACATATATGAAGTATAAGTTAAAGGTAAAAGGTAAAATTCCCGTCTCCATGCCATTAAGGCATATTAGGAAATATGGTGTATGAGCTTCGGCACATGAAAGTGTGATGTGGCCAGTATCACGCCTGGCTGCTTTACCTTCCCAGATTTCTCTGGTACCCATTTTTATAGGCTGAGTGAACAAATATATGAAGTCTAGAACAGATAATTTTAAATATATTAAGTGTAACCCTATCCGGTAAAAAAACCCCAGAGAGACTGCTACAGAAACAGAAGCAAGGAAGAAAACAAATGCAAGTGGAAGGAGAAATGCTTATCAGACTACATGGAAATCTAAAGATCTAAGCATGAAGACGAAAATCAGGATATTTAAGAGTAATGTTCTAAGTGTACTACTCTATGGAAGTGAATGCTGGAAAATCACCAAAACCATAGAAAACAAGTTGAATGCTTTCCAGACTAAATGTTTATGAAGAATTAGAAAAATATTTTGGCCAAACATCATAAGAAATAACATATTATTGGCAGAAATGCAGATGAAACCACTGACAAGAATTATTGAGGAAAGACGCTGGCGATGGTTGGGACATGTGCTCCGAATGACTGACAACTCACTACCAAAAATAGCACTAAGATGGACACCACAGGGGAGCAGAAGTAAGGGTAGACCAAAAGAGACACGGAGAAGAACAACAGAAAGGATGTTGAGCAATAGAGGGCTCACCTGGGCAAGAGCGAAAAAAAAGCAAAGGACAGGCATTTGTGGAAAACCCTTGTGGAAGCCCCATGTGCCCTGGGCACTTAAGGTTCAGTTATATATATATTAAGTGTAGAACGTAGCTAAAATAGAACATAGATAACTATAACCATAAGGAGTGTAGAACGTAGTTAAAATAGAACATAGATAACTATAACCATAAGGAGTGTAGAACGTAGTTAAAATAGAACACAGATAATTTTAACTATATGAAGTGTAGAACGTAGCTAAAATAGAACATAGATAATTTTAACTACATGAAGTGTAGAACTTAGATATCTTTTTAACACGTGAATAAATTACTTCAAGAAGAGAAAGAGAACCCAAATTATTTGTTTAAAAATTCACACCGTAGAAGATTTGTAATTTCCTGAGGAAACGTTTAGGCCATTTTCTTTGTTACAGGTGTTCTCAAATTCTCATCATCCTTTCCTGTCAACTTGGTTAGCGTCCTTGACCCATCAGCGACTTGACTGACAAGTCTAACAGCCAGCGTGAAGAAGGTATTTAAATTTTTAAAATTTTGAATCAACTCGTGATTTTTTGTAAAAATTTGTAGTCAAATAATTATTCACACATTGTGTGATATGTTCCGACATCTTGGCGGTAAGAAACAAACAAACAAACAAACAAACAACAAACAAAGATTGTACAATACGCTCTAAAACGAAACACCTTTCAGGACACATAAGAAACGAGCTCACAGAAAGCCGCCTACGTTTATGTCTGCACCTCCAACTTTTCCGATATCTGCCCGTCTTCCCTCATGTCCCTCCTCTCCCTTGTCTGTCATAATGTCTGTCTGTCTGACCAGATGTCTGTGTCCGTGCCACACCTGACGCAAAAGTTCCATCTCCGAAGACGGGGTGGAATTACCCCGGGGATCCCTGTCTGTGAAATGTTCCGCCCCTTTCAATTAATAGCCAGCTACCTTGACACCCATCCCGTTTCTCAGTTTTCTCTCATCACACGTCGATGGTGAAGATAAGGAAGAAGAAGCAATAAAGAGAGTTTGGGTGGGAGAGTATAGAAAAATAAGGGGGGAAAAACAAGGAAATAAATGATATAATACTTATATACAACAAATGTTTGTGTCTCATTTTCCGTTAGTGCTCTTGTCTGTTCCATAACTAAATATATCAACTTAAAAATCTGCTCGGGTTTGTCTGCTATCATGTGGCAGAAAGCGGTACTACCAGTCAATAACATAGTGTACCTATAAAAGGGAAATAATGCTTGAAAGTTGACGTTCTGAGTAGCATATGTTACCGGCCCTCGGGAATTCCCCTGTGAGTTAAATGGTTGCATGTACGAAATCCGTAGGGAGACCAAACGTGAGTTTACAAAATTACGTAGTTTGAGCAGATCGGTTAGTTGAGAGCCAGACACAAGGATATAAAAGGAGAACTCTTGGAAGTCATGGGATAGACAGACAGACTTCCAGATGGAAAGACGCGACTAAAGCTACTGGGACTGACAATGACAATAAGCTCTAAACCAAGGTCGATTTAGTCTCAAGACGCCCATGGAGGGGATCATCTGAACCCAGCAGTTAGCAGGCGAGAATTTTCTGTTATAAACTCTTGTCAAGCCCATTGTCATATGAGTTACAAATTCTTGTCAAGCCCATTGTCATATGAGTTACAAATTCTTGTCAAGCCCATTGTCATATGAGTTACAAATTCTTGTCAAGCCCATTGTCATATGAGTTACAAATTCTTGTCAAGCCCATTGTCATATGAGTTACAAATTCTTGTCAAGCCCATTGTCATATGAGTTACAAATTCTTGTCAAGCCCATTGTCATATGAGTTACAAATTCTTGTCAAGCCCATTGTCATATGAGTTACAAATTCTTGTCAAGCCCATTGTCATATGAGTTACAAATTCTTGCCAAGCTCATTGTCATGTGAGTTGCAAATTCCTGCCAAGCCCATTGTCATATGAGTTACAAATTCTTGCCAAGCCCATTGTCATATGAGTTACAAATTCTTGCCAAGCCCATTGTCATATGAGTTACAAATTCTTGCCAAGCCCATTGTCATATGAGTTACAAATTTCTGCCAAGCCCATTGTCATGTTGTGGGGGGGGGGGCTGGGAAGAGTAAACTCCGGAAGAAAAATCTAGAAAGATTCACCCTAAGACAGTTGGCAGCGAGCTTCTTTAGCCTACCTATCTTCTGACATTCTCATGCAGCTCTGCTAAATTTTTAGACTTAATGGACCTTGTTCCTTCTCTGACAGAATCTAGAATGGGGTTAGTGTAACAATGGGTAAGACAATCTCTGACAGAGTCTAGAATGAGGTTAGTGTAACAATGGGTAAGACAATCTCTGGCAGAGTCTAGAATTGGGTTAACGTAACAATGGATAAGACAATCTCTGGCAGAGTCTAGAATTGGGTTAGTGTAACAATGGATAAGACAATCTCTGACAGAGTCTAGAATTGGGTTAGTGTAACAATGGATAAGACAATCTCTGGCAGAATGTAGAATGGGGTTAGTGCAACGATGGGTAGAGCAATCTCTGGCAGAGTCTACAATGGGTTTAGTGCAAGACGGACAAGACACTTTCTTCATACAAATTGTCCAGTCAAAACAGAGCAGCAGGTTCATGAAGACGTCAGCTTCATCCTCGCCTCCATCTAGGACATAAAACAGAAACTGGCAAGTGTAGATTATTAAGTGCTTCCAAAATGGCGACACTGGTGAAGTCAGTCGCGGAGAGAGCTGCTGCTTACCAAGATAATGCTTGTCCACACCCCACACAAGCTAACATCTGCTCGCTCCATAACCGACTCCTTGTACGAAAACTGCATATATCAAAAATTTTAAAAAAACACATAAAGTAACGGCAATAAAGCTGTGTTAGCAAATAATGTTCCTACAATGTAGGAACAGCTTTATTCATTAACGAGCACACAGCTGTAACGTTTCCATGGTCACCGTATTTATACACAAACAAACAGAACGAAGGTAGAGGAGAACGAGAAAGAAATACAGGCAGTCCCCAAATGACTAAATTCCGACTAACGAACTATTGAGACTTGGTGAGTCCCTAAGCTAGAGAGCTAGATTTGGACTTGGTGAGGCCCTAAGTTTTTAGTGCAAGATTTAGACTTGGTGAGGCCCTAAGTTTTTAGTGCAAGATTTAGACTTGGTGAGGCCATATGTTTTAGTGCTAGATTTAGACTTGGTGAGGCCCTAAGTTTTTAGTGCAAGATTTAGACTTGGTGAGGCCATATGTTTTAGTGCTAGATTTAGACTTGGTGAGGCCCTAAGTTTTTAGTGCAAGATTTAGACTTGGTGAGACCATATGTTTTAGTGCTAGATTTAGACTTGGTGAGGCCCTAAGTTTTAGTGCAAGATTTAGACTTGGTGAGGCCCTAAGTTGTAATGCAAGATTTAGACTTGGTGAGACCTTAAGTTATAGTGTCAGATTTAGACTTGGTGAGGCCCTAAGTTGTAGTGTCAGATTTAGACTTGGTGAGACCCTAAGTTGTACTGCTACATTTAGACTTAGTGAGGCCCTAAGTTGTAGTGTCAGATTTAGACTTGGTGAGGCCCTAAATTTTAGTGAAAGATTTAGACTTGGTGAGGTCCTAAGTTTTAGTGCAAGATTTAGACTTGATTAGACCCTAAGTTTTAGTGCAAGATTTAGACTTGGTGAGGCCCTAAGTTTTAGTGCAAGATTTAGAATTGGTGAGGCCCTAAGTTGTATTGCTAGATTTAGAAATGGGGAGGCCTTAAGCTAAAGTGCTGTAGTTAGACTTGGTTAGATCCTAAGCTAGAGTGTTAGATTTAGAGTTGCTGAGATCCTAAGTTAATGTTCTATATTTAGACTTTCTGAGACTGTAAGCTAATGTGCTATATTTAGACATTATGAGATCTTAAGCTAATATACTAAATTTAGACTTGGTGAGGCCCTAAGCTATATTGCTATATTTAGAATTGGTGAGGCCCTAAGCTAGAATGCTAAATTTTGACTTGGTGAGGCCCCAAGCTAGAGTGGTAAATTTAGACTTGGTGAGGCCCTAAGCTAGAGTGCTATTTAGACTTGGTGGGGCCCTAAGCTAGAGTGCTATATTTAGACTTGGTGAGACCCTAAGCGAGAGTGCTATATTTAGACTTGGTGAGGCCCTAAGCTAGAGTGCTATATTTAGACTTGGTGAGGTCCTAAGCTAGATTGATATATTTAGCCCTGGTGAGGCCCTAAACTAGAGTGATATATTAACTTGATGAGGCCCTAAGCTAGATTTAGACCTGGTGAGGCCCTAAGGTAGAGTGATATATTTAGACTTGGTGAGATCCTAAGCTAGAGTGGTAGATTTAGACCTGGTGAGGCCCTAAGGTAGAGTGATATATTTAGACTTGGTGAGATCCTAAGCTAGAGTGGTAGATTTAGACTTGGTGAGGCCCTAAGCTATAGTGTTATATATAGACATTGTGATGCCATAAACTGTAGTGCTATATTTAGAGTTGGTGAAGCCCTATGCTAGAGTGCTAGATTTAGACCTTGTGAAGTCCTCACCTTTAATGCTAGATTTAGACTTGGTGAAGTCTTAAGCTGTAGTGCTATATATAGATTTATTTACGTCACAAGCGAGAATTCTAGATTTAGACTTGGTGAGGTCTTAAGCTGTAGTGCTATATTTAGACTCAGTTGCGTCATAAACTAGAGTGCAAAATTTAGGCTTGGTGAAGCCCTAAGCTGTAGTACAAAATTTAGACTTGGTGATGCCCTAAGCTATAGTGCTAGATTTAGACTTATTGGCGTCATAAACTAGAGTGCAAGACTTAGACTGGGTGAAGTCCTAAGCTAGAGTGTAAGATTTAGACTTGGTGACATCATAAGCTGGAGTGCTAGATTTAGACTTGGTGAGGTCTTAATTGTAGTGCTATATTTAGACTTAGTGACGTCATAAACTAGAGTGCTAGATTTAGACTTGGTGATGCCCTAAAGCTAGAGTGTTATATTAAGACTTTTTTACGTCTTAAGCTGTAATTCTAGATTTAGATTTGGGAGCTCCTAAGTTGTAGTGCTTTATTTAGACTTAGTGAGGCGCTAAGCTAGAGCGATAAATTTAGACTGTAAGGTTATAAGCTGTAGTACAAGATTTAGACTTGGTAAGGCCGTAATATAGAATTTTGAATTTAGATTTTGTGATACCCTAAAGTAGAGTACAATATTTTGACTTTTGGAGGTCCTAAGCTGTAGTGCTATATTTAGAATTGGTGAGGTCCTAACCTGCATTGGTAGATTTACATATGGTGAGGCTGTAGTGCTAGATTTAGCCTTGGTGAGGCCTTTAGCTAAAGTGCTAGATTTAGAGTTCATGAGGCTTTAATTAAGCTGTAATAATAGATTTAGACATGGTAGACCCTTACTTCAGCTGTAGTATTAGATTTAGACATGGTAGACCCTTACTTCAGCTGTAGTATTAGATTTAGACATGGTAGACCTTTACTTAAGCTGTAGTATTAGATTTAGAAATGGTAGACCCTTACTTAAGCTGTAGTATTAGATTTAGACATGGTAGACCCTTACTTAAGCTGTAGTATTAGATTTAGAAATGGTAGACCCTTACTTAAGCTGTAGTATTAGATTTAGACATGGTAGACCCTTACTTAAGCTGTAGTATTAGATTTAGACATGGTAGACCCTTACTTAAGCTGTAGTATTAGATTTAGACATGGTAGACCCTTACTTAAGCTGTAGTATTAGATTTAGACATGGTAGACCCTTACATGTTGTAGGGAAATTTAGCATAGGACACAGGAATGAGGCAGGTGACAATCTAATGGCGTTTTGCATGGAAAATGAGCTAATGATCGCTAACACACTTTTTAAACAACATCCAAGAAGACTTTACACATGGACATCACCTGATGGGAAAACCAGGAATCAAATAGATTACATTTTAGTGCAGAGAAGGTGGAGGTCAAGCATAACATCAGCAAAAACTTTACCAGGTGCTTATTGTGACACGGACCATGAGTTATTAATAGCAGACATGAAGATAAAGATAAAAAAGATAGTTATGGGATCAAGACCACTCCGCTTTGACCTTACAAATATACCAGAACAATACGGTATAGAAGTGAAGAACCGTTTTGAAATCCTGATGGCTGTACAGGAAGAGATGACACCAGATGAATTGGCTACGCAGGCCAAAGATATCTTAGTAACAACAGCTAAAGACATGGTTCCAGTAAAGAAAACACAAAAGAATAGATGGATCACAGCAGGTACACTAGAACTGATAAAACAATGTAAAGAAATGAAGACGCAATGGAGAGTGACAAACAACAACAAAGATAAATATAAAACTTTAACAAAAGAAGTACGAAGAAACATAAGAAAAGACAAAAAACAATACATACAAGATTGTTGTGAAAGAATAGAAGAACATCAGAGGTGTGGAAGAGATAGTGAAATGTTTAAGGAAATGAAGACATTGACGAGAAATGTCACACCTAAGCTAAATGTAATTTGTGATGAGATGGGGAATACCCTGACAGAGACTGAGGAAATTCTAGAAAGATGGAAGGAATATTGCAAAAGAATGTATGAAACAACCGACTGTGGAAGCAGAAATCAACAGTGTGAATTATTATTGGAGGAGAAAGAACCCGAGCCGACAATGGAAGAAGTTTTATGGGCAATAAAGAATCTGAAAAATGGTAAATCACCAGGATGTGATGAGATAACCGCTGAATTTATTAAAGCAGGAGGAAAGGAGTGTGCAACAATCTATCATGCACTATGTAAAAAGATATGGCATTCAGGTATTTGGCCAAAAGAATGGAAAAGAACTGTATTCATACCACTGCCAAAAAAGGGTAACCTGAAATTATGCACCAACTACAGAACTGTTGCCCTGATTAGTCATGCCAGTAAAATTCTGTTAAAAATCATAATGGGTAGACTTCGAAAGAAAATAGAAGAAGAAGTCAATATGGTCCAAGCTGGCTTCAGGCAAGGAAGAGGATCAAGAGATCATATATTCAATCTAAGATTAATAATAGAGAAATGCAGGGAGTTTAATGTGAATCTATATTTATCCTTTATAGACTACTCAAAGGCATTTGATTGTGTACAACACCAGAAACTTTGGGAAATAATGGAAAAAATGGGATTTCCAACACATTTGATACAATTAACATAACTGCTGTATCTAGACCAACAAGCAGCAGTAAGAATAAATGGTGAAACAACAACTTGGTTTGACATAAAACAAGGGGTCCGTCAGGGGTGCATATTGTCACCCTACTTATTTAACTTGTATACTGAAAATATAATGAGGAATGTTAGAGAAGATGTAGACAAAGAATATTACGATGCCATAACAGTTGGAGGTTATGAAATACCAGAGATTAGATATGCTGATGACACAGTATTGCTGTCCACAACACAAGAAGGAATGGAAAAACTAATTATGTCAGTCCGCAAGAACAGCGAAGAGCAGAACCTCTATCTTAATGCAAAGAAAACTAAAGTGATGACAACTGACAAAGCAAACAAGGCAACTGAAATATGTATCAATGAGGAAAAACTGGAAGCAGTGGAGAGTTTTGAATATCTTGGATCACTACTAACTAATAATGGAGATACAATGAGGGAAATTAAAAGGAGGACATCTATTGCTCTTCAGAAAGTAAAACAAATAAAGAATCTGTGGAGAGGAGCAGACAGAACCACAAAAATAAGATTTTTAAGGGCATGCATCTTTCCCATTGCAACATATGCCTGTGAGACCTGGACACTTAACAAAACAGCTGAGAAACACATAAACGCCTTTGAATGTAAATGCTATAGAAGAGTTCTCCAAATATCGTGGACACAAAAAAGAACAAATATATCTATACTACAAGAGCTTAATATTGAAGAAGGCTGGCTAGTAAAGAGGATTAAACCGAGAAAACTTAAATATTTTGGACACATTAAACGTCATGATAATTTAGAGAAGACCGTATTGGAAGGATACATAATGGGAAAAAGAAAAAGAAAAAGAGGAAGACCGAAACGAAGATGGCTGCAAGACATCGTTGATGATCTGGAAATGGATGCAGCAGCAGCAGGCCATCTTGCTCACAACCGAGAGGCCTACAGGAGTGCTGTTTGGGAGGCAAAGTTCCGCAAGGGACATGCAAATGAATGAATGAATGAAAAGACCCTTACTTAAGCTGTAGTATTAGATTTAGAAATGGTAGACCTTACTTAAGCTGTAGTATTAGATTTAGAAATGGTAGACCCTTACTTAAGCTGTAGTATTAGATTTAGACATGGTAGACCCTTACTTAAGCTGTAGTATTAGATTTAGAAATGGTAGACCCTTACTTAAGCTGTAGTATTAGATTTAGACATGGTAGACCCTTACTTAAGCTGTAGTATTAGATTTAGAAATGGTAGACCCTTACTTAAGCTGTAGTATTAGATTTAGACATGGTAGACCTTTACTTAAGCTGTAGTATTAGATTTAGAAATGGTAGACCCTTACTTAAACTGTAGTATCATATTTAGACATGGTAAGGCCTTAATTCTTCCCGTGCGGGAGGAAAAACGCGGGTCTTGTCTGTAAGGGGGTCTAGTTGTAAAATGGAATGGAAAACAGTATTTCCATGTACTTCCGTATACTTAATATGTGTCAAAGTGTAGCTAAATGAATGAAAATTTCATAAATGCAGAGTTTTTTATGAAAAAAGAAGTAATGTGATGTTTTAGACACTGATTGTGGCCAACTCACCATCGGCTAGGTCTAGATCCGCGCTACTTACCCCTACTTACCATCTAAGATGTGTAGATCTACTTGTCGATCTCGTATTGTGACTCCGTATTGCATTTTCGCTCAATGAATGTCTGAAATAACCTCCGAACTACTTCTAACTACTTCTCCAGTCGTCTAAATATGTCTAAATCTACTTAGAAAACATTCAAGAGTAGCGGGGTGGCCATAGGCTATGTCCATACCCCTATCTACATCGTCAAAAATTGAAAAATTTCCATGCTTCGCGTCCTTGTTCTCGCTCGGCATCGCTCGTAACTAGGCACGCATTCTCCATTTTGAAAGTGTCACCGGAATCGCGGACGAAATATGTACAATGTAAATGTTACACTGCTTGTTTTAATGGAACAAACAATGTCGAATTTTCGACCATACGCACGCTTGGGACCACCGGAAGGGTCGAAAAAGCTGTAGTACTAGATTTAGACATGATAAGGCCTTACTTAAGCTGTAGTATTAGATTTAGACATGGTAAGGCCTTAATTAAGCTGTAGTATTAGATTTAGACATGATAAGGCCTTAATTCAGCTGTAGTATTAGATTTAGACATGGTAAGGCCTTAATTAAGCTGTAGTATTAGATTTAGACATGCTAAGGCCTTAATTAAGCTGTAGTATTAGATTTAGACATGGTAAGGCCTTAATTAAGCTGTAGTATTAGATTTAGACATGCTAAGGCCTTAATTAAGCTGTAGTGCTAGATTTAAACTTTGTGAGGCATTATTCAAGGTTATAGCACAGGATTTAGAGTTGGTGAGGCCTTTAGCTGTAGTGCTAGATTTAGATATGATGAGGCCTTTAGCTGTAGTGCTAGATTTGGAATTGGTGAAGCCCTAAGCTAGTGTGCTAAATTTAGCCTTGGTGAGGCCCTAAGCTAGACTGCTAGATATAGACTTGGTGAAGCCCGAAGCTGCATTGCTATATTTATACATGGTGAGGCCCTAAACTAGAGTAGTATATTTAGACTTGGCGAGGTCCTAAAGCTGGAGTGCTATATTTAGACTTGGCGAGGCCCTAAAATACAGTGCTATATTTAGACTTGGTGATGCCCTAAGCTAGAGAGCTATATTTAGACTTAGTGAGACCCTAAGCTAGAGTGCTATATTTAGACTTGGTGAGGTCCGAAGCTAGAGTGCTATATTTAGACTTGGTGAGGCCCGAAGCTAGAGTGCTATATTTAGACTCAGTGAGGCCCGAAACCAGGATGCTATCTGTTTTTGCTATCGACGACACATAGCTAACAATCCAACGTCAGAGATAGCTGATCAAGACCCTGCCAAAAGTCTCTGTTAGTACCCACAGTAACAGGCCTGTCCTGGCTAACGAACGAGGCAGGGATCGCCATAGTTCCCATGGTGGTGGAGTCTGCTAAAGAAGTATTGCACATTCCCTGCACTTTAGCTGTATGTACCCCTGGACTGAAGAATTATCAGCCATAAACCGCTCCCAATCCGACACGACGCTGTGCCTCAACATCTTCATGGCACCGGCTGCAAAGAACACCAACTGCCAGTTCCAGAGAAGAAGAAGAAGAAGAATTGCTAATTTTTTAAACAGTATGCTGTACTAATGTACGGTTTCTCCATTGCTGTAAGAGTTGTAGTGTGTAAGATTTGTTCTATGTTCGACTTTGAATCGGCTGTTTCTATGTTCATGTTTGTGTGAAGCATTGTCTCAGCTGCTGTTTCTTGGCTGTTTTATGCAAGTTACTGAGTGGGACCCTTCTCCTGTTTGCTGTTGTTGTAAGACTGCTACAAGCTGTCAGTGTAAACTGCTGTAAGCCTAAGCGGTAAGGGAGGTAATAGATGAAGAAAGTTCTATCGTAAGGAGATTATCTGCCCAGTTCTCTACACTAAAATTGTTAGACCTGGAAGATATGAGACAAGAGCGCCTAGAAAGAAACTCCACCAGCGCTTTCATTAGCGGGCCCTTTTCTGTGGACTTTTTGATAGGTGGGCCGCTCGGACTGTGCAGAAATCTGATTTTCTGATCTGTGTGGGCATTTAGTCTGCGGCCAGACCCTCTTAAGTGTCAAAGTGGAGGGAGGTCAAAGCTGTTACGGTCCTCTTGTGACCAGTACTCCTCAACACTTGATGTGGAGGTGCAGTTAAAATCTATGGAGCTCCGTGATGGACATATTTGATCATTATTATTTGAAAACTACGTTTAGTCAACCATTACTAGAAAAAAACACACTACAATTGTGTTAGACAAAAAAAAAATGGGAATTAATTTTATCATCATTTTTCAGGTACAATTTTAGCAATAAAAATTGTGTAAAAAAAACTGGATAATACATGACATAAATACTTGGCATCTCAGTTCTACCTACACCGACCTATTTCAACAGATCATCAGGATTTGACTTTCACGTTTCACCAATAGCAAAGTTCATTTCTCTGTGTGAATCTACTACCTGAACTTCTACAATATCAAAATTAAAAGTATCTATAATCTGAACTTCTACAATCTCAGCAACAACAACAACAACAACCACATATACAATCTGAACTTCTATAATCTCAACAAGAACAACAACCATATCTACAATCTGAACTTCCATAATTTCAACAACAACAACAACTACTACTACTACTACTACTACTACTGCTACTACTACTACTACTATTACTACTACTACTACAATCTGAACTTGTATAATCTCAACAACAACAGCAGCAACTACATCAACAGTCTGAAAATGTACAATCTTATCAACAACATGTACAGACCAGTCACGTGACACAACACTGCGCTTGCGCAGTCATTCACCGACTCCCCGTCACTCGACCAGGCCGGCGAGGTCACGTCAAGCTACGGTATTCCTGCCAGGCGAGTCCACTTGCAGAAACCAGGACCAGTATCTGATCAAGTAGATTTTGTTGTGGTCCAGATAACTGAGTGTACGCTATAACCAGTATCTGATCAAGTAGACTTTGTTGTGCTCCAGATAACTGCGTGTACGCTAGAATAACCACAGGAAATTGACGAAGTCTCTGCTTGTCTTATTAAAAGGTAAGCAGGTTATTTATTTAACTCATTCCCAGCTTAGTCTTGCGTGAGTTTTGTTCTCAGCTATTTATATTTGTTGTATGAGTTTTATTCTCAGTTGTTTATATTTGTTGTATGAGTTTTATTCTCAGTTGTTTATATTTATTGTATGAATTTTATTCTCAGCTGTTTATATTTGTTGTATGAGTTTTATTCTCAGCTGTTTATATTTGTTGTATGAGTTTTATTCTCAGCTATTTTTTATTCTAGTTATTATTTTAACTGCGGTCGTTGCGTTCCCAAGCCAGTATCCAAGAATTTAACACCCAGAATGAAGGAAATTAACGTTTTGACCTCATTCTTCTTCTCTTAGATTAAGAAGAATTTGGTTGTAAAAGTTAGTGAGACAATTCCGTCGAACCTTTTGTTTACGAGGTAACCGCTGTATGTAAGGGAGACAGCATGTCAGACCTGATAACAGTGTACCTTTGTCCTGTATGCTTTTATATTTTCAGTGCAAATCAACAGCCTTTCAGTTGGTACACTTAGTAACAGGCCCAGCTTGCCTAATGGGATAGCCATAGACCCCCATGGTGGTGGAGTCTGCTAAAGAAGTACTGCACGGCCCCCAGCTTTTCAGCTCTACTCAGTCATTGAAAAATAGCCCCCATAACCCACTCTCAATCCGACACAACGCTGTGTCTCAACATCTTCACAGCATCGGCTGCAAATAACACCAGCTCGCAGTTCCAGGGAGGTGGAAGACAAGACAAGACAAGACAAGATAAAACGAGACACTATACGTATGTAATACTAGTACAATATTAAGATTGAATGACCGCCTTAGAAAAGGAGTTCAGAGATGAGGAGATGACACCTGCGTATCTAATTTTCGTTCCTTCGTTCATTCTCTTCTTCTTCTTCTTTTTCTTCGTTCCCTTCAAAGCACGTTGTTTGTCCAGCTTGGCTGCGACATTTGCAACTTTCGTTCAGATGCATCCGACATCGGTATGGCTTACATTTAAGATTCGGCTTTCCTTTGCGTTTTAGTCTCTGTTCACTTGGCAAGACCATGGTCTGTTACCAAGAACACTATATAAACATTTTGTTTTTTAATGGTCTTGATCCCGATGCCTTGTTAGTCGTGACTGAAGTAAGCTGCCAGTCGGTTACTGCCCGTTGTCTCACTCAACGCGAGTACAACTTCTGCTAGGAGCTGCCAGTCGGTTACTCCCTGTTGTCTCACTCAACGCGAGTACAACTTCTGCTAGGACCTGCGCTACCAGTAGTGCATCACATGCATTTGCACGGGGCGACATGTTTCCTGACATCTTACATCCCTCTTAGCTCTTAAACGTCACACAGGGCTCTCACACAGGGCTCTCACACAAGGAGTTTTCCAACCTCGTCAAGCGATCTTATGCCCACTAATTTAGCCTCTCTCAAAAATGTTCTCTTTAGAGTTTCATGGTCGACCTATTTTTATTTGCCCTGTTGTATCCTACGTGATGGCTTGTTTTGGGATTCTCTGTTTCTGTTCATCACGTGACCATTATATGTCCATGTTCTCGTTTTAATCACTGATGAAGCAGGTGAAGACGTATGGGGACCGTTTATCTCTCTCTCTCTCTCTCTCTCCCTCTCTCTCTTGGTGTGTTCTGCGATGGGAAGAGCACACTTTACTAGGGCCGTGTTCTGTGGTGGGGTGGGCACTCTAAAACAAATTATCTCCCTTACTGCTACAGGTTGGCGTGTGCTCATTTTCCTTATCTCTGTGCTGGTCTTGAGTTCATTCTATTCTATGCAAAGTATTTTCATTACACATTTGTTTTCAAATGCGTCTACTTTGTTTTCTATTGTTTAAGTTGTTTTATAGCTTCCTCGCGCGTAAATAAGGATGGATATTACATGTGAGTTAAATAATCTTAACTTTCCTTTCGTACTTATAAACCTTCGACTGCCATCTTTTCTCAAGAGTTTTCAAGGCTGCGTGTGTAATTCTAACTTCCTTCCTGGTGTCACCATCCTGGTCTATGTAGCTGCCGAGGTATGCAAATTTGTTTACTTCAACACCTGTCCCTTCTACGTATATTTTTTTCCTTCTTGATTAATGAGAAATTTTCATTATTTCGTTTTGTCCTTGTTGATTTCCTGTCCTAGTTCTACGGAATGACAAACATGGGGAAAATAGGTTAAACTGAAAAAAAATTAAAATAATATTAAAATAAATTAATCCCCCGTGTGGTACCCTGGATCTGCAAAGAATAGGACCACTGTACCCTACCACGCATGATCGCAAAAGGCGACCAAGGAGGGTTCGGCATAGGCTAAAAAACTATCAGACTACTACAGAAACAGAAGCAAAGGGAAAAACAAATGCAGGTGGAAAGAGAAATGCTTATCAGGAAACTAAGCCCATGAAGGTTGTGGATGAAAGCCAGCCATTGGAAGTCCCCAGCCCGACTGCAGACCTCCTGGAACCTAAACACAAGATGTAAATAGGCAGTTAGAATGTAAGAAAACTTAACCAGATTGGAAAACTAGCACAAACCATCAAGGAAATGCACAGATACAAACTAGATATACTAGGAATACAAGAAGCAAGATGGACAGGACAAGGCAGAAGGAAATTAACAACACAACACACAGAAGATACAATAATATGGTCAGGTAAAGAAGATCTTCATGAAGGAGGAGTAGCATTGATTATAACAAAAAAAGCATCAAGAACATTGCTGAACTGGACCTCTATAAATGGGAGATTATTATATGCACGGTTCAACTCAAGATTCACGAAGCTGTCTATTATAGTTTGTTATGCACCAACAGAAGAGGAATTAAAAGAAGATTTTTACAACAGCCTCCAAGCCACAGTAGAAACAATACCCAAGCATGATATGCTATTCATCTTGGGCGACTTCAATGCAAAAGTAGGTGAGGGAAATGAAGATAGAAGAAGAATCATGGGAAGAGAAGGAATCGGAGAAATAAATGAAAATGGAAAAAGACTGTGCAGTTTCTGTGAAGAAAACATGATGACCATCGGAGGGACAATTTTCCAACATAAAAACATCCATAAGGTGACTTGGAGGTCACAAGATAAAACCACAGAAAACCAAATCGATCATATACTAATAAACAACAAGTGGAAACGGTCACTACAAGATGTGCGAGCAAGGAAAGGAGCAGATGTAGGAAGTGATCACAACCTTCTGGTAGCAAAAATAAAACTAAAATTAAGGAAAGCCAAAATCGGAGAACACAGAAAGATACGTTTTGATACAAGAAAACTAAAAGACCATCAAACAAGGAATGAATTCTCAATAGTACTTAAGAACCGCTTCAGTGTCCTACAAGACGAAGTAGAAATGTCCATACTAGAGTTCAATAAAACACTACAGGAAACAGCAAAAGAGGTGCTGGGATATCGAAAACGGAAAAAAGAGGAATGGATAAGCAAGACCACATGGGAAAAGATAGATCAAAGAAAAGAAATCAAGAAAAAATTACTGAACACCAAATCACAACGGCTTAATGAACGAGTTTTAAGTAATTATGCACAAAAAGACACAGAAGTGAAGGAATCATGCCGTCAAGATAATCGTCAATACTATGACAACTTAGCAGAAGCAGCAGAGAAAGCAGCATATGCAAATGACATGAAAACCATATACAAAATCACAAAGCAAATGACAGGTAACTTCAGCACAAGATGTGAGAGTGCAATAAGGACACATAAGGGACAACTGGTCAGTGGAGAAAGAGAAAAAATTGAAAGATGGAGGGAACACTTTAACACCCTACTAAACAGAACACAAGCAGCACAAACAATAGACATACCTGAAGCAAAAACGGAACTAAACATCAATACAGGACCAATAACAATAAATGAAGTAAATGAGGCAATAAAGAAGCTAAAATTAGACAGGGCACCAGGTGAAGATGAAGTGACTGCTGAGATATTGAAAGCAGAAGAAACAGAAATACCAAAACAACTCTGCCGGATACTACAACAAATTTGAGATCTACAAAAAGCACCAGAGAAGTGGAAAACTGGCCTTATAGTAAAACTACCAAAGAATGCTGACCTCAGAGATTGCGGGAACTGGAGAGGCATTACCCTACTGTCACTCACCAGTAAAGTATTTTGCAGAATAATCATCAACAGAATTGTACCAGCACTTGAGGGAAAACTTCGGAAAGAGTAGGCAGGCTTTAGGAAAGGAAGATCATGCATAGACCACATATTTGTACTTAGACAAATATTAGAACAGGCAAATGAGTGGCATAGTACAATATATGCATTGTTTATAGATCTTGAGAAAGCCTTTGACAGTGTCAGCAGAGATGCACTGTGGAAAATCCTAAGATGGCATGGCCTCCCTCATAAGATAGTGAATGTAATCAACGAGGGTTTTCAGTTCAAAGTGATCTGTGAAGAACATATCTCCGGCAGCTTTAGGGTACAAACAGAAGTGAAGCAGGGATGTGTACTATCACCAACAATATTTTTCTTGGCAGTAGACTGGTTAATGAACGATACAACATCAGACAAACGCAGAGGATTACAATGGACCCTTGACACAGTGCTGGAGGACCTTGACTTTGCGGACGACATTTGTCTCTCAAGCAGTCACAAAGATATGCAAGATAAAATAAACAAGCTAACTCAGAATGCAAACAACATAGGACTAAAGATCAATGTAGGAAAGACAAAGTTAATGAAGCAAAATGTGAACAACAGAAATGTACTCAGAGTAGATAGCAAGTTAGTGGAGGAGGTCAACGAATTTGTATACCTTGGCAGTAGAGTAGTAGAAAATGGAGATAGCACAGAGGACATCAACAGCAGACTTACTAGAGCAAACCAGGCTTTTGCTATGCTGCAGACTATATGGAAATCTAAAAAACTAAGCATGAATACGAAAATCAGGATATTTAAGAGTAATGTTCTAAGTGTACTACTCTATGGAAGTGAATGCTGGAAAACCACCAAAACCGTAGAAAACAAGTTGAATTCTTTCCAGACTAAATGTTTACGACGAATTAGAAAAATATTTTGGCCAAACACTATAAGAAATAACATTTTGTTGGCAGAAATGCAGATGAAACCACTGACAAGAATTATTGAGGAAAGACGCTGGCGATGGTTGGGACATGTGCTCCGAATGACTGACAACTCACTACCAAAAATAGCACTAAGATGGACACCACAGGGGAGCAGAAGTAAGGGTAGACCAAAAGAGACATGGAGAACAACAACAGAAAGGATGTTGAGCAATAGAGGGCTCACCTGGGCAAGAGCATAAAAAATGGCAAAAGACAGGCATTTGTGGAAAACCCTTGCGGAAGCCCCATGTGCCCTGGGCACTTAAGGCTCAGAGAGAGAGAGAGAGAGAGAGAGAGAGAGAGAGAGAGAGAGAGAGAGAGAGAGAGAGAAAAAAAATTAATATAGAAAAAAGAAGATATTTTCATTTATTGTTGACCAGGCTCGTGAGTTGCAAGGACGAGCCTAAAATCTGGATGGACCTTCATCGAAAAAGCAACGAGGAGGAGGAGGAGAACGAGAGTGGGAGGATAGAAGACCATCAAACTAGAAAGAGTCAGGAGTTGGTCATGACTGACAAAGCTGGCACGAACAATGATAAGAGTGAAGACAGAATCATGTTGTAGAGAACACAGGGACGCAAATCAGTGCCACAAGCGTCATCTGCTAGAGACGCAGTTTAGCTCACGCTAGAAAGGAAAAGCTGGTTTCGTTTTATGAATCACCGAGTACTCACATTTACAATTCCGGATGAGCAGAAATTTATGGACGGGTGTAAACAAACCCATTCACCCCGGGCACGTTTTGGTGGTCCCGTGTTAGTGATAATCGAATGAAGACCAAAAAAAAAAATGATCGCAGAATACTTTCAGCTATTTTTTTCTTTTTGTGAGTGAGTCTCCAAATTGATTTTGGACAGCGTTCTGGTGAAGTTTCCCCGTCTCTTTAGGGATAAAAATTCATCTCTCGCTCAACCACCTAACTAGGGAGGACACTGCCAGCTAATAACCATTTTTTGTTTTTATTTGTTGCTTGATTTTTTTCCCCCCATCGTCCATGATATTGCCGAAATATTGGTTTGTTTTCGTGTTTCACATTTCCATGTACTGGTCTCACTTGCCTCTTGTGCCACTCCTTGTCACCTTTGTTTCTTTTTCTTTTTTTTTCTGTAAAAATACATTAGTGACGAACTCTACTAGAACAATTCTTAACCACAATTCTTGGCTCGTCTGTCTTTTACAGGAATACGGCGCTCTAGGCTCTAAATAGTGCTTTGTTTGTTCTAACTATACGTATTTACAAATAGGATACAACAAAGTTTTTGTACAAAGTAACAGAAAACGGCGTTGTATGATTAGACCTCTAAAGTAAAGTAACAGAAAACGGCGTTGTATGATTAGACCTCTAAAGTAAAGTAACAGAAAACGGCGTTGTATGATTAGACCTCTAAAGTAAAGTAACAGAAAACGGCGTTGTATGATTAGACCTCTAAAGTAAAGTAACAGAAAACAACGTTGTATGATTAGACCTCTAAAGTAAAGTAACAGAAAACGGCGTTGTATGATTAGACCTCTAAAGTAAAGTAACAGAAAACGGCGTTGTATGATTAGACCTCTAAAGTAAAGTAACAGAAAACGGCGTTGTATGATTAGACCTCTAAAGTAAAGTAACAGAAAACAACGTTGTATGATTAGACCTCTACAGTAAAGTAACAGAAAACAACGTTGTATGATTAGACCTCTACAGTAAAGTAACAGAAAACAGCGTTGTATCACCAGACCTTGGAAAAATCGTAGACATGAGAGAAAGAAAAATCACCAGAGAATTACGTGGGACTTAAAACAGGAGAAGGTGTTTCATAGCGAAGCCATTAGTACCTGCCCAGTCGAAAATCGTGGCACCCAGAAGGGAAACTAGGCCATGACAAGGAAGCTCTGTCGCTTAGATTCAAGTCTCTTGCAGGTACCAACTATTTGAGACACAAACATACACACATGGTCTCCTGCAATGTCTTGCGCGTACTAAATAACAAGAAGCGAGCGAATAGTCTTTACATGAAAGTAGTTTCAGGAATGTCAGAAACAAAAGATGAGGGAAACAAGACCAAGGGGTAGACCAAGACAGAGATGGAGAGACACCATAGAAGAGGATATAAAAGAAATTGGCGTCACTAAATGGAGAGAGAAGATTAGGAATAGAGAGGAATGGAGGCGAACTTTATCTGCAGAAATGAGCCTTAATGGCCTGGAAAGCAGAAGAAGAAGAAGAAGCAGAAGAAGAAGAAGAAGCAGAAGAAGAAGAAGAAGCCAGAAGCAGAAGAAGAAGAAGAAGCAGAAGAAGAAAAATAAGAAGAAGAAGAAGAAGAAGAAGAAACAGAGAACATATTAACTGGTCCTAGTTAGTGTGTTCCAGAGAAAGAAAGAAAGCTTCTGTTCTTTGTTTCTGCTGTAAGCTGCTTCCTGCTGGTAAAACGTCACTGGCTGTTGATGGATGTAATGAGTGACGACATTTATACAGTATGTGTATCTTAACCAACAATACAAAATTACTTGTAGTCCCATTAAAAACAGGACTGAAATATTGTCCAGGCATCATTGCAGTCAGGACAGCCCCATATATGCCCCCGCCGCGTGCCGCAGCATTCATCCAGGAGTGTGTTTGCTAACAGTTCCCATCAAATGTTGGTTCTTTACGATGCGTTTTCTACCACACAGTTCAGATTTCCTGACAGCGCCTTTACTTTGTCCTAGCTCCAGCAGTCGTTTTATAATTACGTTGTTTCTCCATTCCCGCTCCTTATCTTTCAGCAATCTTTGCAATACGGCTTTTAGCAATGTCCCTCTTGTCCATTCTCAGCTTGCCATTTATTCCAACCTGTCCACCAAGTCTATCCAGCATTTGAGTGCAACCTGTCCAACAAGTCTATCCACCACTTGAGTGCAACCTGTCCAACAAGTCTATCCAGCACTTCATTGCAACCTATCCAACAAGTCTATCCAGCACTTGAGTGCAACCTGTCCAACAAGTCTATCCAGCACTTGAGTGCAACCTGTCCAACAAGTCTATCCAGCACTTGAGTGCAACCTGTCCAACAAGTCTATCCAGCACTTCATTGCAACCTGTCCAACAAGTCTATCCAGCACTTCAGTCCAACCTATCCAACAAGTCTATAAAGCACTTGAGTGCAACCTATCCAACAAGTCTATCCAGCACTTCATTCCAACCTGTCCACCAAGTCTATCCAGCATTTGAGTGCAACCTGTCCAACAAGTCTATCCACCACTTGAGTGCAACCTGTCCAACAAGTCTATCCAGCACTTCATTGCAACCTATCCAACAAGTCTATCCAGCACTTGAGTGCAACCTGTCCAACAAGTCTATCCAGCACTTGAGTGCAACCTGTCCAACAAGTCTATCCAGCACTTGAGTGCAACCTGTCCAACAAGTCTATCCAGCACTTCATTGCAACCTGTCCAACAAGTCTATCCAGCACTTCAGTCCAACCTATCCAACAAGTCTATAAAGCACTTGAGTGCAACCTATCCAACAAGTCTATCCAGCACTTCATTGCAACCTATCCAATAAGTCTATCCAGCACTTGAGTGCAACCTGTCCAACAAGTCTATCCAGCACTTGAGTGCAACCTGTCCAACAAGTCTATCCAGCACTTGAGTAAAACCTGTCCAACAAGTCTATTCAGCACTTGAGTGCAACCTGTCCAACAAGTCTATCCAGCACTTGAGTGCAACCTGTCCAACAAGTCTATCCAGCACTTGAGTGCAACCTGTCCAACAAGTCTATCCAGCACTTCATTGCAACCTGTCCAACAAGTCTATCCAGCACTTCAGTCCAACCTATCCAACAAGTCTATAAAGCACTTGAGTGCAACCTATCCAACAAGTCTATCCAGCACTTCATTGCAACCTATCCAATAAGTCTATCCAGCACTTGAGTGCAACCTGTCCAACAAGTCTATCCAGCACTTGAGTGCAACCTGTCCAACAAGTCTATCCAGCACTTGAGTAAAACCTGTCCAACAAGTCTATTCAGCACTTGAGTGCAACCTGTCCAACAAGTCTATCCAGCACTTCATTGCAACCTGTCCAACAAGTCTATCCAGCACTTCAGTCCAACCTATCCAACAAGTCTATAAAGCACTTGAGTGCAACCTATCCAACAAGTCTATCCAGCACTTCATTGCAACCTATCCAATAAGTCTATCCAGCACTTGAGTGCAACCTGTCCAACAAGTCTATCCAGCACTTGAGTGCAACCTGTCCAACAAGTCTATCCAGCACTTGAGTGCAACCTGTCCAACAAGTCTATCCGGTACTTGAGTGCAACCTGTCCAACAAGTCTATCCAGCACTTGAGTGCAACCTGTCCAACAAGTCTATCCAGCACTTTATTGCAACCTATCCAACAAGTCTATCCAGCACTTGAGTGCAACCTATCCAACAAGTCTATCCAGCACTTAAGAGCCTTGTAAACCTGCGTGGCCTGGACAGTAATGCCACGTTAGGCTCCAGACGTTTTATTTATTGCAGAGGTTCGGTGTTTGGGGAGCCTAGAAGAACCCCTGTTTGTCATTGTCCTGCTTGTCATTGTCCTGTTTGTCATTGTCCTGTTTGTCATTGTCCTGCTTGTCATTGTCCTGTTTGTCATTGTCCTGTTTGTCATTGTCCTGCTTGTCATTGTCCTGCTTGTCATTGTGCTGTTTGTCATTGTACTGCTTGTCATTGTCCTGTTTGTCATTGTCCTGTTTGTCACTGTCCTGTTTGCCATTGTCCTGTTTGTCATTGTCCTGCTTGTCATTGTCCTGTTTGTTATTGTCCTGCTTGTCATTGTCCTGCTTGTCATTGTCCTGTTTGTCATTGTCCTGCTTGTCATTGTCCTGTTTTCATTGTCCTGCTTGTCATTGTCCTGTTTTGGGGGTAAACAATGCTTGCCCATTCACGGAGCATCTGATAAATTATACTTTCTTAATAACGGAAATCTGGTGAAACTTGTTTCTTTAACTGTCAGTCTTGATTGTGCTGTGTCTAAACATTCAGTGGGCGTAATTCGTTCTTCATCAGTTGTCTGTACTCCCAGTGAAGCATAAGCCATTAACAAAGGTCCCCCCAGCCAGCACTGTCTTGAGCAAGCTGGGATACCTCAAGCCATGTCT
Source organism: Achatina immaculata (assembly GCA_009760885.1). Lineage (NCBI taxonomy): Eukaryota > Metazoa > Mollusca > Gastropoda > Stylommatophora > Achatinidae > Lissachatina > Lissachatina immaculata. Next base: position 23,835,425 of record CM019699.1, read on the forward strand.
TTCCCTCTTTCTTTAGTTCTTCCTGTGTTGTGTGTCTCCCATGTTCCTAATGACCTGACCCTCTTTCTTTTTCTTTGAGTATCCAAGTCAAGGCCGTATAGGGATGTCGTCTGTCCAACATTATCTTTGGAGGTGGGGGGAGAGAAACATTCAAAATGAACTGATTTCGCTGGAGCCATAAAAATAGAAATATTTTCTTTTGTATAGTTAGTTAAATTTTATAGACTAGTTATAGTTAGTTAATTGTATAGACTATTTATAGTTAGTTAAATTGTATAGACTAGTTATAGTTAGCTAAATTTTATAGACTAGTTATAGTAAGCTAAATTTTATGGACTAGTTATAGTTAGCTACATTTTATAGACTAGTTATAGTTAGCTACATTTTATAGACTAGTTATAGTTAGCTAAATTGTACAGACTAGATATAGTAAGCTAAATTTTATGGACTATTTATAGTTAGCTACATTTTATAGACTAGGTATAGTTAGCTAAATTTTATAGACTAGTTATAGTTAGCTAAATTTTATAGACTAGTTATAGTTAGCTAAATTTTATAGACTAGTTATAGTTAGCTAAATTTTATAGACTAGTTATAGTTAGCTAAATTGTATAGACTAGTTATAGTTAGCTAAATTTTATGGACTAGTTATAGTTAGCTAAATTTTATAGACTAGTTATAGTTAGCTAAATTTTATAGACTAGTTATAGTTAGCTAAATTCTATAGACTAGTTATAGTTAGCTAAATTTTATAGACTAGTTATAGTTAGCTAAATTTTATAGACTAGTTATAGTTAGCTAAATTGTATAGACTAGTTATAGTTAGCTAAATTTTATAGACTAGTTATAGTTAGCTAAATTGTATAGACTAGTTATAGTTAGCTAAATTTTATAGACTAGTTATAGTTAGCTAACTTTTATAGACTAGGTATAGTTAGCTAAATTTTATAGACTAGGTATAGTTAACTAAATTTTATAGACTAGTAAAGTTAGCTAAATTTTATAGACTAGTTATAGTTAGCTAACTTTTATAGACTAATTATAGTTAGCTAAATGTTATAGACTAGTTATAGTTAGCTAAGTTTTATAGACTAGTTATAGACTGATAAATTATACGTTATATATATATATATGTAATACTCGGCATCAAGTGGAATGAATTCAAGAACAATACAGAGATAAGACAGGTGACCGAACAATAACCAGTCTCATGGGTGATCAGGAAAAGGAGATGGACATATGTTGGTCATGTGATGAGAAGAAATGATCAGAGAATCCCAAAACAAGCTATCAAGTGGAACACAAGAGGCCAAAGAAAAAGAGGCACACCGCGTGAAACTCTGAAGAGGACATTGTTAAGAGAGGCCAAATTAACAGGCATAAAATCCTTTGATGAGGTTGAAAGACTCGCCGAAGACAGGAAAAACTGGGAACTACTTTGCGAGCCCTATGTGATGTTTAACGGCACGGGAAGGATATAAGATATAAAATATAAGATATAGACTGCACTCCTGATATGCGGCATATAAAACAGGAATTCTATTTATTCTGTCTTATGTAAGATTTTTTAAGAGAGTAAGACAGTTAACTCTGCTTGTAAGATGTGTTAACAGAGTAAGACAGTTAACTCTGCTTGTAGCATTTGTTAATAGAGTAAGACAGTTAACTCTGCTTGTAGCATTTGTTAACAGAGTAAGACAGTTAACTCTGCTTGTAAGATTTGTTAATACGCATCCAAATGATATCAGTAGTAGTGAGATGGTTTTTTTTTTAAGTTTCACGCTATAAGAAGCCACTACAAGCCCAATGTTAACTGAATGCATTCTTAGATAATTGTCAGACATGAATATGCTACTCACAAACCTTGTGTGGACAAGGTTACGACAAATGTAGCGAGAAAACATTCACCAGCTCAACACCAGATTAGAGATTCGCCAGCCTTTGTTTTATTCTTCAGTGTTCTCTTTCTTCTCATTGACGCCACAATCTCGTTTATAGAAGGAGTTTAGTTTTGAAACAATTCAGAAATTGCCTGTGTTTTTCGGGGCGTCAACTTTGCTTTGGGCAATCCGTAAAAATACAGTATATTACAGCTTTGACGCGCAGACAACGAAGTACTACCCGCAGGGAATCTAGAATGAAGCCATTAGTTCTTGAAGATAATCTAGTGACGAATATTATAATGCCTTGATGGAAATTGCTGATGGCGAGTCAGTGGTGGAAATGTCGAGACGTGGAGGTGAAACAGCTGTCGTTAAAGCTCAGAGACTTTCAGTTTTTTTTTTAACGAGTATTTGGTCTTGATATGCTGTACTATGTCTTAAACAAAATTAATGTTGCTAGTAAACTATTGCTGGACGTAAAAATGGAAATATCTAAAGCCGTACCAACTTTAGGAAATATTCTCCGAAGCCTTTCGAATCTGACAAATGATGAATTGTTTCAACATTTTCTTGTTAGTGTTACAACAGCTGAAAAAGAAAATAATGTTGATCTTTATCTAAAACCAACATCTGAAATTACCAGAACGCTTCGGCAGGAAACAAAAACCCAGCAAAAACCCAGAAGGATTATAAAGCAAGAGAGACATCTATTCTGGATCCTATTTTGATATTTTTTTTTCTTTTCTGTTCTTGATGCCATAATCAGTTCTATTCAAGGAAGCTTTTGAGCAACCGAATGTCACAGGTTATATTTTTTATATGACATCTGAAAATTAAAATCTGAGACAACAGATGACCTTTGAAACAAATGTCAAAATGTAGAAAGCGTTTTAACTCGTCAAGAAAACAAACAGGCGTTCGCGTCATTGGCTCCATTTGATGAAATGAGAGTGGTTTCCCATTTAGTGCCAGAAGATGCCCCCACAACCCAACCCCCCCCCCCCCCCGCCACCCCCCACCCCACAAACGTGAGTGCTGCCTTATATTGCTCAAAATAACTTTGTTACTAATGTTTTCCTATCATCAAATATGTTACTGCCACTTCCGGCAATGGCTGCAAGTGACGAGCGTAGTTTCATTAAAACTCATTACTCTCAACAATGGCCGAAACTTGATTGGAATTTCTTTCCTGCGACACGAAATAGATTTTTTAAAAAGCAACAACAAACTAGACAACACTGACATTGGTTCTGATTTTGAGAATATGAAAGCAGTGAAAGTTTCTTTTAAAAGGGTAAATATTTAGTTGAAGCAACAAAAGTGCAGGTAACGTGTAATGATGTGTAATGTGCTAAACATTAAAACATATACCTCGTATATACCTTTGTTAAATGTTTGTAGTTTAACATTTCTTCCTTCTGCATGTACTAAATGCTGTGATGAGGATGTAAGTAATGTAGCTTCATGTACTAAATGCTGTGATTAGGATGTAAGTAATGTATCTTCATGTACTAAATGTTGTGATGAGGATGTAAGTAATGTATCTTCATGTACTAAATGTTGTGATGAGGATGTAAGTAATGTATCTTCGTGTACTAAATGCTGTGATTAGGATGTAAGTAATGTATCTTCGTGTACTAAATGTTGTGATGAGGATGTAAGTAATGTATCTTCATGTACTAAATGCTGTGATTAGGATGTAAGTAATGTATCTTCATGTACTAAATGTTGTGATGAGGATGTAAGTAATGTATCTTCATGTACTAAATGTGTGATGAGGATGTAGTAATGTATCTTCATGTACTAAATGCTGTGATGAGGATGTAAGTAATGTATCTTCATGTACTAAATGTTGTGATGAGGATGTAAGTAATGTATCTTCATGTACTAAATGCTGTGATTAGGATGTAAGTAATGTATCTTCATGTACTAAATGTTGTGATGAGGATGTAAGTAATGTATCTTCATGTACTAAATGTTGTGATGAGGATGTAAGTAATGTATCTCATGTACTAAATGTGTGATTAGGATGTAAGTAATGTATCTTCATGTACTAAATGTGTGATTAGGATGTAAATAATGTATCTTCATGTACTAAATGCTGTGATGAGGATGTAAGTAATGTATCTTCGTGTACTAAATGTTGTGATTAGGATGTAAGTAATGTATCTTCATGTACTAAATGCTGTGATTAGGATGTAAGTAATGTATCTTCATGTACTAAATGTTGTGATTAGGATGTAAGTAATGTATCTTCATGTACTAAATGCTGTGATGAGGATGTAAGTAATGTATCTTCATGTACTAAATGTTGTGATTAGGATGTAAGTAATGTATCTTCATGTACTAAATGCTGTGATGAGGATGTAAGTAATGTATCTTCGTGTACTAAATGTTGTGATTAGGATGTAAGTAATGTATCTTCATGTACTAAATGCTGTGATTAGGATGTAAGTAATGTATCTTCATGTACTAAATGTTGTGATTAGGATGTAAGTAATGTATCTTCATGTACTAAATGCTGTGATGAGGATGTAAGTAATGTATCTTCATGTACTAAATGTTGTGATTAGGATGTAAGTAATGTATCTTCATGTACTAAATGCTGTGATGAGGATGTAAGTAATGTATCTTCGTGTACTAAATGTTGTGATTAGGATGTAAGTAATGTATCTTCATGTACTAAATGTTGTGATGAGGATGTAAGTAATGTATCTTCATGTACTAAATGTTGTGATGAGGATGTAAGTAATGTATCTTCATGTACTAAATGTTGTGATTAGGATGTAAGTAATGTATCTTCATGTACTAAATGCTGTGATTAGGATGTAAGTAATGTATCTTCATGTACTAAATGCTGTGATGAGGATGTAAGTAATGTATCTTCGTGTACTAAATGTTATGATTAGGATGTAAGTAATGTATCTTCATGTACTAAATGTTGTGATGAGGATGTAAGTAATGTATCTTCATGTACTAAATGTTGTGATGAGGATGTAAGTAATGTATCTTCATGTACTAAATGTTGTGATGAGGATGTAAGTAATGTAGCTTCATGTACTAAATGTTATGATTAGGATGTAAGTAATGTATCTTCATGTACTAAATGTTGTGATGAAGATGTAAACAATGTATCTTCATGTACTAAATATTATGATGAAGATGTAAACAATGTATCTTCATGTACTAAATGTTATGATGAGGATGTAAGTAATGTATCTTCATTTGCTTATTTTAATTATCCTTCATTTTGTAATTTTGTCATCAATTCATTATATTATCATTATTATCATTTAATAGTAGGATATACTGAAGCTTACTTAACCCAGGCAAAGTTAAAAGATAAAATCATCGTTTTCATGTCATTAAGGACGACTGGGGATACATGTTAGGTCATTATTTCCGTGACCTTCGGCACAGGAAAGTGTGACGTGGTCAGTATCACACCTGGCCACATCTACCTTTCCAGGTTTCTCTGCTACCCATTTTTAGAGGCTGGGTGGGCCCCGGGGGCCTTTCTTGGTGCATGGCGGTACCAGGAAAAGTCCCCACCGCTTGGACTTGAAACCAGTAACACTGGATTAGTAGACCCAGCGCCTAACCACTCGGCCAGTAAGGCCGTCGAACTTACTTAACATAAGGGCTTTTAAACTGTCAAGTATTATTTTAACAATTATGTGGGGGGGGGGGGGGGCGGCGTATTATGCTACTGCACGGGGTGACAAAACTCCCTGATCTGGCTCTAACTTTGGTCCTCATGTTTTGATCGAAACGACCAGCAAAATTAGTATGACGATGGAGGTGATGGCAGTAGGGAAAGCGTCGTATCTCTGGAGTCACAGGACTACACCTGTGTCTTCGCACTAAGTGATTCAATGAGAATGATCCGGAAGGTTGAGGCAGGTTCTGTACGCAGGCAGTGGCTTGCGTCGTTGCAGAAATCAGCGATTGGCAGGGTCACCTTCACCTATGTCCCTGGGCACGTTGGGCATCCAGGGAAATGAGAGAGCTGATAGAGTGGTTGGCTCTGCCATCATCCCAGATGGACAGCCACTGGATCGAGCTGATATTGTTTACGCGCTCAGAGAGATAGAGTGGAGGACTTCAAGGGCAGTGAATTCATGTCGCTGCTTAGAATGAGAGAGCTGGGAGTTCAGATCAGCACGGCCAGGAACAAGAGGAGTACTGGATATGGGAGACAACTGGTCAACCAACACAGGACATACTGGACATGGGAGACAACTGGTCAACCAACACAGGACATACTGGACATGGGAGACAACTGGTTAACCAACACAGGACATACTGGACGTTGGAGACAACTGGTCAACCAACACAGGACATACTAGACATGGGATACAACTGGTTAAACAACTCAAGACATACTGTACATGCGAGACAACTGGTCAACCAACACAGGACATGGGAGACAACTGGTCAACCAACACAGGACATACTGGACATGGGAGACAACTGATCAACCAACACAGGACATACTGGACATGCGAGACAACTGGTCAACCAACACAGGACATGGAAGACAACTGGTCAACCAACACAGGACATGGGAGACAACTGGTCAACCAACACAAGACATACTGTACATGGGAGACAACTGGCCAAACAACACAGAACATACTGGACATGGGAGACAACTGGTCAACCAACACAGGACATACTGGACATGGGAGACAACTGGTCAACCAACACAGAACATACTGGACATGGGAGACAACTGGTCAAACAACACAGAACATACTGGACATGGGAGACAACTGGTCAAACAACACAGAACATACTGGACATGGGAGACAACTGGTCAACGAACACAGGACATAATGGACATGGGAGACAACTGTTCAACCAACACAGAACATACTGGACATGGGAGACAACTGGTCAACCAACACAGGACATACTGGACATGGGAGACAACTGGTCAACCAACACAGGACATACTGGACATGGGAGACAACTGGTCAACCAACACAGAACATACTGGACATGGGAGACAACTGGTCAACGAACACAGGACATAATGGACATGGGAGACAACTGGTCAACCAACACAGAACATACTGGACATGGGAGACAACTGGTCAACCAACACAGGACATACTGGACATGGGAGACAACCGGTCAGCCAACACAGAACATACTGGACATGGGAGACAACTGGTCAACCAACACAGGACGTACTGGACGTGCGAGACAACTGGTCAACCAACACAGAACAGGCACCATCAGCCACAGGACACTGAAGGATATGTTAAGGAGGGGCTCTGGGCAGCCATGGACATGTCCGGAGTGCAGTGATGATGACCCAGACCATGATCCACAAACTAGTTACCCCAGTCCACGCTCTAGCTCCAGATTACTGGGCTGACGCAGCAACAGGATCTTTACTGCTAAACTCCCGCGGGGAAGTCAACAACGTACTTCAGCTGTTAAAGATATCTCTCTCTCTCTCTCTCTCTCTCTCTCTCTCTCTCTCACACACACACACAAACACATACACACTCTTTACGAACATTTAAGTGCCCAAGGCACATGGGGCTTCCGCAAGGTTGTTCCACAAAATAAGATAATAAATAAATAAACACAAATCTGGGCGTGCACAAAGTAGCATCCATTCATTCGAATCATAAATTATGCAACTCCAAACATTCAACACTGGAGATCTTCCAAAGCTGTTAAGAACTATTTAAATCAAAACTTAAGAACAGAATTATTCATTAACGAGCACGCAGTTGTACCGATTTCGTCTCGATTTACATCTTAATCATCATCATCATCATAATCATCAAGAGCCATGCCGGTAGGAGCTGGTGGTCATGCCCCTCCACAGATCCCTGTACTTGTAATTTCCATCAGCTCAACTGGCGAATTTTAAAATTAAAAACATTTGTTGTTGTGCTATCGCGTTACAGTCCATGATTTTTTTCCTTCTTGGTTTTTCCTTGCTTCTCTTCCCATTTATCTTTCCTGTTGTTATGCCTCCAAGGGCCTACCCCGCCCCCCCCCCCTTTTTTTCACTATATTTCCAATGAATGATTACTGCCGTTTTCTTGTGTCAAAGTGTAGCTAAATGAATGAAAATTTCATAAATGCAGAGTTTTTTTTAGGAAAAAAGAAGTAATGTGATGTTTTTAGACACTGATTGTGGCCAGCTCACCATCGGCTAGGTCTAGATCCACGCTACTTACCACTACTTACCATCTAAGATGTGTATATCTACTTATCGATCTCGTATTGTGACTCCGTATTAGATTTCCGCTGAATGAATATCTGAAATAACCTCCTAACTACTTCTCCAGTCGTCTAAATGTCTAAATCTACTTAGAAAACATTCAAGAGCAGCGGCGTGGCCATAGGCTATGTCCATACCCCTATCTACATCGTCAAAACTTGAAAAATGCGTTGAAAATGTCACCGGAATCGCGGACGAAATATGTACAATGTAAATGTTACACTGCTTGTTTTAATGGAACAAACAATGTCGAATTTTCGACCATACGTACGCTTGGGACCACCGGAAGTGTCGAAAATTCGATCATACGCACGGAAAGAATACATTCTTCTAATGAATCACCACAACTCTGTTGCCTATAGTGATCTTTCCATCTAACAGTTGATTGTCCACGATTCCTTAATCATAAAATAAGATGACAAAGAGATAGGAAAAGACACGAAAAAATATAAATTTACATCCGTGATATACAATAAATGAGAAGGGAAGAAAAATTAACAGGAAAAAATGGGGAGAACTTAGCTGTGTGACCTGCAAGAATCAACATCTGAGAGTGGCTGTGACCTGCAAGAATCAACATCTAAGAGTGGCTGTGACCTGCAAGAATCAACATCTGAGAGTGGTTATGACCTGCAAGAATCAACATCTGAGAGTGGTTGTGACCTGCAAGAATCAACATCTGAGAGTGGCTGTGACCTGCAAGAATCAACATCTGAGAGTGGCTGTGACCTGCAAGAATCAACATCTGAGAGTGGCTGTAACCTGCAGGAATCAACATGTGAGAGTGGTTGTGACCTGCAGGAATCAACATCTGAGAGTGGTTGTGATCTGCAGAAATCAACATCTGAGAGTGGTTGTGATCTGCAGGAATCAACATCTGATAGTGGTTGTGTTGGAGTATTGTGAATGTTTAACTGAGGACTTGTGAGGTGTGATGCCGGTCTGGCTCGTTGCTAGTTAAGAGAGGATGAGGAAAGAGGAAATAAAAGAGAGAGAAAGAGAGGGAGAGAAAGAGAGGGAGAGAAAGAGAGGGAGAGAAAGAGAGGAGAGAGAGGGGGAGAGAGAGTGAGATAGAGAGAGAGGAAGAGAGAGAGGGAGGGAGAGAGAGTGAGATAGAGGGAGAGAGAGGGAGAGAGAGAGGGAGAGAGAGGGAGAGAGGGAGGAAGAGAGAGAGAGAGAGGGAGAGAAGAAGAGGGGCGGAAACACACAATGGTTGTCAAGACGAAGAAAGATTGGTTGGAATTGACAAATATGGTTGGGGTAGAGGGTTTGTTATATTATATAGTGAATGTCCTGGAACATCAGTTCCAAACATCAAGCATGCAGTGTATACATTATAACAGAATCCGAGTGGTAGAAGGTAAACAACTGTGAAAAAATGAAAGCAGACAAGCGCAAATAGGTTAGGAGCCCTTGAACTAGTGTTACTGTTCTCCTTGCCCCCTGTCACAGGTGAGAACTTGACGAGACTTTTCTTGTGAGAGCGGTTTGTAGTCTGAGTGAAAATAGTGTGGGTCATGTGCGAGACTGGGAGAGTGCAGAACCTTGGGAGAATCTAGAGAGAGCAGAACCTTGGGATAGTCTAGAGAGAGCAGAACATTGGGAGAGTCTAGAGAGAGCAGAACATTGGGAGAGTCTAGAGAGAGCAGAACATTGGGAGAGTCTAGAGAGAGCAGAACATTGGGAGAGTCTAGAGAGAGCAGAACCTTGGTCGAGTTGGCAGAGAGAAAGTTTGAAGTAGAAACACTGACTTCTCTCATAATATGACGGTGAAATGCTCCAAGCTACACTTGTATCTCTCATAATGTGACGGTGAAATGCTCCAAGCTACACTTGTATCTCTCATAATGTGACGGTGAAATGCTCCAAGCTGCACTTGTATCTCTCATAATGTGACGATAAAATGCTCCAAGCTACACTTGTATCTCTCATAATGTGACGGTGAAATGCTCCAAGCTGCACTTGTATCTCTCATAATGTGACGATAAAATGCTCCAAGCTGCACTTGTATCTCTCATAATGTGACGATAAAATGCTCCAAGCTACACTTGTATCTCTCATAATGTGACGGTGAAATGCTCCAAGCTGCACTTGTATCTCTCATAATGTGACGATAAAATGCTCCAAGCTGCACTTGTATCTCTCATAATGTGACGATGAAATGCTCCAAGCTGCACTTGTAGATGGTAGTGGGCTGTTAGTTCTGTTGTGTATTTTTGTATTCTTTATGTTGGCGTAGATGTGCTCAGTCTTACAGCCGTCTGGAGATTCTGTTCCATCAAGTTCATCTGTTTGATGTGAGCTGCTTTACAGCCTTACATTCATCGCATAATACATCAGCTCCGATCATCATCATCATCATGTGTTCTACGCATTGAAGGATATCTCTTCTTCGTAGGAACTTATTCAACGATGTTAGTGTGGGCTCATGGAACCTTTTCCCTGGGTTGTTGTTCTTGCTATGTACAGGTGAGTAACCTCGGAGATACCCGAGATAATTAGTTAGTGATTACGATAAGTCAGTTATTTACCGCTCTTCCATGAAGAACTAATCCTTACAAACGATATCCAGGACAGCGCATTAGTAAGATAATACTACACACGCACACACAACCGTACAGCTTCTGTATAGTAATTCTGTGATAAAACCTACCGATAGCAAAGATATCAGTCGGAATTTGTGCAGATTATAATCATTAGGAATGATAAAACTGGCTGGAATACGTTGCAACTTATGGAACAGATCATACAACTCCATGCACGAAGCCAATGATTACCATAAATCTGACAGCTGCACAGCAAAGATCCAGAATTATACAGCTTATGTGAATCATTCATTCCAAAACCGATAAGTCTAATCAAGATTTAATCAAGACTTTCTGACTGACAAAGCTACGGAACAAAGATTCTCACGAATGAAAGTAACTTGAAGAGAACTGAAGTGATAGACGTTCTGACATCATAGAATTCATCATCATCATCATCATCATCATCATCATTATGTGCCATCTCCAGAACGAAGGTTGGCGGTAGCGAATTTTGTTACCTCGCTCCCTCGTCTTAATACTGCACTCAGCCAGGTTGTGTCCTCTCCACCCTCGTAGAAGATCATCCCCTCTACGTCTCTGTCTACCTCTCTACGTCTCTGTCTACCTCTCTACGTCTCTGTCTACATCTCTACGTCTCTGTCTACCTCTCTACGTCTCTATCTACCTCTTTACGTCTCTGTCTACCTCTCTGTCTACCTCTCTACGTCTCTGTATACCCCCTCTACGTCTCTGTCTACCTCTCTACGTCTCTGTCTACCTCTCTAAGTCTCTGTCTACCCCTCAACGTCTCTATCTACCCCTCTACGTCTCTATCTACCCCCTCTACGTCTCTGTCTACCTCTCTACGTCTCTGTCTACCTCTCTACGTCTCTGTCTACCCCTCAACGTCTCTATCTACCCCTCTACGTCTCTATCTACCTCTCTACGTTTCTGTCTACCCATCTACGTCTCTGTCTACCTCTCTACGTCTCTGTCTACCACTCTACGTCTCTATCTACCCCTAAATTTAGCCCAAAGTACAGCCAACGCTTGAACAACATATGTCTTCCAAAACCTAGACTTGATCTTTACAAGAAAAGCTTTAGTTATTCTGCTGCTCATCTTTGGAATACCCTCCCATCCTATATAAAAAATGTAAATTATACTCCTTCCTACAACTACAAGCTTTCCCAATATCTATTTGATGTCGACTAGATGCCTCCATGAATTATAAAACTTAAAAGTTATCTTAAACTGCTCTTACAGACACCGAATACAATTAATTGTTTTCTGAATAGTCCTGAAAATTTTGTTTAGTAGATAGTCATTTATAATGTATGTAGTTAGTTCTGTACTGAGGGAATGTTCAAGAGCGAAACGTAAATGTTATATTTTATTTTATGTCTCTCAGCTTCAATGTTAGTTATGTTTGTTATATGAACAGCATATTTGTAGAATGTCTGAATAGAGTGAAAGATGTATGATAAAGGGAAGAATGTCAGACGGGCCTGCGTGCCCAATTCTTAACCCTTTTGAAATAAAAATCAATCAATCAATCAAAGATCAATCTGTCTACCTCTCTACGTCTCTGTCTACCTCCCGCCCTGTTTTCTTCCTTCTTTCCTCCTAGCATGGCTTTCACTAGATTGTTATATCTTCTGATATGGCCAAAATATTTTGTTTTCTTCATCTTTATTTCTTTCAGAAGTTCACATTGCACGTGGAGTCGTTCTAAAACTTGTGCATTTCTTCTTTTCATTCTCCATGATATATGACCTAGATTTCTGTAAAACCACATTTCTGCTGCATTAATCATAGAATTACAGTTGCTCGGGTTTGTGAAAGCTCCAGTGTCTGGAATTTTTGGAGTTACAGAACATTTCTGTCTTAAATAAGAAAGCCAGAGAAAGCTTGGACGCTTCGAACATATACGTGTATCTCTGAAACATTAAAATAGTCTAATGTATGGTTTCAGAGACTTGGAGACAAGTAACTTAATAGTTAGATCTTCGGACAGTTAAGTGTATAGTCTGAAAGATCTTCAAATAGTTAAATGTATAGTCTGGAACATCTTCAAACACTTAAATTATAATCTGAGAGATCTTAAAACAGTTAAATGTATAGTCTGAGAGATCTCCAAGCAGCGAGATGTATACTTTGAGAGATGACAACATCTCTCAAAACTTTAATGACAACAGTCTCATTATATGTTTACAGAAACTGTAGGTTCTAGTTTTAGTTAAATTATTACTTTCACAATTTTTACCTTAAGGACTAATCCAAAATGTAGTATTAGTGGTTCCCAAAGACACGTTGAACAAGTCGCCATTCAGTACAAGTTACCATATCAGACAAGTCGCCATTCAGTACAAGTTACCATATCAGACAAGTCGTCATACAATACAAGTTGCCATATCAGACAAGTCGTCATACAGTACAAGTTGCCATATCAGACAAGTCGTCATACAGTACAAGTTGCTATATTAGACAAGTCGTCATACAATACAAGTTGCTATATTAGACAAGTCATCACACAGAACAAGTCGCCATTCTGAAACGCAGACCAGCTTTGGATGTTATAATTCCTTCATCAGTGGAATACAAGAGCTGCTTGGAGGAGCACAAATCTGATTTTGGTGGCAATTTCTGACTTTTTCCTGGCAAGCGAGGAAGGAACAAGTCAAGCGAGGGAAAAAAAAGTCAAGGGAGGAAGAAAAGTATGTGTCTGATGGTGTATCCAGAGAGGGACGTATGTGCATTTTCTACAACCTAGGAGAGGGACAAAGATGCGACATGAGAGAGAGAGAGGGGGGGGGGGGAGAGAGAGAGAGAGAGTACTGTATTTGTGGCATCTCCCATTCTTTTTAATGTTCTATCTATCTATCTATCTATCTATCTATCTATCTATCTATCTATCTATCTATCTATCTATGTTCTATGCCAATCAGGCGTTAGTCGTCATTTATTTCCACAACCACCTGTCCTTTGCTCTTTCTAAAAGATGTGTGTTGGACCGTGCTCCTTTTGTTGTCCGTCAAGTATCTTGTTTCTTTGTCTTCTTCCGTCGCTTTGTCCCTCTAGTTTTCCCGCTGTCACTAAACATTCCAGTTTGTTTCTTCTCAAAACCTCCTAAAAGTCTGGATTGTCGTGTTCTGGATCTGCCGTCATTTCCCTATTTTGCCTAGCCTGGCTCAGTACCTCCTGCTTTCCTGGCTGTCAATCATTCTTCTTGCGGTTCCTTAGAAGAAACACGACACTGAGTTAAGTGCATGAATAAAAATAGGTCACCTCAGGTGCCACAAATACTGGCTAAACTGAAGAATATATATATATATATCGAAATGAGAAAGCAAATGAAGCAAAAGGAATCTCTGAACCATGACTAACCAGACAGCATGTTACAAATCTGTGCTGAACAAGCAACCAACATTTCCCATAATCATTCTATATTTTAACAATAAAAATAACAAAGGAATATCTTGTTAATATTGGATTATTACGTTAACATATGATGATCTAAAACGTCAAAGAAACCGCACCCCCAAATGTAAAAACCAAATGTCAGAGATAAATAAGGTCAGATCAGATGTCAGAGATAAATAAGGTCAGATCAGATGTCAGAGATAAATAAGATCAGGCCAGATGTCAGAGATAAATAAGGTCATATCAGATTTGAGTAAAGACCAGATGTCAGAGATAAATAAGGTCAAGTCAGACGTCAGAGATAAAGTCAGATCACATGTCAGAGATAAATACGGCTAGGTCAGATGTCGGAGATAAATAAGGTCAGGTCAGATTTGAGTAAAGACCAGATGTCAGAGATAAAGTCAGATCACATGTCAGAGATAAATACGGCTAGGTCAGATGTCGGAGATAAATAAGGTCAGGTCAGATATGAGTAAAGACCAGATGTCAGAGATAAAGTCAGATCACATGTCACAGATGAATAAGGTTAGGTCAGATGTCAGAGATAAATAAGGTCAGGTCAGATATGAGTAAAGACCAGATGTCAGAGATTATTAAGGTCAGGTCAGATGTCAGAGATAAATAAGGTCAGGTCAGTCTTCAGCCTGCCTGAGAGGTTCGTGTTTTTCAAGCAAGAAAAAAAAAACAGCAGAACTTAGTGGACATCACAAGAGAAACTCCGAGATAACTTCAGTACCTGCCGCAGAGTGTAACTTTCTAGCAAGTCTCACCCTCCTCCCTCCATGTCATAGTTCCAATGAGATTGAAGACTAAACATGACAAGACAGTCAAGTCTCACCCTCCTTCCTCCATGTCATAGTTCCAGTGAGATTGAAGACTAAACATGACAAGACAGTCAAGTCTCACCCTCCACCCTCCATGTCATAGTTCCAGTGAGATTGAAGACTAAACATGACAAGACAGTCATGTCTCACCCTCCTTCCTCTAGATCATAGTTCCAGTGAGATTGAAGACTAAACATGACAAGACAGTCAAGTCTCACCCTCCTTCCTCCATGTCATAGTTCCAGTGAGATTGAAGACTAAACATGACAAGACAGTCAAGTCTCACCCTCCTTCCTCTAGATCATAGTTCCAGTGAAATTGAAGACTAAACATGACAAGACAGTCAAGTCTCTCCCTCCTCCCTCTAGATCATAGTTCCAGTGAGATTGAAGACTAAACATGACAAGACAATCAAGTCTCACCTCCTTCCTCTAGATCATAGTTCCAGTGAAATTGAAGACTAAACATGACAAGACAGTCAAGTCTCACCCTCCTCCCTCTAGATCATAGTTCCAGTGAGATTGAAGACTAAACATGACAAGACAATCAAGTCTCACCCTCCTTCCTCTAGATCATAGTTCCAGTGAAATTGAAGACTAAACATGACAAGACAGACAAGTCTCACCCTCCTCCCTCTAGATCATAGTTCCAGTGAGATTGAAGACTAAACATGACAAGACAATCAAGTCTCACCCTCCTTCCTCTAGATCATAGTTCCAGTGAAATTGAAGACTAAACATGACAAGACAGTCAAGTCTCACCCTCCTCCCTCTAGATCATAGTTCCAGTGAGATTGAAGACTAAACATGACAAGACAATCAAGTCTCACCCTCCTTCCTCTAGATCATAGTTCCAGTGAAATTGAAGACTAAACATGACAAGACAGACAAGTCTCACCCTCCTCCCTCTAGATCATAGTTCCAGTGAGATTGAAGACTAAACATGACAAGACAATCAAGTCTCACCCTCCTCCCTCTAGATCATAGTTCCAGTGAGATTGAAGACTAAACATGACAAGACAATCAAGTCTCACCCTCCTTCCTCTAGATCATAGTTCCAGTGAAATTGAAGACTAAACATGACAAAACAGTCAAGTCTCACCCTCCTCCCTCTAGATCATAGTTCCAGTGAAATTGAAGACTAAACAAGACAAGACAGTCAAGTCTCACCCTCCTCCCTCTAGATCATAGTTCCAGTGAGATTGAAGACTAAACATGACAAGACAATCAAGTCTCACCCTCCTTCCTCTAGATCATAGTTCCAGTGAAATTGAAGACTAAACATGACAAAACAGTCAAGTCTCACCCTCCTCCCTCTAGATCATAGTTCCAGTGAAATTGAAGACTAAACAAGACAAGACAGTCAAGTCTCACCCTCCTCCCTCTAGATCATAGTTCCAGTGAGATTGAAGACTAAACAAGACAAGACAGTCATGCCTCAACAAATATGTCATCTTGGATGAGGAAGAACAGAGCCGGAATGAAATATGTTCTCAGATCTCGTTGCTGGCGCGAGTGGTTCTTCTTCTTCTTCTTCTTCAGTTTCGGATGCTTAGATTTCTAAACAGCGAGTTGGGTTGCCCCCATGAATCCTGCTGTCAGCAGGAGGTCTTCACAGGCACCCCAGAGTCTCTCCTGCATGATTTTCTTTCGAAACCATACCTGGACTCTGAGGTCTCTGTAAAATGGTGCAGGTGTGTAGTATGTGTTCGGGGGTCTGGGGGCCACCTCGGTACATGTACTGGGGTGTAGTATGTGTTCGGGGGTCTGGGGGGCCACCTCGGTACATGCACTGGGTGTGTAGTATGTGTTCGGGGGTCTGGGGGACCACCTCGGTACATGCACTGGGTGTGTAGTATGTGTTCGGGGGTCTGGGGGCCACCTCGGTACATGCACTGGGTGTGTAGTATGTGTTCGGGGGTCTGGGGGACCACCTCGGTACATGCACTGGGGTGTAGTATGTGTTCGGGAGCCTGGGGCCACCTCGGCACATGCACTGGGTGTGTAGTATGTGTTCGGGGGTCTGGGGGGCCACCTCGGTACATGCACTGGGGTGTAGTATGTGTTCGGGGGTCTGGGGGGCCACCTCGGTACATGCACTGGGGTGTAGTATGTGTTCGGGAGCCTGGGGCCACCTCGGCACATGCACTGGGGTGTAGTATGTGTTCGGGGGTCTGGGGGCCACCTCGGTACATGCACTGGGGTGTAGTATGTGTTCAGGAATCTGGGGCCACCTCTGTTCATGCACTGGGGTGGTGGTGGCTCAGCCTTTATCTTGTGGAGTTGAGAGTTGAGTCTGCGGTGTTTGGTAACCTGAAGATTGTGGCTTGTTGTTGTCCGTTTAGTCTGAGTATGGCGCCTTGCTTGTCCTCTACCTACAGTTGTTTTGGTATTTCCTTTTAACTAGTGTTTTCATTTCCTTTTGCGATATTTTGTGCCTGAAATGTTCTTCCTTTGTGCCTTACTTTGCTAGCCTATCAACTGTTTCTTCTCCTGCAATGCCACAGTATGTAGGGATCCGCTGTAGCGCTCTCCTGTATGCCATGACGAGCTGAATTAGTTTCTCCGCTACGTCCCAAGTTTATTTACTTCCCAAATACATTTACAGTTTCCTGTGAAGTGTCAATATTTTCAAGACAAATGTCTTCACTTGCGAGTTTTAGACCTTCTTTTTTTGCCATATCTAAAATAACTTTCTGCACAATGGCAAGGTCAAGGTTAGGCCAAATTAAACAGATACGCGCATTAATACATTTGGCATCTTCAGTTGCAGTTAGAGCATTCCAGACGGTAGAACTTCCGTGTTAGAACCTTCTAGACGACAGCACTTCAGAGCTAGAATATTCCAGACGACAGCAGCACGGCTTGTCTCACATCCCTCCCCTCCCACTCTCACCCCACCCCCAACCATCCTCTATACCCTTCAGTTTTGTGTAACGAGGTCTGTCTTACAACCCGGAGTCAAATATAGCTTTCATTTTGACAAATTATGGGACATAACTGCTTCATTTATCATATCTAAGCAGGCAGAATTATAGCCCTTGTATACTGACTTCCCAGCATTCCACAGGTATACATTTATGTCTGTCTGTACATCCGTGTATGTATGCATTCCTTGCTGTGGGTACGTGATAGTTTCTTCCTGTGTGTTTGTAATATGTTGTATGTAGTAATTTATTGCTGTTATTTACCTTTGAACGCACACACATTTTTTTATATTCATCAGTAATTCTGTATATTAGACCGAGTTATGTCATTATACATCCATCCATCCATCTATCCACCCATCCATCCATCCATCAATCCATCCATCCATCCATCCATCCATCCATCCATCCATCCATCCATCTATCCATCCATCCATCCATCTATCTATACGTCTGCTTGCTTTCTAAGCTGTCTGTCTACTTGTATATATCAATTTGTCTTCCTGTCTGTCTATGTTTGTGTATTTCTCTAGAGGTAGAAGTATCCAACTGCCAGTTTTTTTTGTCTGTCTGTTTATCTGCAAATGAATGAATGAATGAATGAATGAATGTTTATCTGTCGGTCTGTGTATGTGTCTATCTTAACATCAATTTTCTATAAAGTGCGTGACCCATTCATTCATTTATTTGCATGTCCCTTGCGGAATTTTGCCTCCCTAACAGCACTCCTGTAGGCCTCTCGGTTGTGAGCAAGATGGCCTGCTGCTGATGCATCCATTTGCAAATCATCAACGATGTCTTGCAGCCATCTTCGCCTTGGTCTTCCTCTCTTTCTTTTTCCCATTATGTACCCATCCAAGACGGTTTTCTCTAGATTATCATGACGTTTAATGTGTACAAAATATTTTTCTCTCTTTAATCCTCTTTATTAACCAGCCTTCTTCAATATTAAGTTCTTGCAGTATGGATGCGTGATCCACAGAATTAGAATTCAAGATATTATGGCCAGCAAGCAAATTGACGATATTTATCGTGCCTGGCGTGTGCTATCATAAATTAATATATTCCAAGTTGTCTGCCCTGAGGGAGCTATATTTAGAATTGACGCAAATAATTCTCTTACAAAGCCACAAAGCTCTAATACATGTATGGATTTGTTACTTTTCTCAGTAACTAATCTAGAACGACAGTCGGAATAAATATTGAACAAAAGTAAGACGGACGCACAAATAACAGGATATTAATCTACAAAACTCTACCCAAAAAAAAAAAAAGCCATAAAACACAACCACTCGGTCTTAGTTGGACAACATTTTCCTCCAAGAGAGCGATCAAAGTAATGGACGGACACGTCTCTTCCGGGTCAAAGGAATTCCAAATTAACTTCCGGGACACGCCTTTTTAAACCAAAAAAAAAAAAAAAAAATTTTAATATTGATTAAACCGGACAGTGCAGTTGTTGGATATAACGTGCAGTAAACTCTCGCATGATCCACCGAAATGGCAAAACTGACAGGTCATTTTTGTTTTCTTTCGGCGAACGTGTTGGTGGAAGTTTGGTTCCAGGTTACAAAAATTTAACGGAAGAAAACATGGCGTATATAAATATTTACATACTGCTCTTTAGAATGTAAGGGAAAACGTAAGAAGGAGCGGGATTTCCTTATCAGGAAACAAGAAAAATTTTTCAGGAAATTGCAAGGAAAAATTAACATAATAGTAATAATAATAATAATAATAATAATAATAACAATAATAGTAATAATAATAATAATAATAATAATAATAATAATAATAATAATTTGAAAATAACAGAAGTAGCACTGCAGACAGAAAACAGTTTGTGAGAGAGATAAGGAGTTTCTACTACAACAGTTGTCCGAAAAGCCAACAGGTAAGTTCAGTTTTTTTTACATTTTTTTTTCTGTTTTACTGAACTTTTATTTCTTATGTAGCCTTCCTTGTCCCTTGTCTCTAAACATGTGCAATAACCACATGTGCAATAACCACATGTGCAATAACCTTCTCTCATACCTTTCTCCCACTCTCGTCCCGTATGTTACTATATTAAGGCTACGTTGAAAGTTGGGACGTTACATGCGTTTGTTTCTAGATGATGAGTAATGCTCTTCTTACCTTCCTAAACTATTCTTATTGTAGGCTGTAAGACGGGATGAAGGATTAAAGAACAAGTGACGGATGTAAGAATGTAAGGATTAAAGAACAAGTGACGGATGTAAGAATGTAAGGATTAAAGAACAAGTGGGTGATGTAAGAATGTAAGGATTAAAGAACAAGTGACGGATGTAAGAATGTAAGGATTAAAGAACAAGTGACGGATGTAAGAATGTAAGGATTAAATAACAAGTGACGGATGTAAGAATATAAGGATTAAGGAACAGGTGACTGATGTAAGAATGTAAAGATTAAATAACAAGTGACAGATGTAGGAATGTAAAGATTAAATAACAAGTGGCTGATGTAAGAATGTAAAGATTAAATAACAAGTGACAGATGTAAGAATGTAAGGATTAAAGAACAAGTGACGGATGTAAGAATGTAAAGATTAAATAACAAGTGACGGATGTAAGAATATAAGGATTAAGGAACAGGTGACTGATGTAAGAATGTAAAGATTAAATAACAAATGGGTGATGTAAGAATGTAAAGATTAAATAACAAGTGACAGATGTAGGAATGTAAAGATTAAATAACAAGTGGCTGATGTAAGAATGTAAAGATTAAATAACAAGTGACAGATGTAAGAATGTAAAGATTAAATAACAAGTGACAGATGTAAGAATGTAAAGATTAAATAACAAGTGACTGATGTAGGAATGTAAAGATTAAATAACAAGTGGCTGATGTAAGAATGTAAAGATTAAAGAACAAGTGGCGGATGTAAGAATGTAAGGATTAATAATAAATACGTTCGTTCCAGAAACGGGGCCCTGTAAAGTGAGGACGGGCGCCTGAGCCTGCTACTATTTGGGCCCTCTTTTCCAACAAGGATAATAACTCTCATATCATTTTACTTCTGGTAAGAAACGAGGGATAAAACAGGGTCCTGTCAGCTCCCTCGGCAGCTCGGGGCCCCATGTGCAACCCCAGTTCAGCCCCTTCCCTTCCCCCCCCCCAACCTTCCCCCGGGGAGCCTGACCAGAAGATGGTTTTGATGAGATTGTTGGCAACCGCAAATGAAAGTTACCAAGATTTGGTAAAAAGCATGCATTGTAGAATTAAAATATATAACATCGTAACATACAAACAATTTACAAGTAGTCATTAAAATATATAACAGTGTAACTTACAAGTTGACATTAAAACATATAGCATTGTAACATACAAGTAACTTACAAGTTGACATTAAAACATATAGCATTGTAACATACAAGTAACTTACAAGTTGACATTAAAACATATAGCATTGTAACATACAAGTAACTTACAAGTTGACATTAAAACATATAGCATTGTAACATACAAGTAACTTACAAGTTGACATTAAAACATATAGCATTGTAACATACAAGTAACTTACAAGTTGACATTAAAACATATAGCATTGTAACATACAAGTAACTTACAAGTTGACATTAAAACATATAGCATTGTAACATACAAGTAACTTACAAGTTGACATTAAAACATATAGCATTGTAACATACAAGTAACTTACAAGTTGACATTAAAACATATAGCATTGTAACATACAAGAAACTTACAAGTTGACATTAAAACATATAGCATTTTACCATATAAATAACTTACAAGTTGACATTAAAATATATAGAATTGTACCGTACAAATAACTTACAAGTTGACATTAAAATATATAGCATTGCACCATACAAGTAACTTACAAGTTGACATTAAAATATATAGCACTGTACGCTGAAAGTAACTTACAAATTGACAGTAAAACATATAGCATTGTAACATACAAGCAACTTACAAGTTGTCATTAAAACATATAGCATTGTAACATACAAGCAACTTAGCAGTTGACATTAAAATATATAGCATTGTAACAGAGAAGTAACTTATAAGTTGTCATTTCAATATATAACATTTAACATTGTAATTTACAAGCTGACATTAAAACATATAGCACTGTAACAAACAAGCAACTTACAAGTTGACATTAAAATATATAGCATTGTAACATACAAGCAACTTAGCAGTTGACATTAAAATATATAGCATTGTAACATAGAAGTAACTTACAAGTTGTCATTACAATATACAACATTTAACATTGTAACTTACAAGTAACTTACAAGTTGACATTAAAATATACGTATAACATTGTAATGTACATGAACTTACGAATTCACATAAAATGCAGAAAGGAAAGAAAATGTAGGGCACGGAAGTTTTATTTATTTCTTTGGAGATTTATGATGATGGTGTTTACAAACAGTTAGACCCTCCCTCCAGGCTCTTTATTACTGCAACCTGCGAGGTCTAGGCGCCTCAGCGACGTCTGACAGACCCTCTGCCTTGTCCGCCTTGTGTTCATCATTTTACTTCTGGACTGTGACTTCGACGTCCAAGACGGGAGGGGTCTGGGGAAAGTGAAAACAGCCCACCAGACAAGACGTCCAAGACGGGAGGGGTCTGGGGAAAGTGAAAACAGCCCACCAGACAAACACAGTAACATCTCGTGAAAATATCCCGTAACTCTCTTCCAACTTTCTGCCTCCTGTTTCTTGGAGGAGAAGGAAAATACGACCAAACTCGATGTCTCCAGATCATCATCCGGCGGGAAGTACAACCAATCCAGGTCTAACGCCTCCACTTGCCAGAACTTAATGGCTTGGATCGCGCAGACTAAATCAAATCTTATAAGTTACTGTCATCTTTGGCTACAGGAATTTGGTACAGCCTGTTTCAGGGGTGAAATCCGCGGTGAAAGATTTACGAGGCGGAAAATCTCGTTTGTCTGCCGGAAGTAACAGCAATGTAGGGGTTAAAAGCCAGCGTCGCCATTTTGAGTTTCACGAATGGGGTATTGGATAGCTGGATTCTACCCACAGCACTTCACATCGTGATGGAATCGGAAATGAAATTTGTAGTGTAGAATGTGTGAAAAGCCGGGATACAATCAGAGAAGCAAACTGGAGATGTTATAGTCTGCGAAACATGAACTGCAAGTGTTAGGGTGCAGACTGTATTCGATATTATATCAATTAGATATTGTACAGTCTGTATTCGATATTATATCAATTAGATATTGTACAGTCTGTATTCGATATTATATCAATTAGATATTGTACAGTCTGCACTCGATCTGGTTGCCTGTGTATTTAATATAATTCCATTTATATTCTACTTGCTGCTATCTCTGCTCGTTCATGAAATCACTTTGTTTTTCAAACAGTTAACACTTTTCATTCTCTGTTTTAAAAAATCTTCTACAGCTTTGCCTGGGGGCAAAAAAGGATTTAAAAAATTATAATGAAAACAACAGACCCATATCGATGGAAACAAAATTCCAAGTACTTAAATGTTACATCAAGCCAATTTTGTTTTATGGATGTGAAACATGATCTATGAATAAGAGAGTACAGCGAGAAATGGAGGCCATGGAGATGTGGTTTATAAGAAGGATGTTGAAGGTATCACGGACAGCTAAGAAAAACAAAGAGGAAGTCTTAAGAGAGACTGGAGTTAAAAAGCAAATTACTGCACAGATCAGATGCAGACAAGCGAGATTTGTAGGACATTTTCTGAGAAGAGGAAAATTGGAACACATTGTGGCAACTGGAA
This sequence comes from Achatina immaculata, assembly GCA_009760885.1. Lineage (NCBI taxonomy): Eukaryota > Metazoa > Mollusca > Gastropoda > Stylommatophora > Achatinidae > Lissachatina > Lissachatina immaculata. The sequence goes on from CM019699.1 coordinate 23,859,034, forward strand.
AAATTGAGGGAAGAAGAGACAGAGGAAGACAGAGAGAGAAGTTACTGGATGGGCTGTCAGTGTGGCTAGGAAGAAAGTCACCGGCGGATCTCATAATCAAGTCTAAAGACATGGAATTGTGGAGAGAAATGATCGCCTTGCCACGCGGCACAGCAAATGATTGATTGATAATGAAAGCATAATTAAGTTGTCCTTTTTTTTTAAATCCTTCAGCATAATAAAATCATATATTCAGGCGCTCAAGAGAACATGAGAGGGGTAGCAATAATGACTGGGCCAAGAGCATCAAAAACAATAAATGGATACCAGGCAATATCTGATACAGTACTGTTGGTACTGTTCTTCAACAACAGAAAGTGCTGAAGAAGAACTTGAATCACTTTACCATGATATAGACACTTTACGATGATATAGACAACGTCAGAAATCAGTGCAAACCTGTAGAAGTCACTACTGTAATGGGAGACTTTAATGCAACAGTTGGAAACAAATGCGAAGAACAAGTAGTAGGTAACTGTGGACTTGGAATGTGTGATGAAAGACTTGGAATGTGTGATGAAAGACTTGGAATGTGTGATGAAAGACTTGGAATGTGTGATGAAAGACTTGGAATGTGTGATGAAAGACTTGGAATGTGTGATAAAAGACTTGGAATGTGTGATAAAAGACTTGGAATGTGTGATAAAAGACTTGGAATGTGTGATAAAAGACTTGGAATGTGTGATAAAAGACTTGGAATGTGTGATAAAACACTTGGAATGTGTGATGAAAGACTTGGAATGTGTGATGAAAGAGGAAACAGGTTAGTTGCACGGGCCAGAAAATACGATTTAATCATAGGGACCACGTGGTTCATGCAACACCCAAGAAGGTTATACACATAGGGAACCCCACAAGAAGGTTATACATATAGGGAACCCCACAAGAAAGTTATACACATAGGGAACCCCACAAGAAGGTTATACACATAGAGAACCCCACAAGAAGGTTATACACATAGGGAACCCCACAAGAAGGTTATACACATAGGGGACCCCACAAGAAGGTTATACACATAGGGGACCCCACAAAGGTTATACACATAGGGAACCCCACAAAGGTTATACACATAGGGAACCCCACAAGAAGGTTATACACATAAGGAACCCCACAAGAAGGTTATACACATAGGGGACCCCACAAGAAGGTTATACACATAGGGAACCCCACAAGAAGGTTATACACATAGGGAACCCCACAAGAAGGTTATACACATAGGGGACCCCACAAGAAGGTTATACACATAGGGGACCCCACAAGAAAGTTATACACATAGGGGACCCCACAAGAAAGTTATACACATAGGGAACCCCACAAGAAGGTTATACACATAGGGGACCCCACAAGAAGGTTATACACATAAGGGACCCCACAAGAAGGTTATACACATAGGGGACCCCACAAGAAGGTTATACACATAGGGAACCCCACAAGAAGGTTATACACATAGGGGACCCCACAAGAAGGTTATACACATAGGGAACCCCACAAGAAGGTTATACACATAGGGAACCCCACAAGAAGGTTATACACATAGGGAACCCCACAAGAAGGTTATACACATAGGGAACCCCACAAGAAGGTTATACACATAGGGGACCCCACAAGAAGGTTATACACATAGGGGACCCCACAAGAAGGTTATACACATAGGGGACCCCACAAGAAGGTTATACACATAGGGGACCCCACAAGAAAGTTATACACATAGAGAACCCCACAAGAAGGTTATACACATAGGGAACCCCACAAGAAGGTTATACACATAGGGGACCCCACAAGAATGTTATACACATAGGGGACCCCACAAGAAGTTTGTACACATAAGGGACCCACAAGAAGGTTATACACATGGGGAACCCCACAAAGGTTATACACATAGGGAACCCCACAAGAAGGTTATACACATAGGGAACCCCACAAAGGTTATACACATAGGGAACCCCACAAGAAGGTTATACACATAGGGGACCCCACAAGAAGGTTATACACATAGGGAACCCCACAAGAAGGTTATACACATAGGGAACCCCACAAAGGTTATACACATAGGGAACCCCACAAGAAAGTTATACACATAGGAACCCCACAAAGGTTATACACATAGGGGACCCCACAAGAAGGTTATACACATAGGGGACCCCACAAAGGTTATACACATACGGAAACCCACAAGAAGGTTATACACATAGGGGACCCCACAAGAAGGTTATACATATAGGGAACCCCACAAAGGTTATACACATAGGGAACCCCACAAGAAAGTTATACACATAGGGAACCCCACAAAGGTTATACACATAGGGAACCCCACAAAGGTTATACACATAGGGAACCCCACAAGAAGGTTATACACATAAGGGACCCCACAAAGGTTATACACATAGGGAACCCCACAAAGGTTATACACATAGGGAACCCCACAAGAAGGTTATACACATAGGGGACCCCACAAGAAAGTTATACACATAGGGGACCCCACAAGAAAGTTATACACATAGGGGACCCCACAAGAAGGTTATACACATAGGGGACCCCCGATGGAAATGTAAAAAACGAGATCGAGTATATTCTGATCAACAGAAGATTTCGAAGTGCATTAACACTAATTAAAACAATACCAGGAGCATATTAAGGATGTTAATAGAACAATCACTAGTAGGATGTTAATAGAAAGATCACTAGTAGGATGTTAATAGAAAGATCACTAGTAGGATGTTAATAGAAAGATCACTAGTAGGATGTTAATAGAAAGATCACTAGTAGGATGTTAATAGAAAGATCACTAGTAGGATGTTAATAGAAAGATCACTAGTAGGATGTTAATAGAACGATCACTAGTAGGATGTTAATAGAAAGATCACTAGTAGGATGTTAATAGAAAGATCACTAGTAGGATGTTAATAGAACAATCACTAGTAGGATGTTAATAGAAAGATCACTAGTAGGATGTTAATAGAAAGATCACTAGTAGGATGTTAATAGAACAATCACTAGTAGGATGTTAATAGAAAGATCACTAGTAGGATGTTAATAGAAAGATCACTAGTAGGATGTTAATAGAAAGATCACTAGTAGGATGTTAATAGAACAATCACTAGTAGGATGTTAATAGAACAATCACTAGTAGGATGTTAATAGAACAATCACTAGTAGGATGTTAATAGAACAATCACTAGTAGGATGTTAATAGAACAATCACTAGTAGGATGTTAATAGAACGATCACCAAAAGTGAACAGTGATCGTTATGTGTGCTTCACAGACTACACTGAAGCATTTGAGAGAGTAAGACATGAAGAACATCTTAAGATGCTTGACAAACTGGGAATTGATGGAGGAGACCTACAGACAAACAGGGAATTGATGGAGGAGACCTACAGACAAACAGGGAATTGATGGAGGAGACCTACAGACAAACAGGGAATTGATGGAATAGACCTACAGACAAACAGGGAATTGATGGAGGAGACCTACAGACAAACAGGGAATTGATGGAGGAGACCTACAGATCGTAAAGAACATCTATCGGCACCAAAAAAGCAGCAGTAAGAGGGGACAATACCATCAGAGAGTTCCAACAAATAAAAACAGGTGTGAGATAAAGATGTGGTCTGTCTTCAGACCTCTTCTCTTTATACAGTGAAACAGTAATGAGAAAAAAATCAAGACAATACGTGGAGTAAAGATTAGAGGAAAGAAAGTAAATAACAACAGATATACAGATGACACACACAGTACTGATAGCAGAGAGTAGGAAAGCCTTACAAAAACTCCTAGACAAAGTCACAGATGACACACACAGTACTGATAGCAGAGAGTAGGAAAGCCTTACAAAAACTCCTAGACAAAGTCACAGATGACACACACAGTACTGATAGCAGAGAGTAGGAAAGCCTTACAAAAACTCCTAGACAAAGTCACAGATGACACACACAGTACTGATAGCAGAGAGTAGGAAAGCCTTACAAAAACTCCTAGACAAAGTCACAGATGACACACACAGTACTGATAGCAGAGAGTAGGAAAGCCTTACAAAAACTCCTAGACAAAGTCACAGATGACACACACAGTACTGATAGCAGAGAGTAGGAAAGCCTTACAAAAACTCCTAGACAAAGTCACAGATGACACACACAGTACTGATAGCAGAGAGTAGGAAAGCCTTACAAAAACTCCTAGACAAAGTCACAGATGACACACACAGTACTGATAGCAGAGAGTAGGAAAGCCTTACAAAAACTCCTAGACAAAGTCACAGATGACACACACAGTACTGATAGCAGAGAGTAGGAAAGCCTTACAAAAACTCCTAGACAAAGTCACAGATGACACACACAGTACTGATAGCAGAGAGTAGGAAAACCTTACAAGAACTCCTAGACAAAGTCACAGATGACACACAGAGTACTGATAGCAGAGAGTAGGAAAGCCTTACAAAAACTCCTAGATCTCAGAGAAAAGAATACCACCAAAATGTAGCATTACCATCGATGGCACAAATCTGAAACAAGTTGATAGATTCAAGTACTTAGGAACAATTATAACAACTGATGGGAAATGTCACAACGAAGTAAAAAGCAGCAGTAAGAGGGGACAATACCATCAGAGAGTTCCAACAAATAAAAACAGGTGTGAGATAAAGATGTGGTCTGTCTTCAGACCTCTTCTCTTTATACAGTGAAACAGTAATGAGAAAAAAATCAAGACAATACGTGGAGTAAAGATTAGAGGAAAGAAAGTAAATAACAACAGATATACAGATGACACACACAGTACTGATAGCAGAGAGTAGGAAAGCCTTACAAAAACTCCTAGACAAAGTCACAGATGACACACACAGTACTGATAGCAGAGAGTAGGAAAGCCTTACAAAAACTCCTAGACAAAGTCACAGATGACACACACAGTACTGATAGCAGAGAGTAGGAAAGCCTTACAAAAACTCCTAGACAAAGTCACAGATGACACACACAGTACTGATAGCAGAGAGTAGGAAAGCCTTACAAAAACTCCTAGACAAAGTCACAGATGACACACACAGTACTGATAGCAGAGAGTAGGAAAGCCTTACAAAAACTCCTAGACAAAGTCACAGATGACACACACAGTACTGATAGCAGAGAGTAGGAAAGCCTTACAAAAACTCCTAGACAAAGTCACAGATGACACACCAGTACTGATAGCAGAGAGTAGGAAAGCCTTACAAAAACTCCTAGACAAAGTCACAGATGACACACAGTACTGATAGCAGAGAGTAGGAAAGCCTTACAAAAACTCCTAGACAAAGTCACAGATGACACACACAGTACTGATAGCAGAGAGTAGGAAAGCCTTACAAAAACTCCTAGACAAAGTCACAGATGACACACACAGTACTGATAGCAGAGAGTAGGAAAACCTTACAAGAACTCCTAGACAAAGTCACAGATGACACACAGAGTACTGATAGCAGAGAGTAGGAAAGCCTTACAAAAACTCCTAGATCTCAGAGAAAAGAATACCACCAAAATGTAGCATTACCATCGATGGCACAAATCTGAAACAAGTTGATAGATTCAAGTACTTAGGAACAATTATAACAACTGATGGGAAATGTCACAACGAAGTAAAAAGCAGACGTGCTCAGGCCAAGTCAGCATTCCAGACAATGAGACACATCTTGTGCAACAGATCCATACCACTAGAAACAAGATTCCATTGTTACCTCGAGCCAATTTTGTTTTATGAGTGTGAAGCATGGTCTATGAATAAGAGAGTACAGAGAGAAATGGAGGCCATGGAGATGTGGTTCATAAGAAGGATGTTGAAAGTACCATGGACAAGCATGAAAACCAATGAAGAAGTCTTAAGAGAGGTTGGAGTTAAAAAGCAAATTATAGCAAAGATCAGAAGCAGACAAGAGAGATTTGTAGGAAATTTTCTGAGAAGAGGAAAATTGGAACACACTGTGGCAACTGGAAAATTTGAAGGAAGAAGGGAGAGAAAGAGAAAGAGAGAGAGAGAGAGAGAAAGAGAGAAAGAGAGAGAGATAAGTTACTGGATGGGCTATCAGTGTGGGTAGGAAGAAAGTCATCGGCGGATCTCATAATCAAGTCTAAAGACAGGGAATTGTGGAGAGAAATGATCGCCTACGCCACGCGGTATGGCACTTGAATGAATGAATGAAAGAGCCTCTATTTTTCTATTTTTCTTCCAGCTAGAGAGCCTCTGTTTTTCTTGCAGCTAAAGAGTCTATTTTTCTTCCAGTTAAAGACCTATTTTTCTTGCAGCTTGGCGAGTAAGCGTTTAACATTCAAACATCGTGTTTCTTGAAATCATTTAAGAACTGTTTCACTTTTACTAGAAACGGTTAGCGATATTTGCTGATAACATGTCTCTGAGCTCACATAACTGACAGCACACTCTCAAACTGTTATTATGACTCACAGCACACTCTCAAACTGTTATTATGACTCACAGCACACTCTCAAACTGTTATTATGACTCACAGCACACTCTCAAACTGTTATTATGATTGATAGCACACTCTCAAACTGTTATTATGACTCACAGCACACTCTCAAACTGTTATTATGACTCACAGCACACTCTCAAACTGTTATTATGACTAATAGCACACTCTCAAACTGTTATTATGATTGATAGCACACTCTCAAACTGTTATTATGACTCACAGCACACTCTCAAACTGTTATTATGACTCACAGCACACTCTCAAACTGTTATTATGACTCACAGCACACTCTCAAACTGTTATTATGACTAATAGCATACTCTCAAACTGTTATTATGACTCACAGCACACTCTCAAACTGTTATTATGATTGATAGCACACTCTCAAACTGTTATTATGACTGATAGCACACTCTCAAACTGTTATTATGACTCACAGCACACTCTCAAACTGTTATTATGATTGATAGCACACTCTCAAACTGTTATTATGACTCACAGCACACTCTCAAACTGTTATTATGACTCACAGCACACTCTCAAACTGTTATTATGACTCACAGCACACTCTCAAACTGTTATTATGATTGATAGCACACTCTCAAATGTTATTATGACTCACAGCACACTCTCAAACTGTTATTATGACTCACAGCACACTCTCAAACTGTTATTATGACTAATAGCACACTCTCAAACTGTTATTATGATTGATAGCACACTCTCAAACTGTTATTATGACTCACAGCACACTCTCAAACTGTTATTATGACTCACAGCACACTCTCAAACTGTTATTATGACTCACAGCACACTCTCAAACTGTTATTATGACTAATAGCATACTCTCAAACTGTTATTATGACTCACAGCACACTCTCAAACTGTTATTATGACTAATAGCACACTCTCAAACTGTTATTATGACTCACAGCACACTCTCAAACTGTTATTATGACTCACAGCACACTCTCAAACTGTTATTATGACTCACAGCACACTCTCAAACTGTTATTATGACTGATGAGGTATTCTCTGAATAGACACAAAAAAAAACTAATGTGCTCAGTCTGAGGCGCACCAATTCGCCCCCTGACTTCCACAGAGCGCACATAGTGCACCCATTCATCCCTGACTTCCACAGAGCGCACATAGTGCACCCATTCATCCCTGACTTCCATGTGCACACGGAACTGTAGCCAATGTCTTGATACGCGTGCCAACCCATTACTTGTATTACTTTGAAGCAACAGATCTCATGCCATGTTCTTTGTTACCTTGACCTTTGACTCCAAACGACACCTCCTCTGTTACATACCACTCCTTCTCTTATTTAAGTCACGTAATTTACAATTAACTGTATCTTATTTTCTGTACAGATTATTACTTTGTTATGTTCTCTCCTTCCATCACAGCATATGAAATCGACTACGGATCATATCACGTGCGACGGAGTCGTCCACCAGCCCAGCCTCACCCTCTTCGATAGACAAACCATGACGCGAAATCGATACCAGTCTCAAAGCTACGATTACAAGAGGCAGGATATTCGCACGGCGATCGGCATCATCGCGGAGCTTGGCTCGGAAAGCAACGCGCACGGATTGGCTAAAATTGTGACCTCACGTGACAGTAAAAGAAAGGTCATCTGGGCGCTGCTGGTCATCGTAGGGGTCACTGCTGCGACCTTACAGCTGTCGCTGCTGGTCAGAAAATATCTGCAGTTCCAGGTGGTGGAGCTGTCAGAAATCAAAGACAGCATGCCTGTGGAGTACCCGTCAGTTTCTGTTTGTAACATCGAACCCATTTCTCTTCGCTCCATCCGCATGATGTACTTAAATAACGAAAGCCGGAACCTGATCAGCTGGTTGAAGTTCATCGAGACCTACCGCTTTGAGCAGGTGTCTTTCGTGAACAGCATCCGGGCCTTCTACGAGAACCTTGGCGACGATGCTAAGCGGGTCAGCCATGACCTGGAGGACATGCTTATCCACTGCAGGTTCAACAAGGAGAGTTGCAGCGTCGCCAACTTCACCACCTTCTTCGACGGCAACTATTTCAACTGCTTCACCTTCAACAGCGGAAACATCAGAGAAAAACTGCAGATGCATTCCACAGGCCCAGAGAACGGCTTGTCCTTGATCTTCTCTGTAGAAAAAGATGACCCGCTACCTGGGACTTACGGCGTGTACAACTTTGATAACAACATCCTGCACAGCGCCGGGGTTCGAATCGTCGTACACGCTCCAGGGTCAATGCCTAGCCCCGTAGATCACGGCTTCGACATCCCGCCTGGGTATTCCTCTTCTGTTGGCCTGAAAGCTGTGCTACACACACGCCTGCCACAACCTTATGGGAACTGCACGGACGAGTCCTTGATTGGAATCCGCCAGTACAGAAACACGTTCTTCGCCTGCTTACAGCTGTGCAAGCAGAGGCTGATCATCCAGCGCTGCGGCTGCAAGTCCTCGGCTCTGCCTGAGCTCCCAAACTACAACGTGTCCTTCTGTGGGGCTATCAAGGACTGGCAGGCCATCTTCCACAACCTGACTGGGCAGTCGAGAAGCCACATGTTCATACCAACGCCGGACCTGGCCTGCGAGGAGCGAGAGCAGAAGAAGCTGAACAACTTCCGAGCATACGAGCTGAGCTGTGGGTGCTTCCAGCCCTGCAGTGAGACCTCCTACCTCAAGTCTGTCTCTTTGTCCTACTGGCCCTTAGAGTTTTATCAGATGAGCGCATTAGAGGTATTGTACATTGACAATATGTATACTTTCTCTCTTCTTCTTCTTCTTCTTCTCTCTCTCTCTCTCTCTCTCTCTCTCTCTCTTTGTCCTACTGGCCCTTAGAGTTTTATCAGATTAACGCATTAGTGGTACCTCACAGTGACTATATGTACACTTCTTCCTCTCTACTATCTTTCTTTGTTTTTTTAGTCTCTCTCTCTCTCTGATTCCCTGTCTCTCTCAGTCTCTGTCTCTCTGTCTCTCAAAGTCCTTGTCTCTGAATCCTCTCTCTTTCTCTGAGTCCTGTCTCTCTCTCTCTCTCTCTGAGTCCTTCTCTCTCTCTCTCTCTCTCTCTCTCTCTCTCGTCCCTGTCTCATATATTTCTCATATATTTCATATATTTCCTTATAGTAACACTTGGCCTGTAGTTTGTGGGTAAATGTAACTTCTTATGGAGTACATATCGTGGCTAGGTCATGTTTTACTGGAACCAGCTCACCCAAGGTCAGTTCACTCAACTCAGAGAGAGAGAGAGAAAGAGAGAGAGAGAGAGAGAGGAGAGAGAGAGAGAGAGAGAACTGTGTGGTAGAAACGCATCGTAAAGAACCAACATTTGATAGGAACTGTTAGCAAACATACTCTTGGACGGATGCTGCGGCACGCGGCGGGGGCATATATGTGGTTGTCCTGAATGCAATGACGCCGGTGTCTGATTTTGAACTTTTGACTTATATCAATGATAATACGTGTTACGAGGAATGATTGATAAGTTCGCGGCCTAAGGTGCAACAGATTATTCGTGGACAACTTTTTGGGGTTGTTTCTCAACACAGCGATCCTGGAGTATACGGATCCCTTCTTTGTAAAAGTCAGCATCTTGTGCCAGTAGAAAGTTGTCTACAGAATGAATGACGTCATCATCTGAAGTAAATTTGCGACCACTGAGTTCCTTTTTGAGTTTGGTAAACAGGTAATAGTCTGAAGGGGCCAACTCTGGGGAATAAGGAGGATGTTCAGGAAGCTGGAAGCCGCATTCATGAATGTCAGCCATTGTCACCGCCGACTTGTGAACTGGAGCATTGTCTTGATGAAAGATGACTCCTCTCGTCAATTTCCTTCTATGCTTTTTCTTCAATTTGACCCGCAGTTGCTTCACAAGATTAGCTTAAAAGGCCCCGGTGACTGTTCTGTCCTTTTGAAGATAGTCTACCAGTAGCACACCTTCTGAATCCCAAAAGATGGAAGCCATCAGTTTGCCTGCAGACAGAACTACCCTTGCTTTCTTTGGAGGTGGGGATCCATGATGTCTCCACTGCTTTGACTGTTCTTTGGTTTATGGTTGAAAATGATGAACCCAAGTCCCATCCATATTCACAAATTGCTAAAGAAACTTGGCAGTATCTGCAGAAAAATGGCGAAAATTGTCTCTTGATATGTTGAGACTCTGTCGTTTGTGATCAGCTACAAGAAGTTTCGAGACCCATCGAGCAGAGACATTTGTCATTTGAAGATCATTGTGAATAATGGCATGAACACTTTCCTGGTAGATGACCAACTCAGTAGCAATGTACCGCTCAGTTAGTCGTCGATCCTCCACTATCATATCATGGATTCTGCCGGTGGTTTCATCGGTGGTTACCGTTCTTGGTCTTCCTGGACGGGGATCATCTTCCAGACTCTCCCTTCCATGTTTGAACTGAGCTGCCCATTTCTTCACTGTGCTGTAAGAAGGGGCACTCTCTCCTAGAGTCTCTACCACATCCTCATGGATCTCCTTCGATGATAAACCCTTGATGCAGAGGTAGCGAATGACTGCTCGATGAGAAATTGTATCCATTTTCTCAATTTCTGCCACCCCTTACCTCTTCAGTAGCCTGTAAAAAAAATGGTTGCAGTTAATTTCTTGAAACTTGGTGTTTAATCCTACATTAACCTGATGTACAAATGCACCTAATATCAACTGTGTGTTTCAAGTATTTGTACCTTATGCCGAGAACTTATCAGTTTTCAAAAGAGGAAGTAAGGAGGAAAGTTTTCAAGGGAGGAAAGTTTTCAAGGGAGGAAGTAGGGAGGAAAGTTTTCAAAAGGGGAAATAAGGAGGAAAGTTGACCGCAGATGCATTCCACGGACCCAGAGAACGGCTTGTCCCTGATCTTCTCTGTAGAAAAAGATGACCTGCTACCTGGGACTTCCGGCGTACTCAATCTCCCCTGGTACATCCCAAGTATAAACAGTACAATATTTAAGTTCGCGGCCTAAGGTGCAACAGATTATTCGTGGACAACTTTTTGGGGTTGTTTCTCAACACAGCGATCCTGGAGTATACGGATCCCTTCTTTGTAAAAGTCAGCATCTTGTGCCAGTAGAAAGTTGTCTACAGAATGAATGACGTCATCATCTGAAGTAAATTTGCGACCACTGAGTTCCTTTTTGAGTTTGGTAAACAGGTAATAGTCTGAAGGGGCCAACTCTGGGGAATAAGGAGGATGTTCAGGAAGCTGGAAGCCGCATTCATGAATGTCAGCCATTGTCACCGCCGACTTGTGAACTGGAGCATTGTCTTGATGAAAGATGACTCCTCTCGTCAATTTCCTTCTATGCTTTTTCTTCAATTTGACCCGCAGTTGCTTCACAAGATTAGCTTAAAAGGCCCCGGTGACTGTTCTGTCCTTTTGAAGATAGTCTACCAGTAGCACACCTTCTGAATCCCAAAAGATGGAAGCCATCAGTTTGCCTGCAGACAGAACTACCCTTGCTTTCTTTGGAGGTGGGGATCCATGATGTCTCCACTGCTTTGACTGTTCTTTGGTTTATGGTTGAAAATGATGAACCCAAGTCCCATCCATATTCACAAATTGCTAAAGAAACTTGGCAGTATCTGCAGAAAAATGGCGAAAATTGTCTCTTGATATGTTGAGACTCTGTCGTTTGTGATCAGCTACAAGAAGTTTCGAGACCCATCGAGCAGAGACATTTGTCATTTGAAGATCATTGTGAATAATGGCATGAACACTTTCCTGGTAGATGACCAACTCAGTAGCAATGTACCGCTCAGTTAGTCGTCGATCCTCCACTATCATATCATGGATTCTGCCGGTGGTTTCATCGGTGGTTACCGTTCTTGGTCTTCCTGGACGGGGATCATCTTCCAGACTCTCCCTTCCATGTTTGAACTGAGCTGCCCATTTCTTCACTGTGCTGTAAGAAGGGGCACTCTCTCCTAGAGTCTCTACCACATCCTCATGGATCTCCTTCGATGATAAACCCTTGATGCAGAGGTAGCGAATGACTGCTCGATGAGAAATTGTATCCATTTTCTCAATTTCTGCCACCCCTTACCTCTTCAGTAGCCTGTAAAAAAAATGGTTGCAGTTAATTTCTTGAAACTTGGTGTTTAATCCTACATTAACCTGATGTACAAATGCACCTAATATCAACTGTGTGTTTCAAGTATTTGTACCTTATGCCGAGAACTTATCAGTTTTCAAAAGAGGAAGTAAGGAGGAAAGTTTTCAAGGGAGGAAAGTTTTCAAGGGAGGAAGTAGGGAGGAAAGTTTTCAAAAGGGGAAATAAGGAGGAAAGTTGACCGCAGATGCATTCCACGGACCCAGAGAACGGCTTGTCCCTGATCTTCTCTGTAGAAAAAGATGACCTGCTACCTGGGACTTCCGGCGTACTCAATCTCCCCTGGTACATCCCAAGTATAAACAGTACAATATTTAAATTACTTAGGAAAGTTGTTACGTGAGCTGACCTGGGGTGAGCTGGTTCCAGTACAACGTGACCTAGCCATGATATGAGCTCCACAAGGCCAAGAAGCTACAGGTACCCACAAACTGCAGGCCAGGTGTTACGATAAAGAAATAGATGAAATATGTGAGACAGGGATTCAGAGAGACAGACAGACAGACTCAGAGAGAGATGGACAGAGAGAGAGAGAGAGACTCAGAGAGAGAGAAAGAGACAGGGACTCAAAGAGAGATGGACAGAGAGAGAGAGACAGACTCAGAGAGAGACAGACAGACAGACAGACCCAGTGAGAGAGAGAGAAAGACTCAAAGAAAGATACAGAGAGAGACAAGGATTCAGAGAGAAATGGAGAGACAGACTCAGAGAAAGACAAGGACTCATAGATAGAAAGAGAGGGGACTCAGAGAGACTCAGGGAGAGACAGACAGGGACAGAGAGAAAGAGAGAGAAAGGTTCCGAGAAAGAGAGAGAGAGAGAGAGACGACACAGAGAAAAAAAGTCCATCCTCTCTGTCTCCCTCTCTGAGTCCATGTCTCTCCCTCTCTAAGTCCATCTCCCAGTCCCTCTTTTTCTCTGTCCCTCTCTGTCTCTCTATCTGCCTATCTCTCGCTGAGTCTCTCTAAGTCCATCTCCGAGTCCCTCTCTGAGTTCCCCCCTTTCTCTCTCTTTCTCTGTGTCTCTCTGACTCCCTGTCTCTCTCTGAGTCCCTTCTCTCTCTTTCTCTCTGTCTCTCTCTGTCCATCTCTCTCTGAGTTCCTGTCTCTCTCTCTGCCCATCTCTCTCTGAGTTCCTTCTCTCTCTCTCTCTGCCCATCTCTCTCTGAGTTCCTTCTCTCTCTCTCTCTCTCTGCCCATCTCTCTCTGAGTTCCTTCTCTCTCTCTCTCTCTCTGCCCATCTCTCTCTGAGTTCCTTCTCTCTCTGCCCATCTCTCTCTGAGTTCCTTCTCTCTCTCTCTCTGCCCATCTCTCTCTGAGTTCCTTCTCTCTCTCTCTGCCCATCTCTCTCTGAGTTCCTTCTCTCTCTCTCTCTGCCCATCTTTCTCTGAGTTCCTTCTCTCTCTCTCTCTGCCCATCTCTCTCTGAGTTCCTTCTCTCTCTCTCTCTCTCTCTCTCTCTGCCCATCTCTCTCTGAGTTCCTTCTCTCTCTCTCTGCCCATCTGAGTTCCTTCTCTCTCTCTCTGCCCATCTCTCTCTGAGTTCCTTCTCTCTCTCTCTGCCCATCTCTCTCTGAGTTCCTTCTCTCCCTCTGCCCATCTCTCTCTGAGTTCCTTCTCTCTCTCTCTCTCTGCCCATCTCTCTCTGAGTTCCTTCTCTCTCTCTCTCTCTGCCCGTCTCTCTCTGAGTTCCTTCTCTCTCTCTGCCCATCTCTCTCTGAGTTCCTTCTCTCTCTCTCTCTGCCCGTCTCTCTCTGAGTTCCTTCTCTCTCTGCCCATCTCTCTCTCTGAGTTCCTTCTCTCTCTCTCTCTCTGCCCATCTCTCTCTGAGTCCCTTCTCTCTCTCTGTCCATCTCTCTTTGAGTCCCTTCTCTCTCTGTCCCTCTCTCTCTGAGTCCCTTCTCTCTCTCTGTCCTTCTCTCTCTGTCCCTTCTCTCTCTCTGTCCTTCTCTCTCTCTGAGTCCCTTCTCTCTCTCTGTCCATCTCTCTCTGAGTCCCTTCTCTCTCTCTGTCCATCTCTCTCTGAGTTCCTTCTCTCTCTCTCTCTCTCTGTCCATCTCTCTCTGAGTCCCTTCTCTCTCTCTGTCCATCTCTCTCTGAGTCCCTTCTCTCTCTCTCTCTGTCCATCTCTCTCTGAGTCCCTTCTCTCTCTCTGTCCATCTCTCTCTGAGTCCCTTCTCTCTCTCTCTCTCTCTCTCTGTCCATCTCTCTCTGAGTCCCTTCTCTCTCTCTGTCCATCTCTCTCTGAGTTCCTTCTCTCTCTCTCTCTGTCCATCTCTCTCTGAGTCCCTTCTCTCTCTCTGTCCATCTCTCTCTGAGTCCCTTCTCTCTGCCCTTCTCTCTCTCTGTCCATCTCTCTGAGTCCCTTCTCTCTCTCTCTCTCCCTCTCTCTCTGAGTCCCTTCTCTCTATCTCTGCCCATCTCTCTCTGTGTTCCTTCTCTCTCTGTCTCTCTGAATCCTTTCTCTCTCTTTCTCTGAGTCCCTGTCTCTTTCTCTCTCTCTGTCCATTTCTCTCTTTCTCTCTCTCCTTCCCTGTCTCTGAGTCCCTTCTCTCTCTGAGACATTTCTCTCTCTCTCTCTCTCTCTCTCTCTCTGTTGAGAGGAACTTAAAATGTAAGGGGAGGAAGTAGGTAGGAATATTTTCAAGGGAGGAAATAAGAAGGAATATTTTCAAGGGAGGAAGTAGGGAGGAAAGTTTTCAAAAGAGGAAGTAAGGAGGAAAGTTTTCAAGGGAGGAAGTAGGGAGGATTTTTTCTTTCCATAGCAGGGAATATGTAAGGATGAACAGCCTTGCTAGATGACGACTTAATCTGCAGTATCAGCCTGGGGTGGAAAGAAAGACATGGGACCTGGGAACTTTAGAACCACTGTCCTAGATTGTTTACCACCAGTCTGTCTGCATCATATACACATAAAATATAAGACCAGTCTGTCTGCATCATATACACATAAAATATAAGACCTGTCTGTCTGCATCATATACACATAAAATATAAGACCGGTCTGTCTGCATCATATACACATAAAATATAAGACCTGTCTGTCTGCATCATATACACATAAAATATAAGACCGGTCTGTCTGCATCATATACACATAAAATATAAGACCGGTCTGTCTGCATCATATACACATAAAATATAAGACCTGTCTGTCTGCATCATATACACATAAAATATAAGACCTGTCTGTCTGCATCATATACACATAAAATACGTTACAGACTGAGTGACCTCACACGTGACATATATAAAATCTGCGACAGATGAAGTGAATAAAGAAACTTTAAATTGGTTATCTCTCTTGTCTCCATGGTGGTCCACTGCCGTCGTGATAACTAAGACAAGTCACATTACTCTAAGACACAAGTCTCTTAAGACAGACATCTCACAGTCCTGGATGAATTCCTCCAAACTCCTTTTCAGAGATTCTTCAAACGTGACAAGCAGGCAGGCGAGAGCCACTTCATGAAGGCCGCCTACCAGAATCTGTACAAGCTCGCCCAGCCTCGCCAGACTAAGCTGGCCAGGAACGACAGCGACATGAACGACATCCGCTCCAAGACCTACTCCCAGCTGGAGAAGGAGATGGCCAAGGAAGCCTCCGACATGATACGACAAAACATGCTGAGATTAAACATCTACCTGGAGGTATGTATTACCTCAGTTATTTAATCCTTTCCTAGCATATTTCGAATAAAGTTTGACAAATATTTTCAATTATTATTATATAAATCCTTCATCACTTGCTCTACAGACAGGGCAAACCACAAGAAATGTAAAGCAGTAAAAGTGGTACTTTATCAGGTAGCGGACGTTCATTTTGTAGAGCGTGTGCATTATGGCAATGAAGTGGTTAACTGGATGACTTCTGTTTGAGACAACTAGATGAAATATTGTTTGAATGTTGCTGGAACAAGGAACTTTTTTTTTTGGGGGGGGGGGTCAAAGACTTATATATATATATATAATATATATATATATATATATATATATATATATATATATATGACAGACACATATATAACACTCGCGACTGACACACATATAAGACACCTGACATACACACATATAACACTCATGACAGACACACATATAACACTCATGAACAAACATACATATAACAATCATGACTATACATATAACACTCCTAAAAGACACACATATAAGACACCTAACAGACATACACATAACACTCATTATAGACACACATATAACAATCATGACCAAACATATATATATATAAAACACTCCTAAAAGACACACATATAATACTCATGACATATACACATATAACACTCATAGCAGACACACATACAACACTCATGACAAACACGGATATAACACTCATGACAAACACGCATATAACACTCATAGCAAACACACATATAACACTCATGACAGACACACATATAACACTCATGACAAACACACATATAACACTCACGACAGACGCACACATAACACTCATGACAGACACACACGTAACACTCATGACAGACACGCACATAACACTCATGACAGACACGTATATAACATTCATGACAGATACACATATAACACTCGTGACAGATACGCATAAACAGTTATGATAGACACATATATAACACTCATGACAGACACGCATATAACACTCATGACAGACACGCATATAACACTTATGACAGATACAACTAAAAAAAACTCAAAATCTGATTGAACCTATCTATGCAGGACTTAAGCGTGGTCGAGTATCGTCAACTTCCCGCCTATGGCCTGGCTGACCTGTTTGCGGACATCGGAGGGACCCTGGGACTTTGGATGGGCATCTCCGTCCTGACTGTGATGGAGCTTCTAGAGCTGATCATACGCCTCATCGGGCTCATGTTCCACGCGGAGAAAGAGCTGCCACAGGGACCCGTTCGCAACAACAACAATAACAACAATAATAACAATAACAACAACAGAAGAAGAACTGAAAGTGAACACTACTTTCAGAACGGTTACGCCATCGAAGACAAGAATATCCCATAATTTCTCCACCCCCTATGCCAATGACATCTGGATGCGCATGAGCCATCCCACGTCAAGTCCATACACAACGACGAAAAGTGATCCGTGCACGGTAAATGAGCACATCTCCGCACATGTCCTCAGTGGGGGACCACTCACGGGCTGCCATTCACCGACCAGTGGCGGGGAAATCCATGCGCCACTGAAAGTCACAGCTCACACTGACGCCCCGAGCACTTAACTCAGTAGCTGGGGCGCCAAACCGGACTCCCAGCCCACAACACAACGAAACTGGCGCAGATAAATCAAATCGTAGAGAAAGGAAGACGGGCACAATCAACAATGGTCACATTCGCCATGTTGGAACCGGAAGTCCTATAATTTCCAGCAGGCGTTAGCTGCGAGGGTCTTCATTCTGTCTCTGTCTAGCTACACAAAATGTAATCTACTTCAGATTTTATTCCCTGCATAGTCTACTCGTACCACGTCGTAGCATCTATTTTTAGTACGGCCGCAAAGGGAGCCCACCAGATGTCTCCCTGCGATCCTTCACTTTGGACAAGTTTTGGAGTTACAACATCAGAAATTGACTCACGTAACACAGATGGATCCTCACATGCAGCCACAAGAAATAGACACTGCGGAATATACATCCATTATCTAAATAGGCACACTTGTCTCCGTCATTATCTGACCGCCAACTATTAAGATGAGCTCACTGCTCTCCTGGACGCTGCCAGTCCCGGAGTGCAGCTAAAAAGCAGGGGTGGGGGGGGGTACAATACTTCTTTAACAGACTCCACCACCATGGGGACTATGGCGACCCTGTCCCATTAGCCAGGCTAGACCTGTTACTGGGGTGTACAACGGAGAGGTTGGACAGGGTCTTGGCCAGCTATGGTTCGCTAACCCTGACGCTATGTCGCTGACTGCCTAATCAGGCAGGGTCTTTGCCTCTATATATGTATGACATATAAAATATAAGAAAGAGAAAACAGGGTAGGGAAAGGAGTTGGTCACTTACATCGTGACTTACAGCGTCCGAGTGCATTATCATTAATTATAATAATGCGATATAATGTGCAATGATATATTACGATTATATGTGTTCCTCGTGTGTTATGTCTTACATGTGATTTAACGTGCTGTTGATATTTGATCGGTAAGGACTTATATCAGTGAAGCTATTGCTGGAACTAGGACAAATAAAGAGTGCTGGTAGGAAATCTGTACTGTGTGGTAGAAAAGGCGTCGTAAAGAACCAACATTTGATGGGAAGTGTCAGCAAACATACTCTTGTATGGAGGCCGCAGCACGCGGCGGGGACATATATGGGGTTGTCCTGAATGCAATGACGGGGGAGTCTGAGTTTGAACCTTTGACTTAAATAAATGATAATACATGTTACATCCGAAGTATAAATATTACAATATTTAAATTACTTATGAGAGTTAAGTGAAATGCCCTGGGGTGAACTTGTTCCAGTACAACATGACCTAACCACGATACGAGCTCCACAAGGCCAAGAAGCTACATTTACCGACAAACAGCAGTCGAAGTGTTACTGTAAAGAAATAATGCCGATATATATCAAGACACCTTAACAGATATCATAAATAGTATCTAGACGGTGAGTGAAGTAAGCCCAACAAAAAAAGGGACGTAAACACTAAAAAAAAAACACGTTTATAGCACTACCAAAGAAACCAGGTGCAAAGGAACGTGACGACCACCTCTCATGTCACATAACGAACCTACTTCTGAGAATAATTATGAGAAAAACAAGGAAAAAGATAAAAATGGAAATAGCAGATGAACAGTTTGGATTTGTTGAAGGAAAGGGAACACACAATGCCATTTATGCTTTACGAACACTAACAGAAAGAGCTTTAGAAGTACAGAAAGATGCCTCATTGATTACACCAAGGCATTTGACAAAGTGAAACATAGTGAAATTATTAAAATGCTTGAAGACATCAATATAGACGGCAAAGACCTGAGGATTGTAAAACATCTATACTGGCAGCAAGAAGCAGCAGTTCGAGTTGAAAATAGAATTGGAAAATATCAACCTATAAAACAAAGGGTGCGACAAGGATGTGTACTATCTCCAGACCTTTTTTCTCTATATAGCGAAAATATTCTAAGAACAATCATCACAGAACCAGGTATGCTGACGACACAGTACTGATAGCTGAGAACCAACAAGACCTACAAAATCTCTTGGATAAAGTGGCCAAAGAAAGTGAACAGAAAGGCCTTACTTTGAACATCAAAAAGACAGAGACTATGGTTATATCTAAGAAACAGAATCCGCCAGCATGCAGTATTAAATTAAACGGAACTATTCTAAAGCAGGTGCAGAAATTCAAATACCTTGGAGCAGTAATAACTTCAGATGGGAAATGCAGAACAGAAATTAGGTACAGAATAGGCCAAGCAAAGACTGCATTTCAGAGAATGAGAAACATATTAGCTAATAGATCTTTATCAATGAATGTTAGAATACGAGCCCTAAAATGCTATATTGAACCTATTTTGTTATATGGAAGTGAATCATGGACAATAGGCAAGTCTGCACAAAAATCATTGGAAGAAGCAGAAATGTGGTTTATTAGAAGAATGTTGTGAATCCCCTGGACAGCAAAAATAACTAATGAAGAATGTATGAGAAGAGCTGGAGAGACAAAAAAACCTTGTCAAAAAGATAAGAGAGAGACAATGTACTTTCATAGGACATGCAATGAGAAGAGAGGGCACTGAAAATATTATAACAACAGGAAAAATAGAAGGAAGAAGATCAAGAGGAAGACCAAGAGAAATGATACTGGACAGTCTAACGGGATGGCGTGAGAGGAGATCACCCAACTGAGCTGATGGCCTGCATGAAGGATCGGGTACTCTGGAGAAACATAATAGCCAACGCCAGTCGGCACGGCACCTGATGATGATGATGATGAAACACTAAAAATACATAAAGACTGACTCACCTTTCAGCCTTTTCATATTTTATTTCATGGTTATGTCCCTTGATTTAAGGCTATATGTTTTGGTTTTTTTTTTTAACACGTCCTCGTACTTAATGCCATGTAAGTGAAATACCGTATTTCCTTTATTAAACGTCGGGTCTAAAATGTCGCCAGCCTCATTTCAACGTCCGGGGGGGGGGGGGGGGTAGGAAGAAAAAAGTGGGAGAGAGAGAGGGAGGGGGGGGGGGGTGTTTGCAGAAAATGTTTCGAATAAACGCATGCCTCAAGTAAAGAAATAAAAGCTAGGTGTGCAATAAAGGCCAGGTCAGCACATCGCCCCCGTCTGTCTATGGAAAGACGTTCAATACAGGCTAACATCGATGCAGCAGAGCCGCAACCGGCATTTTGGGAATAAACGCATGCCTTGAATAAAGGCCGGATCAAGGTGACAATTGTGTGAATAAATGACAGGGGCTTTTTTTTTAAAAGGAAATAAGGTACAACATCAGGGCTGGTTCTTTCCTCCCCAAACTCCAGCCGGAAGTAGATATTCCTACAGCTGAGTGACCAGGGCGCCTGCGGCAAGATTCGAATCACTAGTCTTCGTTATTAGGGACTGGCGCTTTACTGACTCTGCCATTCGTGGGCCCTACAGTTTAGACTGTGGAGGGGTTTTAAAAAACCGAAACACGAAGTAGGGGGTGGGGGAGGGGGTGGAGGGGAAAGTAGTGCTGTAAATCTTCTGATGATTTTAGAAACTGTTTCCTTGTTTCGCTCTCTTTGCTTTTTTTATTGATGTGTGTGTCTGAGTGTTGTGTAGGTGTGTGCCTGTGTGATGTGTACATGTTTATGTTATTCGTACATGTTTTTATTTACACAAGTAAATGCCTAAGACGATGTAATTCTTCCCGCCATTATGATTTCAAAACACTGGTTGTAACACCTTCAAAGATGACGAAGGGGGAAAAAATAATAAATACGATTTTAATTAAAACCGTGCCATCTTTGCTGAGTAATAACTTTTGTTGTATGATAATTTCTTTTTATAAATAGGAAACTACGAGGCTTTCGCACAGTAAAATAAGAGAACGGAGTTTTGTAGGATCTGACCTCGAAAAAATCGTAGACAAAGCACTTTAGTGAGATTGAGAGAAAGAAAAATCACAAGAGAATTACCTGGGATTCGAACCACGGACTCTGTAGGACGAGCAGCCGTCTAGCCAAGAGAGAACAGCGTACTAACCTCCATGGAGGTGCGGGTTTGTTAGTCCGACTGTCTACAATTTTTTCGAGGTCTAATCCTACAAAACTGTGTTCTCTTGTTTACTCACAGAATGGAAGAATGCCAGACAGAGTTAAAATGAGGCGGGGGAGAGTTGGGAGGGAAACGTAACAAAAGAAAGTATAATAACAAGAGAGAGAGAGAGGGGGGGGTGGAGGGGAGTGAAAGACAACGAAAGAAAATATGAACACAAGAGAAAGAGGGGGGCGAGAAACATAACAAAAGAAAGTATGGACACAAGAGAGAGAGAGAGAGAGGGAAGGAAACATAACAAATGAAAGTATGAACACAAGAGAAAGAGGGGGGCGAGAAACATAACAAAAGAAAGTATGGACACAAGAGAGAGAGAGGGAGGGAAACATAACAAATGAAAGTATGAACACAAGAGAGAGAGAGAGGGAGGGAAACATAACAAAAGAAAGTATGAACACAAGAGAGAGAGAGGGAGGGAAACATAACAAATGAAAGTATGAACACAAGAGAGAGAGAGAGAGAGGGAGGGAGGGAAACATAACAAATGAAAGTTTGAACACAAGTGAGAGAGAGAGGGAGGGAAACATAACAAAAGAAAGTATGAACACAAGAGAGAGGGGGGAACATAACAAATGAAAGTTTGAACACAAGTGAGAGAGAGAGGGAGGGAAACATAACAAAAGAAAATATGAATACAAGAGAGAGAGGGAGGGAAACATAACAAAAGAAAGTATGAACACAAGAGAGAGGGGGGGAACATAAC
Organism: Achatina immaculata; assembly: GCA_009760885.1. Taxonomy (NCBI): domain Eukaryota; kingdom Metazoa; phylum Mollusca; class Gastropoda; order Stylommatophora; family Achatinidae; genus Lissachatina; species Lissachatina immaculata. The sequence continues at coordinate 23,881,637 of CM019699.1, forward strand.
AAATGAAACTATGAACACAAGAGAGAGTGGGGGAGGGAAACAAAACAAAAGAAAATATGAATACAAGAGAGAGGGGGATGGAAACATAACAAAAGAAAATATGAATACAAGAGAGAGGGGGAGGGAAAAAAACAAAAGAAACTATGAACACAAGAGAGAGTGGGGGAAGGAAACAAAACAAAAGAAAGTATGAAAACAAGAGAGTGGTGGAGGGAAACAAAACAAAAGAAAGAATGAACACAAGTGAGTGGTGGAGGGAAACAAAACAAAAGAAAGAATGAACACAAGTGAGTGGGGAAGGACACAAAACAAAAGAAAGTATGAACACACGAGAGATGGTGAGGGAAACAAAACAAAAGAAAGTATGAACACAAGAGAGAAGGGGGAAACAAAACAAAAGAAAGTAAGAATACAAGAGAGGAGAGGCAAACAAACCAAAAGAAAGTATGAACACAAGAGAGAGAAGGGGAGGGATATAAAACAAAAGAAAGTAAGAATACAAGAGAGGAGGGGGAAACAAAACACAAGAAAGTAAGAATACAAGAGATTAGGGAGAGGGAAACAAAACAAAAGAAAGTAAAAATACAAGAGGGGGGGGGGAACAAAACAAAAGAAAGTAATAATACAAGAGAGGAGGGGGAGGTAAACAAACAAAAGAGAGTACGAATACAAGAGATTAAGGGTGAGAAACAAAACAAAAGAAAGTAAGAATACAAGAGATTAGTGGGTGCGAACCAAAATAAAAGAAAGTAAGAATACAAGAGAGGAGGGGGAGGGAAACAAAACAAAAGAAAGTAAGAATACAAGAGAGGAGAGGGAGGGAAACAAAACAAAAGAAAGTAAAAATACAAGAGATTAGGAGGAGGGAAACAAAACAAAAGAAAGTAAAAATACAAGAGATTAGGGGGAGGGAAACAAAACAAAAGAAAGTAAAAATACAAGAGAGGAGGGGGGGGGGGGGGGAACAAAACAAAAGAAAGTAAAAATACAAGACATTAGGGGGAGGGAAACAAAACAAAAGAAAGTAAGAATACAAGAGATTAGGGGGAGGGAAACAAAACAAAAGAAAGAAAGAATACAAGAAATTAGGGTAAGGAAACAAAACAAAAGAAAGTAAGAATACAAGAGATTAGGGGGAGGGAAACAAAACAAAAGAAAGTAATATTACAAGAGAGGAGGGGTAGGGAAACAAAACAAAAGAAAGTAATATTACAAGAGAGGAGGGGTAGGGAAACAAAACAAAAGAAAGTAAGAATACAAGAGAGAAGGGGGAAACAAAACAAAAGAAAGTAAGAATACAAGAGATTAGGGGGAGGGAAACAAAACAAAAGAAAGTAAGAATACAAGAGAGAAGGGGGAAACAAAACAAAAGAAAGTAAGAATACAAGAGATTAAGGGAGGGAAACAAAACAAAAGAAAGTAAGAATACAAGAGATATGGGGGAGGGAAACAAAACAAAAGAAAGTAAGAATACAAGAAATTAGGGGAGAGAAACAAAACAAAAGAAAGTAAGAATACAAGAGATTAAGGGAGGGAAACAAAACAAAAGAAAGTAAGAATACAAGAGATTAAGGGAGGGAAACAAAACAAAAGAAAGTAAGAATACAAGAGATTAAGGGAGGGAAACAAAACAAAAGAAAGTAAGAATACAAGAGAGGAGGGGGGGGGGGGAACAAAACAAAAGAAAGTAAGAATACAAGAGATTAGGGGGAGGGAAACAAAACAAAAGAAAGTAAGAATACAAGAGATTAGGGGGAGGGAAACAAAACAAAAGAAAGTAAGAATACAAGAGATTAGGGGGAGGGAAACAAAACAAAAGAAAGTAAGAATACAAGAGATTAGGGGGAGGGAAACAAAACAAAAGAAAGTAAGAATACAAGAGATTAGGGGGAGGGAAACAAAACAAAAGAAAGTATTAATACAAGAGATGAGGGAGAAAGAAACAAACAAAAAAAAGTATGAATACAAGAGATGAGGGAGAAAGAAACAAACAAAAAAAAAGTATGAATAGAAGAGATGAGGGAGAAAGAAACAAACAAAAAAAAGTATGAATACAAGAGATGAGGGAGAAAGAAACAAACAAAAAAAAGTATGAATACAAGAGATGAGGGAGAAAGAAACAAACAAAAAAAAGTATGAATACAAGAGATGAGGGAGAAAGAAACAAACAAAAAAAAGTATGAATACAAGAGATGAGGGAGAAAGAAACAAACAAAAAAAAGTATGAATACAAGAGATGAGGGAGAAAGAAACAAACAAAAAAAAGTATGAATACAAGAGAGAGGGGGCGGGAAAAACATAATCTAGCCTTGTCACAGAGACCTCCACACAATCCAGTATTCTACATAATCTAGCCTTGTCACAGAGACCTCCACACAATCTAGTATTCTACATAATCTAGCCTTGTCACAGAGACCTCCACACAATCTAGTATTCTACATAATCTAGCCTTGTCACAGAGACCTCCACACAATCCAGTATTCTACATAATCTAGCCTTGTCACAGAGACCTCCACACAATCATGTATTCTACATAATCTAGCCTTGTCACAGAGACCTCCACACAATCCAGTATTCTACATAATCTAGCCTTGTCACAGAGACCTCCACACAATCCAGTATTCTACATAATCTAGCCTTGTCACAGAGACCTCCACACAATCCAGTATTCCCGTCTCAGGGTTGGGGCCGATAGTTGAAATGAAACTGAGACTGGGCGCTGACATATTGAAGTCTTGATTGGATTTAAAAAATTGATTTAAAAATTTAAAATAAATGCGTTATCCACATAAAATATGTTCCTTTGAATATTGTATAATGTATGTGTCATTTTACGTGAACAAATTACAATTTAAAAAAATGAATACAGCGCAGCAGTAAATGTCATAGCAACATCAACAGTTTCAAGATGGCTACCGATGATCCGACTGTCAAGTTGAGAAGTGATGATGCCACAGAATACCTCGCCAAACATCGTATCCAAGATCTCTTTAACAATCTCACTTCACAGCTCATCTACACAAGACCAGGTACATCGTATTTATTGTTATTTTGGACCATGCTGGGGTAAAACACCCTGCAATTAATCACAATCGTCTTTTTATATAGCTTTCAATTGTCGATTATCCCAAATATATCTCTCCATTGCTACTAATATTTTGCTTTTTATATTCATTTCTTTTGTCTATTACTTGTTCCTAGTGCTGAAAGAAGTATATTTGTTGATAACTGTACATGCTGTATGGATTTTTATAAAACGACTATTTTTTAAAAAATTTTTTGTAGTCTTAATTCCACAAATCAGATTAGTACTGATGTAGATCAGATGTAGAAACTACAAGCATTTTAGTGATTGCGATATAATGGACTTTTGACAAGAAAAAAAAAGGAACAAGACTGAAGATAACAAATAAAAGGATATCATAAACCATTTACCACTGAACACATAATAGGAAATGCATTACTCTTCTCAAAACCTAGTTCATCATACAACTTTAATCAATTTTCTTATGTGAAAAGTTAAATTTATAACTTGTATTCTTAGTAAAGTAGTCATATGTCACACCACTGAAACATAAAAGTGCTGTTAGTGCTTATATTTCCCTTGACATGTTGGCATGCACCAGGAGCCAGGTAGTCAGTTTGTCAACTGGATTGACTAGAGCACTTCTGAAATGAAATTAATCGCTGGGGCATAGCATCTGCTGGGCCAGTTTTAAGCTTCAGGTATAGATGGTGTCTCAGCCTGCAGTGTCCTGTTCTCAGTCAGAATATTATCACTTGCTCATTTCTTGAGAGATTGTGGTATTGCCATCTACTTTCACATCATTCAGCTGAGGTTTTCTAAGCATTAGGGAAGTTTGACAGGGTCTTATCTAGATTTCATTCACCAGCCCTGATACTTGTGCCTTTCCTCTGAAACTCTCATCTTGAACTTAAACTTAATTTAAACTTCCAGTAGCACTACACTGGGGCTCATTGTGACAATATTCCTGCACTCATGTCAAACTGTAAGTCATACATTTTCCTGCACTCATGTCAAACTGTAAGTCATACATTTTCCTGCACTCATGTCAAACTGTAAGTCATACATTTTCCTGCAATCATGTCACATTGTAATTCATGTATTGATAAATTTGCTACTCAAGTCACCTTTTGTATCATTTACTTGTCATGTGATCCACCACAATTATTTCATATTTCTGTTCACCAAACTTATTCTACTTCATCACATGATATGCAGTTTTGAGAAATGTGAAGGTCCTTAAGTTATACTACCACTTCTTCTAATTCTGAATGTGAGAACTTGCAGTGGTTTTATTTCCTGTGGTTCATGTAGGTTCTTAGTACAGTGTTGAAAGTATGTTCATGTAGGTTCTTAGTGCAGTGTTGAAAGTATGTTCATGTAGGTTCTTAGTGCAGTGTTGAAAGTACATTCATGTAGGTTCTTAGTGCAGTGTTGAAAGTATGTTCATGCAGGTTCTTAGTACAGTGTTGAAAGTATGTCTTTATAAAGAATAGTCAAAACTATTCAGTACAGGAACTGATGCGTGATGTCTGTGCGCAGTGTGAACTTTAGATTGTTGTTGTTGTTTTTGTTTTTGTTGTTGCTGTAATTGATTTCATTATGTAATTATAAACTATGGTTCTTTGTAGCCAATGCTGCTGTGATAATTTTCAAACACAAACATTAGGCTAGAGTCACAGTTACTTTCTTCAGTTTCCAGAGAGGACCCAATCTTCCTTTTAGTTTGTCCTTTAGCTCCCACTCTCTGTTTTTGCTGAGGTAACACAGACCCAATCTTCCTTTCAGTTTGTCCTTTAGCTCCCACTCTCTGTTTGTGCTGAGGTAACACAGACCCAATCTTCCTTTCAGTTTGTCCTTTAGCTCCCACTCTCTGTTTGTGCTGAGGTAACACAGACCCAATCTTCCTTTCAGTTTGTCCTTTAGCTCCCACTCTCTGTTTTTGCTGAGGTAACACAGACCCATTTTTCATTTCAGTTTGTCCTTTAGTTCCCACTCTCTGGCTGTACTGAGGTAATACAGACCCAATCTTCCTTTCAGTTTGTCCTTTAGTCCCCACTGTCTGGCTGTACTGAGGTAATACAGACCCAATCTTCATTTCAATTTGTCCTTTAGTTCCCACTCTCTGGTTGTACTGAGTTAACACAGACCCATTTTTCATTTCAGTTTGTCTTTCAGTTCCCACTCTCTGACTGTGCTAAGATAACACAATCACTTGTTCCAGGAGATCTTACTTTCCAACTTATTTGTCTGTATGTAAGCTCTGGATCATTCTAAATATAAATCCCAGTTTCCAAGTTAAAATCCACTATTATATCCAGGTTTTTGTGATAGTCCATAGATTTTGTCTTGTATGAAGACCATATCTGGTTATATAGTTTTTTTTCAACATACAAAGAAATAAGGAACAGACTAAAAGCTGTATATAAAAGACAAATGGATAAAACAACAAAACAGATGATGAATACTTCAGACTCTCTAGAAATGACCAAGTGATAATCTTCCAACTGAGAACATTACAGACTGAGGCACCATCTTTACCAGAAGCTGAAAATTGGCCCAACAGGCCTATGTGCCTGTGGCAAACAACAACAGACACCACATCACATCCTCCAGAGTTGCCAGCTACACAACAAGAGAAGCTCTATGGTGATGCTGAAAACAAGAGAAGGTCTACGGTGATGCTGAAAACAAGAGAAGCCCTACGGTGATGCTGAAAACAAGAGAAGCTCTACTGTGATGCTGAAAACAAGAGAAGCTCTACTGTGATGCTGAAAACAAGAGAAGCTCTACTGTGATGCTGAAAACAAGAGAAGCTCTACTGTGATGCTGAAAACAAGATAAGCTCTACGGTGATGCTGAAAACAAGAGAAGCTCTACTGTGATGCTGAAAACAAGAGAAGCTCTACTGTGATGCTGAAAACAAGATAAGCTCTACAGTGATGCTGAAAACAAGAGAAGCTCTATGGTGATGCTGAAAACAAGAGAAGCTCTATGGTGATGCTGAAAACAAGAGAAGCTCTATGGTGATGCTGAAAACAAGAGAAGCTCTATGGTGATGCTGAAAACAAGAGACGCTCTATGGTGATGCTGAAAACAAGAGAAGCTCTATGGTGATGCTAAAAACAAAAGAGACAAATTGCCACATTTATGAGAGAGACTGGTGTCAATGTCTGAACAAATGATGATGATGAAGAAGAAGAGACAGTTTTCACAAATGTTATTTCTAGAGCATATGTTCAACACAGACACTCATTTATGTGGGACATCTTGAGTCAGTGTAAGTGACTAAAGAGTCTGCAGTTTTTATTCAAAATATCATTCAGCTGGTGTTTTCTAAACATTGTGGAAGTTTGACAGGGTCTTGTCTAGATTTCATTCACCAGCCCTGATAGCTTGTGACTTTCCTCTGAAACTCCCATCTTGAACTATTTGAGCTTCCAGCAACAGTTCCTCATGGTGATATTCCTGCAGTCAAGTCTAAGTCATTGACAGAGTCTACAGCTAGAGAAAGGTCAGAAGAGAAGCTCATGGACAGTCTAATAGACAGGTTTGTTTGAGAGTCAGCCAATGAGACCAAGATCTTGGGGTGAAGTATAATCACAAACAACTATCAGCATGGCACATGATGATGATGATGATGATGGTGGTGGTGGTGGTGGTGGGGAGGAGGAGAAGCAACACAATGTTTAATAACTGACATCAGTTGCTGTCATCTTCAGACAACCCCAAAGCCTTTCTCATTGAAACTCTGGAGAAGCTTCAAAGGTCAAGGTTATCCAAATTGAACTACCCGTGTTTGTTCGATGAGTCCAACATACAGTCAGTGTTTGGGATGCTGGACCCTACAGGTCGAGGTTTTGTCACACTCAAACAGTATCTTGAAGGTAGGAAACTGTTCAAACTGAAATAAAGAAGACTGGTTAATGTCATAACCAAAATAAAGAAGACTGGTTATTGTCATAACTGAAATAAAGAAGACTGATTATTGTCATAACTGAAATAAGGGAGATAGTTATTGTCATAACTGAAATAAGGGAGATAGTTATTGTCATAACCAAAATAAGGGAGATAGTTATTGTCATAACTGAAATAAGGGAGATAGTTATTGTCATAACCAAAATAAGGGAGATAGTTATTGTCATAACTGAAATAATGGAGATCATTACTGTCATAACTGAAATAAGGGAGACAGCTACTGTTATAACTGAAATAAGGGAGATAGTTACTGTCATTACTGAAATAAAGTACTTTCATAATTGAAATAAGGGAGATAGTTGTTAGGAAGGTTAACATGGACAAATGAATGAACCACCAGGTGCCTGTGCTCGAGTTGCTCCCAGTGCCTGAGTTCTTCCATGACCAGAAAGGCCAAGATGTGTTGGTGTTTACTGACAACATCTTCAGGTTCACTCAACCTGGCTCTGGGGTGTCTGCCCTGCTGGGCCGTATCCCATCAGCCGTAGGTCACCAACCAAGTCTGGCCACTGAGGTGGGCAGCATACAAGAGAGAGTCACAACCGCTAAGAAAGGCTCTATCATTTCAGTACAGGCTATTTTTGTAGCAGCTGATGACTTGACAGATTTTTGTAGCAGCTGATGACTTGACAGATGGACTCAGAAACATACATACAAACAAATGAATTCAGTTCATACATACAAACAAATGGGCTTAGACACATAAACAGATACGCTCAGACACATACATATAAACAGATAAGCTCAGACACATACATATAAACAGATAAGCTCAGACACATACACACAAACAGATAAGCTCAGACACATACATACAAAGAGATAAGCTCAGACACATACATACAAAGAGATAAGCTCAGACACATACATGCAAACAGATAAGCTCAGACACATACATGCAAACAGATAAGCTCAGACACATACATACAAAGAGATAAGCTCAGACACATACATACAAACAGATAAGCTCAGACACATACATACAAAGAGATAAGCTCAGACACATACATGCAAACAGATAAGCTCAGACACATACATACAAACAAATGGGCTCAGACTGAAGTTTCTGAAAGCCTCAGGGCATAAAAAAAGGGCTATGAGAACCAACTCACAAAACCTTTACCCAGCTTAAGAAATGCAGATAGCCAAGTCTTTTGGTGGTCAGAAGGAAAATCAGACCTCAGCCATTCAGCCTGAATACTTTTTGTTATTTCTATTACTGATTTGATTTCTGTTTCATACTTTCCTGTTTATGGTATCATATGTTCTAGGTGTGTGGATTAGTAACAAGATGCATTATTATTTTATTATTTATTCTTGTATTCGGTCATTATTTGTGCTGGACTTGTCGTTTTGGACCAGATTTTGATTTGGTAGGAATTGTTAAATCTTTCAGCCATGATCACTCTTGGAGCCAAGGACTGTGACCCGAATCCTCTTGGAGCAGACATTGACCAGATCAACCTGGAGACGTTCACACAAGAAGCGTAAGTTACTGGCATGCTTTCTTTCTTTGTTGGTTCATTTGTAAGAATATACTCTTATAAGCCTTTGACTGGCTTTGTAAGAATATACTCTTATAAACCTGTAACTGGCTATGTAAGAATATACTCTTATAAACCTGTAACTGGCTTTGTAAGAATATACTCTTATAAACCTGTAACTGGCTTTGTAAGAATATACTCTTATAAACCTGTAACTGGCTTTGTAAGAATATACTCTTATAAACCTGTAACTGGCTTTGTAAGAATATACTCTTATAAACCTGTAACTGGCTTTGTAAGAATATACTCTTATAAACCTGTAACTGGCTTTGTAAGAATATACTCTTATAAACCTGTAACTGGCTATGTAAGAATATACTCTTATAAACCTGTAACTGGCTATGTAAGAATATACTCTTATAAGCCTTTGACTGGCTATGTAAGAATATACTCTTATAAACCTGTAACTGGCTATGTAAGAATATAATCTTATAAGCCTTTGACTGGCTATGTAAGAATATACTCTTATAAGCCTTTGACTGACTATGTAAGAATATACTCTTATAAACCTGTAACTGGCTTTGTAGGGTTCTGTTTTTTTTTAAATGGCATGGGGATGTAATGGAGACACTAAATCAGCTTTCCATAGCACTACAGTGGATCCATGCACACTGTGACATTGCAAGATATGAAACAGCCAGTAGACTAGCAAAGGAAGCCACAATGAAAGAACAAATCAGACACAAAATATCTCAAAAGGAAGGGAAAACATTAAAGGGAAATAACCAAATCATCTGGAGGCAGAGGACAAACAGATAGACACCCGCAAGGCCGCTTACTCAGACTAAACAAGCAACAACAAACCACAGTCTTCAGGTAACAAGTCAGACGCTGCAGACTAAAGGCTCATCTCCACCAGATAAAGACTGCACCAACAGCCCAGTGCATGTGCCAGAAAAGCCCCTCCAGACTCCTGAACACATACAACAGACCTCCACCAGATAAAAGCTGCACCAACAGCCCAGTGCATGTGCCAGAAAAGTCCCTCCAGACTCCTGAACACATACAACAGACCTCCACCAGATAAAGACTGCACCAACAGCCCAGTGCATGTGCCAGAAAAGCCCCTCCAGACTCCTGAACACATACAACAGACCTCCACCAGATAAAAGCTGCACCAACACCCCAGTGCATGTGCCAGAAAAGTCCCTCCAGACTCCTGAACACATACAACAGACCTCCACTATGTACAGAGACCTCAGTGCCCAGGTATGGCCCTGAGAGAGAAACGTGGAGGAGAAACTCTGGGCTTCCTACGAAGACCTCCTGCTGACAGCAGGATTTGTGGGGGCAACTCAGATCCCTGTTTAGAAGAGAAAGTTTTTTTTTTATAGCAAACTGTCATTTCCTTTCAGTCATGGAGAACTGAATATAAACAAAGGATTGTTTCATTTTTGTTTTGCCTGCAGTGTTCATAATTTTTTAATATTCTCACAATTATTGTTTTCTTGGTAGCAGAAGACTGGAGGAGGGGATGTCAACATTTGACTGAAAGGCAATAATTATGAAACATCTTCAGTTCATTTATTTACTGTTCAGAGTTTTTAAAAATATTCATGAGCTGTTATCTGACCACGCTGGAAATTATTGTTGTCCGTCTTGGATACTTTAAGGTAAAAGAAAGAGGGACAGGCATTTGGAGACATGAAGATGCACAATACAGGAAGAACTAAAGAAAATGAGAAAGACAAGGTCTGAGATATCCCAACTTGCTCAAGACAGGATTGTCTGGAGAACCTTTGTTGATGCCTTGTGCTTCATTGATACTACAGATGATATGATGATGATCCTGGATTCTCTGTCAGTTGATTAGAGAAGAAATGAGATAAAGAGATCAATCCAGACACATTCATTCATTTGCATGTCATAATATTCTTTGTCTACATCTTCTCTAACATTCCTCATTATATTTTCAGTATACAAGTTAAATAAGTAGGGCGACAATATGCACCCCTGACGGACCCCTTGTTTTATGTCAAACCAAGTTGTTGTTTCACCATTTATTCTTACTGCTGCCTGTTGGTCTAGATACAGCAGTGATGTTAACTGTATCAAATGTGTTTGAAATCTAGACACATATAGTCCTAACTGACTGTCTGTAAATTTATCTGCCTGACACTGCTACACTGATCAAGTTTCCTGACACACAAATGAACTTTTTCTTCTCTTTGTTCATTTTCAGCAAACGTGGCCTGGACAACTCTTCTGCAACATTTTGTGAATTGTGAACTTCATCCTTGTTATTCAGATTGTGAATAAACAATGTTTGCAGTTTGTGGTGTTTGTGTTTGTTGTATTCTGGTTTGTTACTTTGTTTCTTGTTGTATTCTTTTGTTTCTTTTTTTTTCTATCATTTTGTTGTTCTATATCTTTTATCATTTTCATTTATTTACTAGGAGTGATTGATAAGTTCTCAGCATAAGGTATAACGGATTATTTGTGGACAGCTTTTTTGGGTTATTTCTCAACATAGTCCCTTTGCAAGTTTATGCACTTAGTCTAGCGATCCTGGAATATATGGATCCCTTCTTTGTAAAAGTCAGCATCTTGTGTCAGTAGAAAGTGGTCTACATTATGAATGACGTCAATCTGAGGCAAATTTGCGACCACTGAGCTCCTTTTTTAGGTTGGTACAAATCTAGGGAATAAAGAGGATGTTCAAGAATCTGGAAGCTGCACATGAGTGGCAGCCATTACCACCACCGACTTGTGAACTGGAACATTGTCTTGGTGAAAGATGACTCCTCTCGTCAATTTCCCTTGATACTTTTTCTTCAATTTGACCCGCAGTTGCTTCACAAGATTAGCATAAAAGGCCCCGGTGACCATTCTGCCCTTTTGAAGATAGTCTACCAATAGCACACTTTCTGAATCCCGAAAGATGGAAGCCATCACTTTGCCTGCAGACAGAACCACCCTTGCTTTCTTTGGAGGTGAGGATCCATGATGTCTCCACTGCTTTGATTGTTCCTTGGTTTCTGGTTGAAAATGATGAACCCAAGTCTCATCCACAGTCACAAATTGCTGAAGAAACTTTTCAGGATCTGCAGAAAAATGGCCAAGATTGTCTCTTGACATGGACCCATCAAGCAGAGGGCTTTGTCCTTTGAAGATCATTGTGAATAATGGCATGAACACATTCTGGGAGATGCCCCACACAGTAGCAATGTACCGCTCAGTTAGTCGTCGATCCTCCATTATCATGTCATGGATTCTGCCGGTGGTTTCATCAGTGGTTACCGTTCTTGGTCTTCCTGGACGGGGATCATCTTCCAGACTCTCCCTTCCATGTTTGAACTGAGCTGCCCGTTTCTTCACTGTGCTATAAGAAGGGGTACTCTCTCCTAGTCTCTACCATGGATCTCCTTCGATGATAAGCTCTTGATGCAGAGGTAGCGAATGACTGCTCAATGAGAAATTTTATCCATTTTCTCAATTTCTGCCACCCCTTACCTCTTCAGTAGCCTGCACAAAAAAAATTTTTTTGCAGTTAATTTCTTGAAACTTGGCGTTTAATCTTACATTAACCTGATCTACTAATGCACCTATTATCAACTGTGTGTTTCAAGTATTTGTACCTTATGCCGAGAACTTATCAATCAACCCTCGTAGTTTTCCTATCATTCTGTTGAATGTTTCTTATCGTTTTCATTTCTTTTGTCTTTCTTATCATTTTGTTGTCTATATTTCTTATAATTTTCATTTTGTTTCCTATCATTCTGTTGTATATTTATTATCAATTTGATTTTTATCATTTTTAATTATGTTAGGCCATCTTTTTGAGGTATTGTATATATATATATATCTCCCATTTCCATGCCATAAAGGCATATTGGGGATATGGTGCTAGGCCCATATTTCTATGACCTTCAGCACATGAAAGCATGATGTGGTCAGTATCACGCCTGGCTGCATTTACCTTCCCAGATTTCTCTGGTACCCATGTTTAGAGGCTGGATCAACCCCGAGGCCTTTTTTTGGTGTAAACCAGAAAAAAATCCCACTGCTGGGACCGAACCCGGTATATATCCAATTAATGATGACTGTCATTTTATTAATTAGGTTCCTTCTACATTTGCTTCTGTTACATATTCCCCATTTGTCATCTTAGGAGCCCAAAATCATAACATTCTTCTAAGAAACCACATCCCTGTTGTCTCTAATGATCTTTGCACTGATCTGTTCATTGTCTATGACCCATTTTCACAGGATAAACAGGTTCAATACAACATTCTAGAACTCTCTTTCAGATGTTCAGTGACAGAGATGCTCTGCACAAGATGCTTCTCACCCGAAATCTGCCTTGGCGTGGCATATTCTATTCTTGATCTCTGTGGTGCTTTTCCCATCCTGTGTTACTTATGTGCCCATTCATCATTCATTCATTTGCATGTAACCTACGGAACTTTGCCTTCCTAATAGCACCCCTGTAGGCCTCTTGTTTGTGAGCAAGATGGCCTGCTGCTGATGCAGCCATCTTCACCTTGGTCTTCCTCTCTTTCTTTTTTTCCCATTATGTACCCTTCCACGACGGTCTTCTCTAGATTATCATGATGTTTAATGTGTCCAAAATATTTCAGTTTTCTCTGTTTAATCCTCCTTACTAGCCAGCCTTCTTCAATATTAAGTTCTTGTAGTATGGATATATTTGTTCTTTTTTGTGTCCATGATATTTGAAGAACTCTTCTGTAGCATTTACATTCAAAGGCATTTATGTGTTTCTCTGCTGTTTTGTTAAGTGTCCAGGTCTCACAGGCATATGTTGTGATGGGAAAGATGCATGCCCTTCAAAATCTTATTTTTGTGGTTCTGTCTGTTTCTCTCTACAGATTCTTTAGTTGTTTTACTTTCTGAAGAGCGATAGATGTCCTCCTTTTAATTTCCCACATTGTATCTTCATTATTAGTTAGTAGTGATCCAAGATATTCAAAACTCTCCACTTCTTCCAGTTTTTCCTCATTGATACATATTTCAGCTACCTTGTATGTTTTGTCAGTTGTCATCAATTTAGTTTTCTTCGCATTAAGATAGAGGTTTTGCTCTTTGCTGTTCTTACAGACTGACATAATTAGTTTTTCCATTTCTCTTTGTGTTGTGGACAGTAATAATGTGTCATCAGCATATCTAATCTCTGGTATTTCATAACCTCAAATTGTTATGGCATTGTAATATTCTTATGTGCCCAGATACCTATATTATACTGTTTATATACATGGAGAAGAACAACAGAAAGGATGTTGAGCAATAGAGGGCTCACCTGGGCAAGAGCAGAAAAAAAGGCGAAAGACAGGCATTTGTGGAAAACCCTTGCGGAAGCCTCATGTGCCCTGGGCACTTAAGGTTCAGAGAGAGAGAGAGAGATATACATTTTAACACTGTTACAATTTCATCATGTTTAACTTTATGAAAAGTTTTGGTATAGTCAATGAAGTATACAAATAAGTCTTTCTGTACATCTAAAGCTCTCTCTGTCAGAGTTCTTAGTGCAAATAGGGCATTGTGTTTATTTGTCCCTTTTACAAATCCAAATTGCTAGTCTTCTATTTCCATGTTTATTCTGTGTCTAGAACTTCTCATAATAATTCTCAGTAGTAGTTTTGTGATACAACATGAAAAGGTTTATTATTCTGAAGTTTCCACATTCTTTGGCCTGTCTTCTTTGGCAAAACTACAAAGATGGATTTTAATAGTTCATTAGGTATATATCCAGTGTTACAGATGTCATTTTATCAATGCTTTCACGTGTTTATATAATACTTATGATCAGTGACAAACTGGTCCTTGGTAACTGGTTGATTATGTCAGACTCACTTCTTGCATTTATCTTTATCATCCACTACATCCTGTCCTGACTGTGGGTGAAACATGGTAGTTACAGAAGAGACAATAAAACATGGTAGTTACAGAAGAGACAATAAAACATAGTAGTTACAGAAGAGACAATAATAAAACATGGTAGTTACAGAAGAGACAACAATAAAACATGGTAGTTACAGAAGAGACAACAATAAAACATGGTAGTTACAGAAGAGACAACAATAAAACATGGTAGTTACAGAAGAGACAACAATAAAACATGGTAGTTACAGAAGAGACAACAATAAAACATGGTAGTTACAGAAGAGACAACAATAAAACATGGTAGTTACAGAAGAGACAACAATAAAACATGGTAGTTACAGAAGAGACAATAAAACATGGTAGTTACAGAAGAGACAACAATAAAACATGGTAGTTACAGAAGAGACAACAATAAAACATGGTAGTTACAGAAGAGACAACAATAAAACATGGTAGTTACAGAAGAGACAATAAAACATGGTAGTTACAGAAGAGACAATAAAATATAGTAGTTACAGGAGAGACAATAAAACATGGTAGTTACAGAAGAGACAACAATAAAACATGGTAGTTACAGAAGAGACAACAATAAAACATGGTAGTTACAGAAGAGACAACAATAAAACATGGTAGTTACAGAAGAGACAACAATAAAACATGGTAGTTACAGGAGAGACAACAATAAAACATAGTAGTTACAGAAGAGACAATAAAACATGGTAGTTACAGGAGAGACAACAATAAAACATGGTAGTTACAGAAGAGACAACAATAAAACATGGTAGTTACAGAAGAGACAACAATAAAACATGGTAGTTACAGGAGAGACAACAATAAAACATAGTAGTTACAGAAGAGACAACAATAAAACATGGTAGTTACAGAAGAGACAATAATAAAACATGGTAGTTACAGAAGAGACAACAATAAAACATGGTAGTTACAGAAGAGACAACAATAAAACATGGTAGTTACAGAAGAGACAACAATAAAACATGGTAGTTACAGAAGAGACAACAATAAAACATGGTAGTTACAGAAGAGACAACAATAAAACATGGTAGTTACAGAAGAGACAACAATAAAACATGGTAGTTACAGAAGAGACAACAATAAAACATGGTAGTTACAGAAGAGACAATAAAACATGGTAGTTACAGAAGAGACAATAAAACATGGTAGTTACAGAAGAGACAACAATAAAACATGGTAGTTACAGAAGACAACAATAAAACATGGTAGTTACAGAAGAGACAATAAAACATGGTAGTTACAGAAGAGACAATAAAATATAGTAGTTACAGGAGAGACAATAAAACATGGTAGTTACAGAAGAGACAACAATAAAACATGGTAGTTACAGAAGAGACAACAATAAAACATGGTAGTTACAGAAGAGACAACAATAAAACATGGTAGTTACAGAAGAGACAACAATAAAACATGGTAGTTACAGGAGAGACAACAATAAAACATAGTAGTTACAGAAGAGACAATAAAACATGGTAGTTACAGGAGAGACAACAATAAAACATGGTAGTTACAGAAGAGACAACAATAAAACATGGTAGTTACAGAAGAGACAACAATAAAACATGGTAGTTACAGAAGAGACAACAATAAAACATAGTAGTTACAGAAGAGACAACAATAAAACATGGTAGTTACAGAAGAGACAACAATAAAACATGGTAGTTACAGAAGAGACAACAATAAAACATGGTAGTTACAGAAGAGACAACAATAAAACATGGTAGTTACAGAAGAGACAACAATAAAACATGGTAGTTACAGAAGAGACAACAATAAAACATGGTAGTTACAGAAGAGACAACAATAAAACATGGTAGTTACAGGAGAGACAACAATAAAACATAGTAGTTACAGAAGAGACAATAAAACATGGTAGTTACAGGAGAGACAACAATAAAACATGGTAGTTACAGAAGAGACAACAATAAAACATGGTAGTTACAGAAGAGACAACAATAAAACATGGTAGTTACAGAAGAGACAACAATAAAACATAGTAGTTACAGAAGAGACAACAATAAAACATGGTAGTTACAGAAGAGACAACAATAAAACATGGTAGTTACAGAAGAGACAACAATAAAACATGGTAGTTACAGAAGACAACAATAAAACATGGTAGTTACAGAAGAGACAACAATAAAACATGGTAGTTACAGAAGAGACAACAATAAAACATGGTAGTTACAGAAGAGACAACAATAAAACATGGTAGTTACAGGAGACAACAATAAAACATAGTAGTTACAGAAGAGACAATAAAACATGGTAGTTACAGGAGAGACAATAAAACACAGTAGTTACAGAAGAGACAACAATAAAACACAGTAGTTACAGAAGAGACAATAAAACATAGTAGTTACAGAAGAGACAATAAAACATGGTAGTTACAGAAGAGACAACAATAAAACATGGTAGTTACAGAAGAGACAACAATAAAACATGGTAGTTACAGAAGAGACAATAAAACATGGTAGTTACAGAAGAGACAATAAAACATGGTAGTTACAGAAGAGACAACAATAAAACATGGTAGTTACAGAGAGAGACAACAATAAAACATGGTAGTTACAGAGAGACAACATAAAACATGGTAGTTACAGAGAGACAATAAAACATGGTAGTTACAGAAGAGACAATAAAACATGGTAGTTACAGAAGAGACACCATAAAGCAGGTGTCGTGCGATACTTTTTTAGCAGATTCCACCACCATGGGGACTGTGGCAACCTCTCCTCTGTTAGCCAGGTTAGGTCTATATGGGGGGGGGGGTACCACTGCTGAGGTTAGACAGGGTCCTGGTCAGCTATGGTTTGCCAACCCTGATGCTACCTACCATATCAGCTATGGTTTTCAAACCCTGATGCTACCTACCATATCAGCTATGGTTTGCCAACCCTGATGCTACCTACCATATCAGCTATGGTTTGCCAACCCTGATGCTACCTACCATATCAGTTATGGTTTGCCAACCCTGATGCTACCTACCTACCATATCAGCTATGGTTCGCCAACCCTGATGCTACCTACCATATCAGCTATGGTTAGCCAACCCTGATGCTACCTACCATATCAGCTATGGTTAGCCAACCCTGATGCTACCTACCATATCAGCTATGGTTAGCCAACCCTGATGCTAGCATGTCAGCTATGGTTTGCCAACCCTGATGCTTGCATGTCAGCTATGGTTTACCAACCCTGATGCTACCTACCATATCAGCTATGGTTAGCCAACCCTGATACTAGTATGTCAGTTATGGTTTGCCAAATCCAATTCTAGCATGTCAGCTACTGTTTGCCAACCATGATGATAGCATGTTAGATATGGTTTGCCAACCCTGATGCCAAGCAACAACAAATAACATATTCTGACTAAGAAAAATTAACAACTGTTCAGTTATATAATCAATTTTACTAATCTTTACTACTTATGGATGTCTGAGTGGCAAAGTGGTTAGTGCACTGGTCTCTCATGGTGAAGGTCGGGAGTTCAAATCCAGCCGGAGGCACCCCAGTCACTCAGTTGTAGAAATGGGTACCTGACTTCTTCAGGAGTTGGGGAAGTAAAAGGCAGCCAGGCGTGATACTGACCATATCACCCTCCAGTGTGCAGACAAGATCAAGGAAAATATGGGCACTAACACCATATCCCTATGTGCCTCTAAGGCATGACAGGATTACCTTTTTTTATTACTTACATTCAATTTATAACATAAGGCAATTTATAAATTGGGAACTTTTAAAGTGATAAATAATGGCTGATTATTGAAAATGACAAATCTGAAGTATATAATGACTGAGGGAAGAACAGGGCAAAGTAAAAGTATATAATGACTGAGGGAAGAACATGGCAAAGTAAAAGTATATAATGACTGAGGAAAGAACAGGGCAAAGTAAAAGTATATAATGACTGAGAGGAGAGTATGACAAACAGGGAAGTCAATATGGCTCAGCGGAAGAAAAGGCAAATGAAGGTAATAAAGATATAAAACAAATATAGAAACAGAATTTTTATTTCACCGTTGTTTTTTTTTTTTCAGTTACAAATGTTAACGGGTTATCATCACTGCTACAAATGTTAACGAGTTATCATCACTGCTACAAATGTTAACGAGTTATCATCACTGCACTCAGAAAATATCCAGGGATGCCCGGATCTTCTTCTTGTAAGAAGTATCTCAACAATACGCTCAAGGTCTGTAGCACTGGCACAAAAACACCAAAACTGAATGGACGCATAAGAGGGGGGAAAGAAGGGCCAGAACTCATCAATTTCAGTCCTAGAAGCTGATGTAATATCAGTTCAGTCACTGCTGACTGCAGGTTTCTTTGATTATTTTGTGGATGTATCCGATTTATTCCTACACTCACTTCTTGATTACTTTCTTGAACATTTCTCTGAAGTAATTGTGTCACAACACTTACTAAACTTCTAGCTGGCAAGTCCAAACATTCTACTGCTTAAAGTTTCTTAAAATCCTGTGCCAGATTTATTCACCCTTTCACTGCCAAATAATTCACCAGCGTATCTCCTCCAACTACTATTTATATCATCACGAACTATCAGTGTCTATTTTAAATACAGCCTGCATGTCTTGTTACTTTGCTTTGTTATTTTTTAAGTTAGTTTTTTCACCACTTTATTCTGGGTATCTTCCATTCTGATTCTACATTCTGGTATTATAAGTCACTGCCTGATGTAACCACATTCAGGTCAAGTGCTGTTTTATCCTCCTAGAACTGTCATATGATGCTTCAACAGTAAGTATTTCACATTTTTCATGTGATATAGTTTGCAGTGATATAGGTGTGTGGAGTAACATTGATTCTACACCAGTTATTGAAAATTTTATAGGAAATCCTGGTGTTTCGGTGAATGTAAACAAACCAGACAGCATAGAGGAAATTTTCAGTACAGTGTTTGGCAATGATTTTTTTAAACTGTTAGCTCATCATGAAAATTTATACTGTGCACAGACCCAACATATGAACAAACCTACTGCCTTTTTGTCTGAAAATATAACACATTCAGACATGAACAAATTCTTTGGATTGATCATTTTGATGGGCCAGACTAGGAAGCCACACTGGAAAGAGTACTGGATAACAGACCCTCTTCTGGAAACACCAATATTTTCAAAAACAATGACCAGAGCTAAATTTGAGCATCTTCTGACACTTCTGTATTTCTCTGACAACTCTCAAGACACTTCCAGAAACAAGCAGAATTAGCAAAATAAAACCTCTGCTAGATTATTTTTTGCCTAAATTTCAAGAGTTGTATAAACCGAAGCAGCTGCTTTCGATTGATGAAGGAAAGATAAAAGAGTTGTCCGCGTGATATCAACAATGCACAACTCAAGAATAGTTGCTAGTGGGAAGACAAGCACATGAAGGGAGCAGACAGGGCTGATCAAAATTTATTTGTAAAAGTTGTCAAGCCCCACTGCATCCAGATAATTGTTTCACAAGATATCACATGCTCAAGAAGTACTAGAGGATCTTCGGAGTCTGTCTACCAACCTGGATTAATTTATCTCAATGGTGAGTAGAGATATGCATGTTTTTCTAAGTCCACTGTTTATTTTTCAGAAAAATGGCTGGGAACTGGGAGTTTTTCAGGGGAAATAACTATGGTCCACAAAGTGTTAAAACAAGTATTTAAAACAAACAAACAAAAAAAAAACCATGGATAAAATTATCACCACCAAAAATGCATCCACATTTTCAAGCACAGTCTAAGGTCCTTTATGAAAGATGAGAGATGCTCTCATATTAGACTGATGTGTCTAAATCCAACAATGAAATTATGTAGCTACAGAGAATTTAAGGGTTTATTTTGCTCAAAGTTCTTCTGACAATTCCCCAGTCTATGCTGCAAACCCCCTCCTCATCCACCTCCCGTAGCACGGACAATAAGGCCTCCACAGTTGCTTTCTTGTAAACCTGCTGCCTCCATTTGATTAGTAAAGTGGTAGTGATATTTACTACGCCGCTGAATGGATCGTTCTGTCTTTCAATGTCTATTTTTGTGTCAGAAATGCCCAGGCGTGTCAGGACTTGGCGCCAGTTTGCACCAAAACTGCCGGAAAATCTACTTGCATCTGCATCAGTAATCCTGTGTGTCTTGACCGGTTCAGGCAGTTCATCAATCCAGGAATCTGCACAAGAGAAAATACTGAACTGTAAGACAGCATATGCAAAAATGTTCCTGGGTCTTTATCACTTCTGGGAAGCCTCATAACTGCAAGAAACTTTTATAGTAAACACATTATGATATGAGAGACACGTGTGTATAAAAGTGCTCAAAGCTAAAATAACACAGGTCAACTATTACTTATGGAAAGTGCACAGTGTGGCCTGTACTACTGTCTGCCATTTCTCTTATTTTCCTTCGGTGAACATCGTCAGCTGATCGAGCGCGGGAGATGCTAATTTTCTTCTGTTGGGCTCATTTTAATTTCCATTTCGGCTAGGAAGCATCCTTGTGGGATCTAGCAGAAGTGAGACTACACAGCCAAGGTCATCCTCTTCTTCTTCTTCGTTCGCTTCTACTACCAAGACCGCACTGTGATCCTACTGAATTTACGCCTGTGGTCCTCGTTAAGTCCCGTGGTCTCCTGTGTGGTCTCTGAACGGACCACACGAGATCCCTGTGAGGACCACAAGAGGTTCAGAGTATCGCACGGCTTGAGCCTGTATTCTTGGTGGTTCTCAGAAGTGGGATTGCGTGACACTATTGTTTTCGTTGCACCAGTTTAGTCTAGAGTTGGACTTTCTCACCGGAAAACCTCGACGTGTTTTGGATATCAGTATATCCTCGCTGGGCAAGAGGTGGTAGCCCACCCAGGCTAGAGTTGGACTTTCTCACCGGAAAACCTCAATGTGTTTTGAGATACCCGTGTATCACCGCCGGGTGAAAGGTGGTTGCCCATCCAGACCAGTGTTGGACTTTCTCACCGGAAAACCTTGATGTGTTTTGAGATACCCATGTATCACCGCCAGGTGAAAGGTGGTTGCCCATCCAGTCCAGAATTGGACATTCTCACTGGAAAATCTCAGCGTGATTAGAATACGCAAGCATCCCCGTCGAGTGAGAGGTGGTTGCCTATCTAGACTGCACTGGTCCAGTGTCTCCGATTTCAGCATTTTGTGGTCGTGGTCACTACCCTTCTTAGTTGTGACCAGGATGGAGCTTTTGTCTAGGAGGACAAATCCTCGCCACTAGTGACTTCCACCCCTGGGTTGAGCCGGTTTAGGCATATTTTCCCAGTACTGGCGTGTTTGGGACATGACCGACCTCTAGAGTAGAGGTACCGTGACATACGTAGCCTTCAAGTTTCACCCCTGGTGTGAGCCGGTTTAGGCATAATTCACCAATATGGGTGTATATTGGGCGTGACCAACCTCTAGAGCGGAGGTGGTGTGACATGCCTAGCCATCAAGTTTCACCCCTGGTGTATGCCGGTTTAGGCATATTCCACCAGTGTAGGTGTATTTTGGACGTGGCCAGCCTCTTGAACAGAGGTGCCGTGGTATGTGTAGCTCTCGCAGCGATACTACTGGACATACCGATTAAACTACACTTTATCCTTTCCTTCACCTTTTCACATCAGCGCTGCACAGCAACCCTTACTTCTTTTCTGCAGTTTTTTCCTTGACTGGGAGGAGTTTTACTCCACACGCGGCATCCGAAGAGTCTCGCCAGCAGTGTCTTAACCTCTGGGTTAAGCCGGTTCAGGCATTTCACCCGATATGAGTGCACTTATGACATGGCCAACCTCAAGACCAGAGGTGCCATGATTTGACTGTTAGCTTCGTTTTATCCTTTCTACCACCTTTTTGCAGTGGTGCCACGCGGCAACCCCATTTGCACCTTTCTTCATTGGCTGGGAGAAGCACCGCTCCACGCACGGCAGCTGAAGAATCTCGCCAGCAGCGGTAGATGAGCTACCAAACGTGCCACTCATCTACCCTAACTGTCTGGTTTTCAGGCGCCAGATATTCGCCTTCGCCCCTTCTCCTGTCAGTTTAAACAGTTCTGCCACGAGAAGGCCAGGAGCTGGACTTGACTGCCAGAGGCGCACGCCATTGGAGCGGAGAGCAAATTCTCCACTCCACCTCCGGCAATAACAGTCCTTAGAACCAAGGTCATCCATATCACATGAAATGAAACTGAAATCACTTAACAGTACAGTTACATGGAGCTCTTTTGTATACATTTCATTGTTCCTGCTCCTTACTGTTAACTTTTCTTTCTTCCTTCCTTCCATCCTCTCCCTACATGTTTTCATAAAACTGCACCATACACCTCCGTCAAGCTTTACTCTGTTAGTATCAGTTTTACAGCAGCTGTCATCACAATTATGAAAGCGTTGCAGTGCTTCACCTTGTATACACTTTCTTCCCATTTCTGTCAATTTTGTTTGTGTTGTATCATATGTTTATATGTGCTCATTAAAGTATGTCTACCTGTTCTTATCAAACTATTAAGAAACTTTTAACAGAGATTAATAATCTTGTCAGATGCTTATAATTTTCACTCTTCCAAAGACAAACAAAAGGAAATGAGTGGCATCATCCGTCGGAATAACTTGACCAAGATATGAGAGTTCTCTCATAGGTATTATCAAAAAGATTTTCTGAACTTCAATGCTCACACAAGATCACAGGTGTAGCACAGTAAAAGTGAAATGACTTATAGTGGGGGGGGGGGGGGTGTTGCTTATCTCGGTGGAAATGCGAAGAGGATGTCCTTTGCAGCCAATGTGGTGAGGGCACTGAGCACTGCACCGAACCGGGGCCAGGTAATGGTAGTGATTTTCATCGGCCGAAAGTGTAACTAAAAAGCAAGGCTCCAGTGCCATGGGGGGTTAAAGTAAGCCCTGTCCCATCTGCCAGGCTCAGCCTAAGCATACAAATGGAGAAGTGGGACAAGATCTTGGTTAGTTCATGGTTGGCCAACCCTGATGCAAGCAGTGTATTACATCAGAATGCATCTTACACCCCACACCAACCCTCCCCCCCCCCGAAAAAAAAACCCACGTGGTGTGGGGTGGGGCGGGTGTTATAAGTTATTTCTTCTGCCTTAAAGAAACATGTCAGCTATTTCTCACATCTAAGAGAAACAGGTTAGTTATTTCTCACGTCTCAGGAAAATACGTCAGTTATTTCTCATGTCTCAAAGAAACATGTCAGTTATTTCTCACGTCTCAAAGAAACATGTTAGTTATTTCTCACGTCTCAAAGAAACATGTTAGTTATTTCTCACGTCTCAGAGAAACATGTTAGTTATTTCTCACGTCTCAGAGAAACATGTTAGTTAGTTCTCACGTCTCAGAGAAACATGTTAGTTAGTTCTCACGTCTCAGAGAAACATGTTAGTTAGTTCTCACATCTCAGAGAAGCATGTTAGTTATTTCTCACATCTCAGAGAAACATGATGGTTATCACATGACTCATAGAAACATGTCAGTTATTTCACATGTCTCAGAGAAACATGTCAGTTATTTCACATGTCTCAGAGAAACATGTCAGTTATTTCTCATGTCTCAGAGAGAAACATGTTGGTTATTTCTCATGTCTTAGAGAAACATGTCAGTTATTTCTTATATCTCAGAGAAACATGTAGGTTATTTCTCACATCTCAGAGAAACATGTCAGTTATTTTTTGCATATCAGAGAAACGTGTTGGTTATTTCTCATGTCTCAGAGAAACATGTCGGTTATATCTTTTGTGTTAGAGAAAAATATCAATTATTTCTTGCGTCTTAGATCTGTAATCAGACTAGCATCCCCACACTCCAGGCATTCCCAAATGTGCTCTGCCTTCCAACACCCACTGAAGTGTGCACCTGTTGACAGAGCAGTTATGGATCTTCTTACATTTTACATCCTTGCCATGCCGTTAGACGTCACACAGAGCCTGCATGGTAGTTCGTCAAGATGTCTTGTCTTCTGCGAGTTTTTCAATCTCATCAAGGGATGTTATGCCCACTGAATTGGTTTCTCTTACCAATGTCCTCTTTCACGTGGCCGACCTCTTTTTCTTCGGCCTGTTGTGTTCCATTTGATAGCTTGTTTGGGGATCCTCTGATTGTTTCTTCTCACCACATGACCGACATATGTCCATCTTCTTCTTCTGATCAACCATGAGACAGGTTGTTGTTTGCTCATCTGTCTGATCTCTGCGTTATTCTTGAATTCATTCCACTTTATACAGAGTATTTTCCTTAGACATTTGTTTTCAAAAGAGTCTAATTTCTTGTCTATTTCTTTAGTTGTTTTCCAGCTTTCATGTGCACAAATGAGGGTGGATATTACATGTTATGGGTAATGTACACTAAACCCTTTGTTCAGAAAACAGCCACTTCCCCTCTCCTCTACCAACTCAATCATCCACCTGATGTGATTGTTGTCATTCAACCTAACGCCATCCCCCATACACAGCCTATTTGTGTCTTAGAGAAACGAATCAATTATTTCTTGTGTCTTAGAGGAATGCATCAATTATTTCTTGTGTCTTAGAGAAACTCATGAATTATTTCTGCTGCCATGTGAGACACAACAACAACAAAAACTGACAAACAAAACATAAGAAACACAAACCTACTCACATTCTGGTCTTGTAGAATGATCTGGTGTGTCCTCTATGACTGTGTTTCTCAGCTTATCAGCCATGTGTGGGTACTGTTTTTCCAGGATCTTCAAAAACTCAGTGTAGGCATTTCCTGGGCCGCAGTGAAAGAGTTTGTCCAACATTTTCTGTGCCCGTTCTTTCCTTGTAAGCAAACTTTCAACTTCTTCCTTGTCATCCAGGGTAAAAATATTTTTAGAAAATAAGGCTGTCAGGAAATACTTTCCATCGATTTCATCCACTAAATCTTCATAGTTTTTTTTCAACTGTCTCTCATCTTCAAGTTTAAGTCTGCCTCTAATCAGAGCCATTGTAGACAGACAGTTTATGAAATTAGTGGGCTCTGGTGAAATAGAAAAATGAAAACTTATAGTTGCTCATAAAGGCTGATAAAGCTCAATAACATGATGATCCAGCATTTTGTCCTGTTTGGTCTTCAACAGGTGACAAGTCAAGGGGGAGAGAACTGAAATGAATATATAATCTGATTGAGATTAGGAGTTAAAACTACTGAAGGATAATATCACCCTCTAGTGTGCTGACAGGTCAAGGAAAATATGGGCACTAACATCATATCCCTATGTGCCTTTAAGGCATGACAGGATTACCTTTACCTTTACCTTTTTTACTGAAGGATAAGTATAGTGGATAATTAACCAAATGATAAGTATGGTGGATAATTAACCAAATGATGATGCTGATAGCATATCGAAGACAGTATGATTAATTTCACATTAATGAAAATTAACAAAAGTGTTAAGAATTTAAGAAATAACAACAAAATAAACTGAAGCTCTGTGCACATAATGTATTGCTCAATCAAAATTTAAGAGTAAAAAAAAATCAACTTAATTTACAGAATAATGAGGTGTAATTATTATCACTCTGTTTTTTTTTTTTGTGCTGTTGTTTTTGGCCACTTACTATGAAACAAATAATCTGCCCATCAAAACAAAACAAGATTTGTAAAATGTTTTACTCTGTGTTACTGTATGGAGCAGAAACCTGGACTCTGAGCTCAAAGATGGACAGAAAGATTAATACAGAAGAAACAAGTGGACCCTTGCATTGTAGAAGTTTTCTACAGAAAACTCGGTCACATAACATGGAGAATGAAAAGAACAAATGCACAAGTTTTAGAACAGCTCCAAGTGCAATGTGAACTTCTCAAAGAAATAAAGATGAAGAAAACAAAATAATTTGGCCACAACAAAAGACATAAAATAAACTGAAGACCACTTAATGAGAATGGCACACTCACAGCCTGCCACGAGAGCCGTCGACCAAAGAACTACAGGACACAGATCAAGACCAAGAAAGAGATGGACAGACGATATGGCCGTCAGTGAAGCCACCCATTTGGCCCCAAAACACAAACTGCATCTCCCCTCAACACTTCACGGTACAAGAGGAAGGATAAAGTAAAGTATTATCATATTAAAGTCAGAAATAAAACGTCAATGAAGCAAAAGCAGCAACAACTCTTCATTAAAATAAATCGAAATTACCAGCCGAAGTCTCAATATAGAGCTGTGGAACAAATTTACGTTTTACAAATAACTAACGTTCTCGGTGTAAACCACTGGGAATCTTAAGCGCATAACCTTGTACACTGTTCGGGAGATAAAACATTATTTAAAGGAAGGAAAAGCTTTTACAGGAGCTTACAAATCACTTTTTAAAAAACGTGTATATTGGCCCCATTTTGTGTCACAAAGGGGAACCCCGTAAAAATATGGCGCGGGTTTTTCCTGACATCACAAACAGTGTAAAATAAATCAGCAGCACGCAGTAAAAAGCTGACGTTATCGTATTCACGTCTCGAACTGGGTGTCACATGCATTTACTAACCTGTTTAACGTGTTCTGGGAAAATTAAAAATATCAAAATTCGTCGAAAGAACTCTCTCACTTTGTCACTATAGAACTCTTCTGAACTGTGAGAATAAAAATACATCTTACCTCCTTCCTGCGCCGTTAAACGTCACATGGTAGTTGGCCAAGATGTCCTGTCTTCAGCGAGTTTTTTTAATTTCATCAAGGGATATTATGCCCACTGACTTGGCTTCTCATGTCCTCTTTAGGGTTTCACGTGGTCGACCTCTTTTTCTTCGGCCTATTGTGTTCCATTTGATAGCTTGTTTTGGGATTCTCTGATTGTTTCTTCTCATCACATAACCGACATAAGTCCATCTTCTTTTCCTGATCAACCATGAGACAGGTTGTTGTTTGCTCATATGTCTTACCTCTGCGTTGTTCTTGAATTCATTCCACGTTATACTGAGTATTTTCCTTGGGCTTTTGTTTTCGAAAGAGTCTAATTTCTTGTCTATTTCTTTAAATGTTTTACAGCTTTCACAAGCATAAATGAGGATAGATATTACATTTTAGCTTGGCTCTTGTACTTATAACTTTTCAATGCCATATGTCCTCAAGATTCTTGAAGGTCAATGCTGGTTTAGCAATTCGAATTCTAACCTCCTTTCTGGTGACACCACATGACAATCCTTCTATATAGCTGCCGAGATATACAAAATGGTTTAATTCTTCAACAGCTGTTCCTTCTACGTATATTTGTCCTTCGTCTTAATGAGAACATTTATTATTTTTGTTTTAGTCCTATTTTACTAGCCATTGAAGACAGGACATCTGTTTTTACTTGCATTGATTTCATATTGTCGCTTATAAGAGTTATGTCATCTGCAAAATCAAGATCTTCCAGTTGAGTCTCATGTGCCCAATCAATGTCGGTTTTACCTTTGCAACACTTTTTCATTATGAAGTCTATGGCAATTCCAAAAAACAAGGGAGATAATATACATTCTTGTTTCAAGCCTGTTTCAATCTGTGGCAAGGGAGATAATATACATCATTGTTTCACGCCTGTTTCAATCTGTGCCAAGGGAGATAATATACATCCTTGTTTCACGCCTGTTTCAATTTGTGGCAAGGGAGATAATATACATCCTTGTTTCACGTCTGTCTCAATCTGTGGCAAGGGAGATAATATACATCCTTATTTCACGCCTGTTTCAATCTGGAACCATTCACTCATTCCGTATTCTGTCTTGACCGCACAAACATATCCACTGTAGAGGTCACTAATGATGTTGACAGTCTTAGATGGTATTCCATATATTCTTAAAATCCCCCATAATGTTTCTCTGTGCATGCTATCAAATGCCTTTTTTTTAAGTCTATGAAGTTCAGATTAACGGTCTTTGCTTTTCAGTATGTTCTTCGTGTATTTATTCTTAGAGTAAAGATCTGGTCGAGACAGCTTCTTCCTTTTCGAAATCCTGCCTGTTCTTCTCTCATTGCTTCATTCATTCATTCATTCCTTTGCATGTCCCTTGCGGAACTTTGCCTCCCAAACAGCACTCCTGTAGGCCTCTCGGTTGTGAGCAAGATGGCCTGCTGCTGATGCATCCATTTCCAGATCATCAACGATGTCTTGCAGCCATCTTCGTTTCGGTCTTCCTCTTTTTCTTTTTCCCATTATGTATCCTTCCAATACGGTCTTCTCTAAATTATCATGACGTTTAATGTGGCCAAAATATTTAAGTTTTCTCTCTTTAATCCTCTTTACTAGCCAGCCTTCTTCAATATTAAGCTCTTGTAAAATAGATATATTTGTTCTTTTTTGTGTCCACGATATTTGGAGAACTCTTCTATAGCATTTACATTCAAAGGCATTTATGTGCTTCTCAGCTGTTTTGTTAAGTGTCCAGGTCTCACAGGCATATGTTGCGATGGGAAATATGCATGCCCTTAAAAATCTTATTTTTGTGGTTCTGTCTGCTCCTCTCCACAGATTCTTTATTTGTTTTACTTTCTGAAGAGCAATAGATGTCCTCCTTTTAATTTCCCTCATTGTATCTCCATTATTAGTTAGTAGTGATCCAAGATATTCAAAACTCTCCACTTCTTCCAGTTTTTCCGCACTGATACATATTTCAGTTGCCTTGTTTGTTTTGTCAGTTGTCATCAATTTAGTTTTCTTTGCATTAAGATAGAGGTTCTGCTCTTCGCTGTTCTTGCGGACTGACATAATTAGTTTTTCCATTCCTTCTTGTGTTGTGGACAGCAATACTGTGTCATCAGCATATCTAATCTCTGGTATTTCATAACCTCCAACTGTTATGGCATCGTAATATTCTTTGTCTACATCTTCTCTAACATTCCTCATTATATTTTCAGTATACAAGTTAAATAAGTAGGGTGACAATATGCACCCCTGACGGACCCCTTGTTTTATGTCAAACCAAGTTGTTGTTTCACCATTTATTCTTACTGCTGCTTGTTGGTCTAAATACAGCAGTGATGTTAATTGTATCAAATGTGTTGGAAATCCCATTTTTTCCATTATTTCCCAAAGTTTCCGGTGTTGTACACAATCAAATGCCTTTGAGTAGTCTATAAAGGATAAATATAGATTCACATTAAACTCCCTGCATTTCTCTATTATTAATCTTAGATTGAATATATGATCTCTTGATCCTCTTCCTTGCCTGAAGCCAGCTGGGACCATATTGACTTCTTCTTCTATTTTCTTTCGAAGTCTACCCATTTTGATTTTTAACAGAATTTTACTGGCATGACTAATCAGGGCAACAGTTCTGTAGTTGGTGCATAATTTCAGGTTACCCTTGAATTCTATTCAGAATAACTTTGCAAAATACTTTTGACACAACTGATAGTAAGTTCACTCCTCTCCAGTTGTTGCAATCGCTGAGGTTGCCTTTTTTCGGTCTTTTAATTAACAATGATTCCTTTTTTTTTTATTTAGAAGGGACTTTTTCTTCTTAAATATGTAAATATTCTTCCTAAATATAAAATGTATAAACTAGGAAAAAAAGTAGGAGCAGCTTTATTACTTAACGACTACAAAGTTGTGACGTTTTGGTGTAAGCCTTAATCATACAAAAACATACAGGATGAAGAAATAGAGAGAGGAGATAAAGTATAAATTCACATGAAAATCAAATAAAATAAATAGAGCACTTAGCTGTAACTTGTAAGAAGATGTGGCTTGTCCGATGCTGTGTGTCAGAAATGCACATGGTGGAGTGTAGAGAGTATTTAAATGGAGACTTGGGATGTGTGATATGTGGGTCATAACTGAAGGTGGTGGGTGGGGAAAACGTGTAGGGGTGAGAGTGATACAATGGTAATCTAGCCGGGAGAAGGTGAAATATGTGATTATAGTTAGGGCAGAGGGGTTGTCTTCTTCTTCTTCTTCGTTCGCTTCTACCACCAAGACCCCCTCTCCCTGCGATCCTACTGAATTTACGCCTGTGGTCCACGATAAGTCCTGTGGTCCCCCGAAAGGACCATATGGGGTTCAGAGTATCGCAGGGCTTGAGCCTGTATTCTTGGTGGGTCTCGGAAGCGGGATTGCGTGACACCGTGGTTTTCGTTGCACCAGTTTAGTCTAGGGTTGGACTTTCTCATCGGAAGACCTCGACGTGTTTAGGATATCAGTATATCCCCACTGGGTGAGAGGCGGTAGCCCACCTAGGTCAGAGTTGGACTTTCTCACTGGAAAACCTCGACATGTTTTAAGATACCCATGCATCATCGCCGGGTGAGAGGTGGTTACCCATCCAGTCCAGTGTTGGACTTTCTCACCGGAAAACCTCAGCGTGATTAGGATATGTATACATCCCCGCCGGGTGAGAGGTGGTTGCCTATCTAGATTGCCCTGGTCCAGTGTCTCCGACTTCAGCATTTTGTGGTCGTGGCCGCTACCCTTACTAGTTGTGACCAGGATGGAGCTGGGTTGAGCCGGTTTAGGCATATTATCCCAGTATGGGCGTGTCTGAGATGTGACCGACCTCTAGAGCAGAGGTGCCATGGCATGCGAAGCCTTCAAGTTTTGACCCCTGGAGTGAGCCGGTTTAGGCATATTTCACCAGTATGGGTGTATTTCGGACGTGGCCGGCCTCTAGAGCAGAGATGCCGTGATATGTGTAGCTCTCGCAGCGATACTACTGGACATACCGATTAAACTTATCTTTTTCCTTCACCTTTTCACATCGGCTCCACACGGCAACCCTGATTGCTTTTCCGCATTTTCTTCCTTGTCCGGGAGGAGCTTCACTCCACGCGCGGCATCCTAAGAGTCTCGCCAGCAATATTAGAGGGGTTGTAATATGATCCTGTGAGGAGGTTCTGAACTATGTGCAACAAGTGAGAGTGGAGTGGAACTTAGTGAGGAGGGATTGTGGAAGAGGAGAATGTCGGGTGTAGTTGAATAACGAGTTCAAGCCATGTAGTTCCAAAGTCCCATATTCCTGAATGTAGCGGTACTCAAGCGCTAGGCGGGTTGTTTCACCTGCGTGGCATTGTTTAATGGCTGTTACCAGAAAGTCAGATCTGTGGTTGGCGCCAATGAAATGATTCGGGACTGGTTTCGAAGCATGTTGGGTGATATCTTACAGATGTTTCTGCGTGCAGTCCTCTAATCTGAGGTCAGGTTCACCAATATAAGTTATCCTGCATCTTTTGCATACATTGACATGCGTATATCACATTGCGGGACTCACAGGTGAATCCCTCGTGCAGACTGAGGATAGTTTTGGAAAAGGTGATCGTTTTCGTTCCCCAGACTACAGGGCAGGTAACACAGCGAGGGCAGTTACATTTTCTAGTGCCAACATATTCAAAGTTCCGCTTCAAGTGGCTATGGGCGATGATGTCCTTAAGATTTGGTTCCCGTTTGTATGCTAATAGGGGATGATCCGAGAAAATGTCGCGAGTGTCGGGGTCGAGTTAAATTAGTGGGAGATGATAATAACAAATTTTCTTAACCATCTGACCATGCGGGTGAAAATGAAGTACTAATTTAACTCTGTCAGGTGGGGTAACATGTTTTTTTTTCTTTCTCAGTGCTTCTTTGCGGCTCACTAGTTGGATGCGGCTGAAGCTTCCCGAAGGACATTTTCTAGGTAGTGGCGATGATGGAAAAATTCTAATAACTTGTTGGACTGATCTATAAAGCTCAAGTTATCCTGACATAGGCGGCGAAGGAGTTGGGGGTATGGGATGTAGTTCTTACAAGCTTCAAGGTGAGAGGAGGTGTAAAGTAAATAGGTGTAGCTGTCGGTGGGGTTGTAAAATACAGAGGTGACAAGCCTGTTTGTGTCAATAGATATTTTGATGTCCAAAAAGTTGGCAGACTTGTCAGAAATTTCATAAGTGAATGTTATGTTCTTATCAAGCGAGTTGGCGAATTCAATCATTTTTTTTTTTAGTTCATCCTCTGGCATGCTGATGACTTCAGTGCCATCATCGATGTACGTTTTATAGAATTCTGTCAGTCTGCCAATGTAGGTTTCCCATAATTTGACTCTCAACTCTCTCTCTCTCTCTCTCCCGTCCACGGTTTACCCACTCACAACCCTCAGTTACGACCCACCTATCACACATTCCAAGTCTCCATTTAAACATTCCTCTATACTCCATTATGTGCATTTCTGACACACAGCGTCGGACAAGTCACAGCTTCTTACAAGTTACAGCTAAGAGCTCTATTCATTGTATTTGATTTTGTTTTATTTTTAACACAGCATTCATGTGAATTTATACTTTATCTCCTCTCTCTATTTCTTTGTTCTGTGTGTTTTTGTATGATTACGGCTCACTCCTAAACGTCACAACTGTGTAAGTAATAAAGCTGTTCCTACTTTTTTCCTAGTTTATACATTTTGATATCACAGCTTTACTGCACTGGCTCCGTGTTTAGTTACATACTCATACACTAATTATTGTGTGAGCATAAAAGAGGGAGTGACCGCCCACGCAGGAAATGGGTGGAGGACAATACTTCTTCTTCAGCTTTCCGGGCCACTAAGGCTCATTTCAGCAGAGGCTTATTGTTCGCCTCCATTCCTCTGTTCTTTCTTCACCAGTTTCTTTTATATCCTCTTCTATGTTGTCTTTTCATCTCTGTCTTGGTCTACCCCTTGATCTTGTTTCCCTCATATCTTGTATATCTCTCTGAACCTTAAGTGCCCAGGGCACATGGGGCTTCTGCAAGGGTTTTCCACAAATGCCTGTCTTTCGCCTTTTTTTCTGCTCTTGCCCAGGTGAGCCCTCTATTGCTCAACATCCTTTCTGTTGTTCTTCTCCATGTCTCTTTTGGTCTACCCTTACTTCTGCTCCCCTGTGGTGTCCATCTTAGTGCTATTTTTGGTAGTGAGTTGTCAGTCATTCGGAGCACATGTCCCAACCATCGCCAGCGTCTTTCCTCAATAATTGTTGTCAGTGGTTTCATCTGCATTTCTGCCAATAAGATGTTATTTCTTATGGTGTTTGGCCAAAATATTTTTTAATTCTACGTAAACATTTAGTCTGGAAAGAATTCAACTTGTTTTCTATGGTTTTGGTGATTTTCCAGCATTCACTTCCATAGAGTAGTACACTTAGAACATTACTCTTAAATATCCTGATTTTCATATTTATGCTTAGTTTATTTGATTTCCATATATTCTGTAGCATTGCAAAAGCCTGGTTTGCTCTAGTAAGTCTGCTGTTGATGTCCTCTGTGCTGTCTCCATTTTCTACTACTCTGCTGCCAAGGTATACAAATTCGTTGACCTCCTCCACTAACTTGTTATCTACTCTGAGTACATTTCTGTTGTTCACATTTTGCTTCATTAACTTTGTCTTTCCTACGTTGATCTTTAGTCCTATGTTGTTTGCATTCGGGTTAACTTGTTTATTTTATCTTGCATATCTTTGTGACTGCTTGATAATAGACAAATGTCGTCCGCAAAGTCAAGGTCCTCCAGCACTGTGTCAAGGGTCCATTGTAATCCTCTGCGTTTGTCTGATGTTGCCTCCTTCATTAACCAGTCTACTGCCAAGATAAATAATGTTGGTGATAGTACACATCCCTGTTTCACTCCTGTTTGTACCCTAAAGCTGCTGGAGGTATGTTCTCCACAGATAACTTTGCACTGAAAACCCTCGTATAGGGCTTTGATTACATTAACTATTTTATGGGGGAGGCCATGCCATCTTAGGATTTTCCACAGTGCATCTCTGTTGACACTGTCAAAGGCTTTCTCAAAATCTATGAATAATGCATATGTTGTGCTATGCCACTCATTTGCCTGTTCTAATATTTGTCTAAGTACAAATATATGGTCTATGCATGATCTTCCTTTCCTAAATCCTGCCTGCTCTTCCGAAGTTTTTCCTCAAGTGTTGGTACAATTCTGTTGATGATTATTCTGCAAAATACTTTACTAGTGAGTGGCAGTAGGGTAATGCCTCTCCAGTTCCCGCAATCTCTGAGGTCACCCTTCTTTGGTAGTTTTACTATAAGACCAGTTTTCCACTCCTCTGGGGCTTTTTCTAAATCCCAAATTTGTTGTAATATCCGGCAAAGTTGTTTTGGTGTTTCTGTTCCTTCCGCTTTCAACATCTCAGCAGTCACTTCATCTTCACCTGGTGCCCTGTCTGATTTTAGCATCTTTATCGCCTCTTTTACTTCATTTATTGTTATTGGTCCTGTATTGATGTTTAGTTCCGCTTTTGCTTCAGGTATATCTATTGCTTGTGCTGCTTGTGTTCTGTTTAGTAGGGTGTTAAAGTGTTCCCTCCATCTTTCAATTTTTTCTCTTTCTCCACTGACCAGTTGTCCATTTTGTGTTCTTACTGCACTTTCACATCTTGTATTGAAGTTACCTGTCATCTGCTTTGTGATTTTATATATGGTTTTCATGTCATTTGTATATGCTGCTTTCTCTGCTGTTTCTGCTAAGTTGTCATAATATTGACGTTTATCTTGACGGCATGATTCCTTCACTTCTTTGTCTTTTTGTGCATAATTACTTAAAACTCGTTCTTTAAGCCGTTGTGATTTGGTGTTCAGTAATTTTTTCTTGATTTCTTTTCTTTGCTCTATCTTTTCCCATGTGGTCTCACTTATCCATTCCTCTTTTCTCCTTTTCCGATATCCCAGCACCTCTTTTGCTGTTTCCTGTAGTGTTTTATTGAACTCTAATATGGACATTTCTGCTTCGTCTTGTAGGACACTGAAGCGGTTCTTAAGTATATTGAGAATTCATTTCTTGTTTGCTGGTCTATCAGTTTTCTTGTATCAAAATGTATCTTTCTGTGTTCTCCGATTCTGGCTTTCCTTAATTTTAGTTTTATTTTTGCTACCAGAAGGTTGTGATCACTTCCTATATCTGCTCCTTTCCTTGCTCGCACATCTTGTAGTGACCGTTTCCACTTGTTGTTTATTAGTATGTGATCGATTTGGTTTTCTGTGGTTTTATCTGGTGACCTCCAAGTCACCTTATGGATGTTTTTGTGTTGGAAAATTGTCCCTCCGATGGTCATCATGTTTTCTTCACAGAAACTGCACAGTCTTTCTCCATTTTCATTTATTTCTCCGATTCCTTCTCTTCCCATGATTCTTCTTCTATCTTCATTTCCTTCACCTACTTTTGCATTGAAGTCGCCCAAGATGAGTAGCATATCATGCTTGGGTATTGTTTCTACTGTGGCTTGGAGGCTGTTGTAAAAATCTTCTTTTAATTCCTCTTCAGCTGCTTCTGTTGGTGCATAACAAACTATAATAGACAGCTTCGTGAATCTTGAGTTGAACCGTGCATATAATAATCTCTCATTTATTGGTGTCCATTTCAGCAATGCTCTTGATGCTTCTTTTGTTATAATCAATGCTACTCCTCCTTCATGAAGATCTTCTTTACCTGACCATATTATTGTATCTTCTGTGTGCTGTGTTGTTAATTTCCTTCTGCCTTGTCCTGTCCATCTTGCTTCTTGTATTCCTAGTATGTCTAGTTTGTATCTGTGCATTTCCTTGATGGTTTGTGCTAGTTTTCCAGTCTGGTTTAGTGTTCTTACATTCCAGCTGCCTATTTGCATCTTTTGTTTAGGTTCCAGGAGGTCTGCAGTCGGGCTGGGGACTTCCAGTGGCTGGCTTTCATCCACAACCTTCATAGGCTCAGTTTCCTGATACGCATTTCTCCTTCCACCTGCATTTGCTTTTTCCCTTGCTTCTGTTTCTGTAGCAGTCTGATAGTTTTTTACCAGATAGGGTTGCTGGCCCTATGCTGAACCCTCCTTAGTCGCCTTTTACGATCATGCATGGTAGGGTACAGTGGTCCTATTCTTTGCAGATCCCGGGTACCACACGGGGGATCTTGTATATACATCATTTTTATTTGTCTGTTCTCTTCCATTCTTTCTACATGGCCCAACCAGTTTAATCTGTTCAGTTTCAAGACATTTATAATTTTGTGGTATTGAAATAAGCTATTCAGTTCAGTGTTCTTTTTAGCTCTCCATTCTTCACTGTTGGTATCCTTTATGGGCCCAAAGATTCTTCTTAGGATATTGTTCTCAAAGACCTGCAACTTTTCATCTTTGTTGTTGTTGTTGTACTCCACGTTTCTGATCCAAACATGACGGATGGCCTTATTATAGTTTTGTAGATTGTCATTTTGGTGTTTTGGACCAGGATTTGGGATTTTAACAGGTATTGCAAGGCAAAGTATATTTTATTGTCTTTTTGTACCCTGCTTTTAATTTTCTCGCTTCTCTTGAAGACTATGCCTAGATATTTGCATGTTTCTGCTTTTCTAATTTCATATCTCCATCATTTATATAATCAGGATCATTCTGCCTCTTGATATCTTCATATACTCTGTCTTATCTTGGTTAATGGTCAAGCCCACTTATATTGCCACATCTCCCAGGTGTATGCAGGTATTGGTGACTTCTTGCATAGTTTCTCTCACCAGGTCGATGTACTCCACGTATCCTAGTATTTTAGTTTGCTCTTCTGTAGTGGTTTCTTCTTTCACTTTTCTGACTATATCTTTTCTAGTACTTGGTTGAATAGTAATGTAGATAATGTGTCACCTTATTTTAAGCCAGTTCTCATACAGAAGAGTTCTGACCTTCTTCCTCACATGTCGTGGGTGCATTGGCATGGCGTGACAGCTTGCGTACCGTGACCACCCCCAGAGCTGTACCAGCAAGAGTTATACTCCTGGCAGGTCCAGCCAAGCTGGGACGGTCTGCGGGGGTAGGGGTCATACTAGACTTTCACCCTGGCCCTCCAGGTTGGGAGTTGGAGCATACGGCCAACGACCCCATCTTCGTTTAAAAAGACCCAAAAAATCTCAATGTTATGGAACAGATAGAGAGGGACATTACAACAACTTTAAATGTCACATTATAAGAAACAAACTACCAAGTCATGTCAAGACGTCTGTTTGTCACAAAAACACCGAAAGATATATGAAGGAAGAGACAAGGACAAAAAAAGTCCACTACACTTTTAGCCAATTTGGGGAGCAAAACCCGATTACGTTAGGAGGATTGCTCAGTTGTCAGGGCCACCCAAGCAAAGTTCAAAGAGGAATATAATTTTTTCTAACATCCTATAGTACTCATTTTGCCTAGATGTAAGGCTCTCTGGCGATAGTGGAGCCGTCTAGAAGTTTGTTTCTCAAGTTTTCTGTTTGGTTTCACGAATGATGACACTCAACGATGTCTTGCACCCATCTTCGCCTTGGTCTTCCTCTCTTTCTTTTTCTCATTATGTACCCTTCCAAGACGGTCTTCTCTAGATTATCATGACGTTTAATGTGTCCAAAATATTTAAGTTTTCCTTGTTTAATCTTCTTTGCTAGCCAGCCTTCTTCAATATTAAGCTCTTGTAGTATGGATATATTTGTTCTTTTTTGTGTCCATGATATTCGAAGAACACTTCTGTAGTATTTACATTCAAAGGCATTTATGTTTCTCAGCTGTTTTGTTAAGTGTCCAGGTCTCACAGGCATATATTACGATGGGAAAGATGCATGCTCTTAAAAATCTTATTTGGTAATTATGTCTGCTCCTCTCCACAGATTCTTTAGTTTTACTTTCTGAAGAGCGATAGATGTCCTCCTTTTAATTTCCCTCATTGTATCTCCATTATAGTTAGCAATGATCCAAGATATTAATTAAAACTCTCTACTTCTTCCAGTTTTTCCACATTGATATATATATATATATATATATATATATATATGTATGTATATATATACATATATATGTATATATATATCAACTGCTTTGTTTGTTTTGTCAGTTGTCATCAGTTTAGTTTTCTTTGCATTAAGACAGAGATTTTGCTATTCACTGTTCTTACGGACTGACATAATTAGTTTTTCCATTCCTTTTTGTGTTGTGGACAGTAATACTGTGTCATCAGCATACCTAATCTCTGATATTTCATAACCTCCAATTGTTATGGCATCGTAATATTCTTTGTCTACATCTTCTCTAACATTCCTCATTATATTTTCAGTATTCATTTCATTCCTTTGCATGTCCCTTGCGGAACTTTGCCTCCCAAACAGCACTCCTGTAGGCCTCTCGGTTGTGAGCAAGATGGCCTGCTGCTGCTGCATCCATTTCCAGATCATCAACGATGTCTTGCAGCCATCTTCGTTTCGGTCTTCCTCTTTATCTTTTTCCCATTATGTATCCTTCCAATACGGTCTTCTCTAAATTATCATGACGTTTAATGTGGCCAAAATATTTAAGTTTTCTCTCTTTAATCCTCTTTACTAGCCAGCCTTCTTCAATATTAAGCTCTTGTAGTATAGATATATTTGTTCTTTTTTGTGTCCACGATATTTGGAGAACTCTTCTATAGCATTTACATTCAAAGGCATTTATGTGCTTCTCAGCTGTTTTGTTAAGTGTCCAGGTCTCACAGGCATATGTTGCGATAGGAAAGATGCATGCCCTTAAAAATCTTATTTTTGTGGTTCTGTCTGCTCCTCTCCACAGATTCTTTATTTGTTTTACTTTCTGAAGAGCAATAGATGTCCTCCTTTTAATTTCCCGCATTGTATCTCCATTATTAGTTAGTAGTGATCCAAGATATTCAAAACTCTCCACTTCTTCCAGTTTTTCCTCACTGATACATATTTCAGTTGCCTTGTTTGTTTTGTCAGTTGTCATCAATTTAGTTTTCTTTGCATTAAGATAGAGGTTTCAGTATACAAGTTAAATAAATAAGGCGACAACATGCACCCCTTGTTGTCAAACCAAGTTTCACCGTTTATTCTTACTGCTGCTTGTTGGTCTAGATACAGCAGTGATGTTAATTGTATCAAATATGTTGGAAATACCATTTTTTTCCAAAGTTTCTGGTGTTGT
This sequence comes from Achatina immaculata, assembly GCA_009760885.1. Lineage (NCBI taxonomy): Eukaryota > Metazoa > Mollusca > Gastropoda > Stylommatophora > Achatinidae > Lissachatina > Lissachatina immaculata. The sequence goes on from CM019699.1 coordinate 23,920,898, forward strand.
ACACAATCAAATGCCTTTGAGTAGCCTATAAAGGCTAAATACAGATTCACATTAAACTCTCTGTATTTCCTTATTATTAATCTTATATTGAATATATGATCTCTTGATCCTCTTCCTTGCCTGAAACCAGCTTGGACCATATTGACTTCTATTTTCTTACGTAGTCAACCCATTATGATTTTTAACAGAATTTTACTGACATGACTAATCAGGGCAATAGTTCTGTAGTTTGTGCAGAATTTCAGGTTACCCTTTTTTGGCAGTGGTATGAATACAGTTCTTTTCCATTCTTTTGGCCAAATACCTGAATGCCATATCTTTTTACATAGTGCATCATAGATTGTTGCACATTCCTTTCCTCCTGCTTTAATAAGTTCAGCTGTTATCTTATCACATCCTGGTGATTTACCATTTTTCAGATTCTTTACTGGCCATAAAACTTCTTCTATTGTCGGTTTGGGTTCTTTCTCCTCCAATAATAATTCACACTGTTGATTTCTGCTTTCATAGTCAGTTGTTTCATACATTCCTTTGCAATATTCCTTCCATCTTTCTAGGATTTCCTGTCTATATCAAGGTATTCCCCATCTCATCACAAATTACATTTAGCTTAGGTGTGACATTTCTTGTCAATATCTTCATTTCTTTAAACATTTCACTATCTCTTCCACACTTCCGATGTCCTTCTATTCTTTCACAACAATCTTGTATTTATTTTTTGTCTTTTCTTCATACTTCTTTTGTTAAAGATTTATATTCCTCTTTGTTGCTGTTTGTCACTTTCCATGGAAGTGAATCCTGGAAAATCACCAAAACCATAGAAAACAAGTTGAATTCTTTCCAGACTAAATGTTTACGAAGAATTAGAAAAATATTTTGGCCAAACACCATAAGAAATAACATCCTATTGGCAGAAATGCAGATGAAGCCACTGACAATTATTGAGGAAAGACGCTGGCGATGGTTGGGACATGTGCTCCGAATGACTGACAACTCACTACCAAAAATAGCACTAAGATGGACACCACAGGGGAACAGAAGTAAGGGTAGACCAAGAGACATGGAGAACAACAGAAAGGATGTTGAGCAATAGAAGGCTCACCTGGGCAAGAGCAGAAAAAAAAGGCGAAGGACAGGCATTTGTGGAAAACCCTTGCGGAAGCCCCATGTGCCCTGGGCACTTAAGGTTCAGAGAGAGAGAAAGATTAAGATATCTCTGGCCTGCATAGACAGTTCATCTGGTGTCATCTCCTCCTGTACAGCCATCAGTATTTCAAAACGGTTCTTCACTTCTATACCATATTGTTCTGATATTTTTGTAAGATCAAAGCGGAGTGATCTTGATCCCGTAACTGTCTTTTTTATCTTTATGTCTGCTATTAATAACTCATGGTCCGTGTTGCAGTCAGCACCTGGTAAAGCGTTGCTAATGTCATACTTTATCTCTACCTTCTTTGCACATGTAATCTATTTGACGCTTGGTTTTCCCATCAGGTGATGTCCATGTGTAAAGTTTTCTTGGATGTTGTTTAAAGTGTTAGCAATGATGACACTGTAAACCATTTTAGACGACGATTGAAGATATTGGAAGACGCTTGTCCAATGAAGCAATCAGCGACTCATAGTTAATAGCTAGCGTCAGGGTGACACAGTACTGATAGCTGAGAACCAACAAGACCTGCAAAATTTCTTGGATAGTCACCAAAGAACGTGAACAGAAAGGCCTTACTTTGAACATAAAAAAGACAAAGACTATGGTTATATCTAAGAAACAGAATCTGCAAAAATGCAGTGTAAAATTAAACGGAACTATTCTAAAGCAGGTGCAGAAATTCAAATACCTTGCAGCAGTAATAACTTCAGATGGGAAATGCAGAACAGAAATTAGGAACAGAATAGGCCAAGTTTTACTGCAGTCACCTAAATGTTGAACTGCATGCCTTGTGTGACACTAGCTTTGCATGGGCCTTGTGGGGTACTGGTTTGATACTGGCTGTATACATTCTTGGACCGTGCAGTTTCCGTATTAGCTATCCAATGTCTCCAGACTCAGTTTCACCTCCTAGATTCTAACTAACCACTGTGTTGGGACAAACATGTAACGAAACTCAAGCCAGCCCAGTAGGACACATTGGTATGTTTATTTGATGAACTTGACAGCAATGGAAATGATGATGAAAACATTGACTGCTGGCAGGTTGCCCTGCCACATGGCAAGTCTGTTCATACTTTACAAATCATTCCAACCACAGTAACAAGACATCCACCTGCTTGACAGTACATCACAAAAAATCCATCCATTCAGGTTCCCATTCAAATGTAGACTGACCACCCACTCATAGCCTCTCCCACAATTCTTTGTCACGGGTTTCGCAGACCATGTGACATTCTAGAAAGATCTCACCTGACCCCTGCCCTGGATGTTCAAAAAGAAAATCATAACAATTGCCCATATGGCATATGCTGTTGGAGTCTCTTAATGATACAGGCATTCAATTTATGGACAACACTGCATGTATGTTGAAACAAAAAAAAAAAAAAGAACACAATATGAAGGTTGTCACAAACTGTAGATTTTAATTCAGAAACCACTTAGAAAGTTGTGTGAGGTCTGCTAGCAGCAAACCTGGGAGAGTGTAGCTTCCTATGTACTCTGTGGGTGAGCGGGAACTTGATCTTTGCATCCTGGAGAGCAGAGACAACACAGCAGACATGAGAAATAGTCCAGTTATGATACAGACAATAAACAGCAAACAAACTGACACACAAGTTAACAGAAAATTTTTCATCCATTAAAAAAAGAAAAAAACCCAAAAAAACATAAAAACTGATGGACTTTGTCAAAATCTGCACCACGCAACTTCAGAAGCTAAAATCTTGTTCTCAGCTCTCAGTCTACTAGGAGCTGTTTAAGAGGGTCTTGATCTCAGCTCTCAGCCTACTAGGAGCTGTTTGTTTAAGAGGGTCTTGTTCTCAGCTCTCGGCCTACTAGGAGCTGTTTTAACTCTTTATATTCTGGGGGTGTTTCCCTCAAAAGACCAAGGGGGGTAAATTTCACAATGTGGAATGGGATGATTGTCACATTTAAAAGAATGACAAAGGCATAATCTGATTTATAGTATCATATATGTTATTTTGAAGAAGAAAAAATGTACTTTGTTTTTCTAATAAAATTTTTAACATTTTGTTAGAAAAAAAAAAAGAGCTAAGAACTGAGAAGAAGGAATGGAAAATGAAGGAACTGAATTAATCTTTTTTTCACTTACCAATCAAGTTAATCCACTGTAGTTGGTCATATAATTCCATAATGAATAAAAATGTACACAAACACCTTTTCTTCACATATCCTCCAAAATTTACATGAAAATATACACTAATTATGCATTTACAGTAAACTAAAAACACCAAGTGGGTAGGTAATATTTACATGAAAACAAGTGGGCGGGCACTGACTAATATTTACCAGAAAACACGCCATTGTGTTTTACTTTTTTTGTTTTAATTTGAAGCATTCTACAACATTACATTTTTTAACTCTTTCCGTGCCTTTGGTCGCTGTATCGACCCTTCCGGTTTCCCGATGCTTACCAATGGTCGATCTAGCGATCATTGGTTTGTTTCAGTAAAACAACCGGTGTAACAATTAGGTTGTACATATTTCATCCGCGATTCCGGTGACACTTTTCAAAACGGCGAAAGAGTGCCTAGTTACGAGCGATGCCGAGCGAGAAAAAGGAAGAGAAATACCGAAATTTTTCAATTTCTGATGATGTAGATAGGGGTATGGACATGGCCTGTGACCACCCCACTGCTCTTGAATGTATCCCAAGTAGATCTAGACATATTTAGATGACTGGAGAAGTAGTTAGGAGGTTATTTCAGACATTAATTTAGCGAGAATGCAACACAGAATCAGAATACGAGATCAACAAGTAGATCTAGACATCTCAGATGGTAAGTAGTGTAGATCTAGACCTAGCCGATGGTGAGATAAGCACAATCATTGTCTAAAAACATCACATTACTTCTTTTTTCCTAAAAAACTCTGCATTTATGAAATTTTCATTCATTTAGTTATACTCTGAAACATAATAAGTACGTGGAAGTACATGGAAATACTGTTTTCCATTCCATTTTACAACTGTACCCACTATACAGATCAAGACCCGTGCTTTTATTCTGGCACCCAACTGAACGTCCGCGTTTAGTCCTCTGGCACGGGAAGAGTTAAATTACACAATCTCCAGCATTACTTATTGTGATATTACAGCTAGTACTAGCAAAAAGCTGTGAAGTAATATCACCAGCTACCCTTCTAGCACGTTCTGCTGCTGGACCAAAAAAAAAAAAAAAACAACAAACATCATAATCCTTTGAATAAGCGCCATGTGGGTCCCAAAATTCACAATCTCTACTACTGCATTCTCTTCACCACAGTCCAGACATTTTTTAATTAAATTCTGAGCTTGTAATGCAGAAATACTCTGCTCTTGATGAAACAAACTGCCACTGGAAGCCATACTTGTTGATAAACAAAAACCTAGCGACAATAAATTTCGACAAAAACGCGTTAGATTAACACAAAACCGCTCTGTTTTCAGCTCAAATACGTGCCTCGTGTGGACAAATGGATACCGGAAGGAAGTCCAACTGCTGGTTTTAAGTATACTGATTATTTTCAAAATTAGAGAGCTACAAACCATCATCGCACTGCGTGAAGAATGGGGGTACTGAGGAGGGAAAAAACCATGCAGGATGCGTCCCAAAGTAGTGAAAGAGTTCAGAGGGTCTTGTTCTCAGCTCTCAGCCTACTAGGAACTGTTTAAGAGGGTGTTGGTCTCAGCTTACCAGGAGCTGTTTAAGCAGCCACATAAGATAGTCACAGACTACCAGGAGGTATTTAAACAGCCACATAAGACAGTCACAGACTACCAGGAGCTATTTAAGTAGCCACATAAGACGGTCACAGACTGGCAATCAATACCCACATAGATCTGCTCCATGCAGCAGCTGGGGAATGTATAATGTCAGACCAGCCACTAGCCATTAACTTTTACATTCTGTCTAACTTGCTGAAACAGGACAGCATCTTCAATTCTAATTTCAAGGATTACATCGACTTTTTTTTTCTCTAGCAAATAAAGGAGAGGAAAAAAAGGTCCTATTTTTCTACTTGATCTGCATGTGAGATGAAGCTAGAAAGCTCAATGAAACGATTTTAAACAGGAAAATGAATTCAGATCACATCAATGTAGAAGGAAGAGTTGTGCCAAAATCGCTAAGTTCATGACAGTGACAATGACATGTGCAGATGAAAGTTGGCACAAACAAGATGGAGCCAGAAACAAAACCCAGCATCAAATCAACCCCAAAAGAGAGAAACAAAGTGACACAGGAACAGAAACTGTTTATCTTCTTCTTCTTCGTTCGCTCGAAGAAACTGTTTGATATACATACAATCAATGTAAACTGCTATACACGAGGAAGTCTTTCTTTCCGTCATCTTAAAACTAAGGTACATATTATATAACATATATATATATATATTCATTCTTTCAAGAACAGCCGCCATCCCCATTTCAATGCAGTCTTCACAACTAATACTATTCCCTGGAGATTTATAAAATCATTAATCAGTGAACTGTCAAACATTATAGTCATTTCATATTATTTTACAAGAAGGAAGTTGGTATGCAAAGATTCTTCAATATTTATTTCATCTCAAACTTCTCACTGTTTCTCATTTTATGTTATAAAACATAACTGTCTGAAGTAAATGTTCACAATTTATATGTGAATACAAAGTAAATGCAATTATTTTTATTGATCAAAAGATATTTCCATAACAATACTAGTACAACACACTGCAGGAAGTTGTTTGGGCTTTGTCTATAGCAGCTATTTCCTTGGTGTAATAGGAACTAAACTCACGTGAAACTGCAAAGTGTTGGGTCTCCTGCACTTGCTGGCTGCGATCTCCTCAACACGGATGATGTGGATGGAGTGAGCCCGCGCTCTATGGCGCGCACCCATGTCCCGGTCTGTGGAAATCACAGATTAATAAGTCACAAATATGTGAAAATGTCACCAGACAAAATAAAATTCTCTACTCACAAATTAAAAGCATAATTTATCTCCCATGCTCTAAGCTAGAAACCTTGACAACATCCACAGCTGAACCAGTAGATCTAATGATCTTAAATCATTAGACAATGAAGAAGCCAATCTACAAACATCAGGCAAGACTTTCAGGCCAGAACTGTCACAAACACTGAGCTGTACATGAAGACTCCTCACATTCAACTGTCATAAAAGAGTTATTGATGTGGCAAATCCACTATTGGTGGAAGCAACCCATGACATAGCACATTTATAAAACCTAAAAATAAATATTGAAACTGGATGTAGCTAAGCTATACATCAGTTTACTACACCCTGCGTTGCCTGAAGAATGATTACATGGAACACTAAATGTTTTTATTCTTAGTCACTATTAAAAACATTTTAACATATTATGTTTATCCAGTAAGTAGAAGAAAAACTGTGGACAAAGTTAAACTGCATTTTGACATTCTGTTTTAGCACACAATCAAAAGTAATTCACGCTGAAAGAGTTATCACCAAAATAAATCTACAGACAATGAAACGGCAAACAGAAGGTCACAGTGAGGCGGGTATTTAAAAGGTCACACACACACACCTCCCAGGCGGCAAGAAGATAATATAAACATGCTCACAGTAGACTGGACCATGTACACATGTTCTCATGTAGCAGGACCATGTACTAATGTTCTCAGTAGATTGGATCATGTACACATGTAACAATCAGATTCACTTCTCATTCAAAATATCATGAGCAAGAAGGCGACTGACTGCCCACTTTTTGTAGCACAAGTTTCGAACAGTCCGGCTAATAACATCCTCACTGTTTCAGTTCTGTGCTGGGTCAGGTTTTTCTACCTAAACCTTGGCCAAGAACAATTATGGACACTAATCTCCTTTAATTACACCCAGTAAGAACTATGGGCCACAAATTATCCACACAGCATTATCAGGTGCTCAACATCTGTCTCATCAATTTATATTAAAAAGCTATCCGCTGAATAAAAGCAATTAAGAGTTTATGGCACTGAAATGTTACACATAAACTGGTGACACAAATTATATAAAGGTTAGAAAATTGTGGCCAGAAATGGATGGCTGTAGTTATAAACTTCTAGATGCTTCCTTCTCTCTCACACTCAACACAAAAGCTAAACAAAAACTAGACTTATCCTGCACTTACAGCACTGCGTAACAGCCTTGCCTGCGGTCAGGTCTCGGTACTCACGGTACATGTTGTGTGTGCCACTTCGAGAGTTGTAGCGCAGCCAGATGCCAAAGTTCTTGATCTTCAGTGGCTTCTTATCAAGCACCTACACACACAACATATACATATATATATATAAATATATATATCTAGAAAGATCAAAGCACTTCTTCTTCATTCGCATTTGTCTGTCTATATCTGCAGTCCTGTCTCTTGGACAAATTTCACTGTTTTTTGTAATTCATGTATGGAACCATAGAGCTTATCTTCTTTAGTGGTAGATCAAAGCACAATACTAAATACTAATGTTATTTCTAAACAGTGAGATCAAACTTCTTGTCCTAGAACACTCTTGAGGACATCCATAAGAGCAAACATTAAACTCTAGTAAACCCTCAACTCAGGAAAATACTCAGCATCAAGTGGAACGAATTCAAGAACAATGCAGAGATAAGACAGATGACTGAACAACAACCAGTCTCATGGGTGATCAGGAAAAGGAGATGGACATATGTTGGTCACGTGATGAGAACAAACAATCAGATAATCCCGAAACAAGCTATCAAATGGAACACAACAAGCCAAAGAAAAAGAGGCAGACCGCATGAAACTCTGAAGAGGACATTGTTAAGAGAGGCCAAATTAACACTGATGAGGTTGAAAGACTCGCTGAAGACAGGAAAAATTGGTGAACTATCTTGCGAGCCCTATGTGACGTTTAACGGCATGGGAAGGATATAAGAAGAAACCCTCAACTCACCCTCAACAAAAAGTGCTCTTACATGTAACAGTTATGCAAACCATATGAACATTCATGTTAACCACAAAAAATTGGTTCCTAAATCTGTTATTATAAGTGGTTTATAAGAAGAATGTTGAAGGTACCATGGACAGCCAAGAAAACCAATGACTTAGTCTTAAGAGAGGCTGGAGTTAAAAAGCAAATTATAGCAAAGATCAGAGGCAGACAAAACTTACAGGACATTTCCCGAGAAGAGGAAAATGTGGCAAATGGAAAAACTGAGGGAAGAAGACAGAGAGAAAAGTTACTGGATAGGCTGTCAGTGTGACTAGGAAGAAAATACAAATGACTGTTTTATGAATTTTATATCAGGAGATGTACAAGTTGGAAGGGAGGGAGGATGTCTTATTAAATGTGGCCAAGAGCTTTGCCACACTGAGGAGACCAGTCTCAAGCTAGATGCCACATACAGAAACATCTTTCAGAACGCTTCTAAGTAAGTTTCTAACTATTTCAACCAGACCCACTCCTGACTTTCAAGTAACAGTCATCAAACAGTGCCACTTCTATGAGAGAAACCATCTAGTGCTCCAAGAACTGCTTCATTCAGGAATATGGGACCCCAGAACCAATGAATTAATGCCAGATTCAGCCATACCTAATCTTCCCTTTTTCCCTACAATCATATTACTTCCCTCATCATCTATGCTTTCATTGTTTGCAACTGATTTACTAAACCCTCCAACCTTTTCTCCACAGTCATATCCCATCCTTACTAAGTTCTCATCTGCTCTTTCCTCAGCTGTGACTTCTTACCCCACTATATCAAAGACCAAAAGAGACATGGAGAAGAACAACAGAAAGGATGTTGAGCAATAGAGGGCTCACCTGGGCAAGAGTAGAAAAAAAGGCGAAGGACAGGCATTTGTGGGAAAACCCTTGCGGAAGCCCCATGTGCTCTGGGCACTTACGGTTCAGAGAGAGAGAGATATCAAAGATCTGTTACCCGTACTACTTTCATCTCATATACTCACCTTTACCTTGACTTGATAATCATCTCCTGCCCTTTTTCTCCACTACCAACCAATCAGATTAGTATCGCTACAAGATCTCATGGTAAAGGTAAAATTCCTGTTTCCAAGTCATTCCATTTGGGGAATATGGTGTTAGGTCTGTATTTTCCATGACCTTCGGCACATGAAAGTATGATGTGGTCAGTATTATGTCTGGCCACTTTACTTTCCCAGATTTCTCTGGTACCCATTTTTTAGAGGCTAGGCCTTTTTTTCTTTTTTGTTTTTTTGTGGTGTGTACCAGAAAAAAAATCTCACTGCTGGGGTTGAACCCAGCACTACAAGATTAGCAACCCAAGTGCCTAACCACTCTGCTAATCAGGTCACCACAGGGCTTCATATACACACAAAATTTCACCACATGCACTTAGTGACACGGAATCATATAAATTACAGCTAAGTGCCCCCCTTTTTTTTTTTCTATTGGTATTTGTTATATACCAAACATGTAAATTTAGACTTTCTCTTCTTTTCCTATTTCTTCATCCTGTGTTTTTTTTTGTATGATTAAGGCATAAGCCAAAACATCACAACAATCAATTTTCACATGTACACATGTTCTCATGTAGCAGGACCACATGCACATGTTCTCATGTAACAATCAGATTCACTTCTCATTCAAAATATCATGAGCAAGAAGGCGACTGACTGCCCACTTTTTGTAGCACAAGTTTCGAACAGCCTGGGCAACAACATCCTCACTGTTTCAGTTCTGTGCTGGGTCATCATATTTATTATCATTAATAAATAAGCAATTTCTTACCTTTCTTAAAAATAGTCCACGTGTGGTGGTTAACCCATCACTATGTTCACGCAGTTAAAAAAAATGTAATGGATATTACATAAACTAAACAAAGACACAGCAAAATTTAGCTGAAATTTTCTCACACAAACACCTCAAATAAATAACCTATACAAACATGGAACAATGAGCCTACAACAAAATCTAAAATTAAAAAAAAACAAACTTACACGACTGCAGCTGACTATTTCACCAGTTGCCTTCTTCAGTTTTCTGAGCTGACTGAGGAAGTACCAGAATCGACTCTTTGCCACGGCCTTATCTGGAGCAAATATCCTCATCTGGTACAGAGCCGGGGTTCGGTTCTTTTCTGTGGGCAGGCCTCTGCCAATCACCTTGTACTCTTGTAACTGCACAGAGAAACACAATTTAAATCTTCCATCAGATCACAAGCTCTTAACCTTTTTTTTTTTTTTTTTGTCTGTTTAAATTATAGACCTCTCCAAATGACTGTCTAATCATCAACATGAATCCTTTTTGGTACCAATATGACTTCATAAGAAGCCATCAGTTTTACCCTAGTTTCAGCCTTGCTTACAGATAGCTTTAATGTGCCGAAGGACATGGAAAATATGGGTCTAATACTGCATTCCCCAATATGCTTTAATGGCAAGGAAACAGGAATTTTACCCTTACCTTTTACAGATAGCAAGGAACTAACGAAATGAAAGAAAATTCTAAATTAAAATAAAGAGAACCCATTGCTCTAATCATCTGGTTCCCATGCTCACAAGAAGTTTGTATTCCCTTCCATTTAGTAACTAATGTTTTAGACATTTAGACTCCTTCCCAGTTAATAACTCCTCCTTTAGAAATCTATAATTACTAGAGATATACCAAACATTCGTTTAAATACTAGACTCACTGGAACAGAAAGTGAATGTAAAATTTGTGCTACAATTATTGAGAAAAATTTTACATCAAAATTAAAATGACTTAAAAAAAAAATCTTGTGCTGCTCATGAAGTTTGCCCACTGAGTAAATACTAATTATAAATTACAATTTTAGCATTTCAATTCCTTGTTGAATCTGAATTTTCTGAAATATGTGGCATCAATGTTGGGTTGTCTGGGCGACAGCAGATTTCCAATACAAGATTGTCCTCATAGAGCCTAGTCTGTTTCAATTTGGTGGAACAAAAAGTGCTTGGTACTTATATATTTATTAATTCACAGTGATACATATTTTCTCTTCGCTTACGGCTTTATAGTGTACTGACTGACTGACAACAAAACGAAATACTCTACGCATGATTTCTATGTCCCTCAGCGTACAGTGACGGCTCCATGAACAATCAACGTGGTCAAGACCGTTGATGATAAATTACATTTTAAATACCAAATCCCACAAAAAATTCCTCCATCTATTCATATTACTGATAAGATTAAAGTAAATTAAACATCCAAAACAAATGATAATAAAGGTTCAAGAGACTGAAATCGGAAAAATAATTTTTTTTAATCAGCAGCTTACCTCGCCTTTAGCCTTCATTTTCCTCGAGGTATGGCGGAAAGGAAGTGCCAGGGTCTTGTCACTAACGGCTCGAAGGCTAAAATTTTCGATTAAATTTAATTTTCATGTTTTCTTTCTTCCAGGAGAGTCTATTATATCTACTTTCTGTATATTAATAATAAATAAACACATTAAAAAATGTATTTCAAAATGTAAATAGTTTTAAATATAATAGAGGCTCCTCATTCTTAAATATAAATTCTGAGTACACCCTGGTATCTTTTTCAAAATAACTCATTTTCAGCCTTGACCTTCCTCATGTGCTGGGTTTTAACGAACGGACATTGACAAAAGACTGTATCCCCTTAACTTAACTTATCGAAAATTCAGTGAAGGTTGAGAATGTTCAATATAATATTTAAAACGATTTTTAAATACATTTGCATAAAGAACAGTCCATAAGCTTGGAATGCTAAGTGAAAAAAAGACTAAAAGTTACGCTAACAGGCCGTGAATAAGTTAAATGTGTTAAAATGACCCACTGAATGATTGTCCTCTATTTTCGGTGCTGTCAATCTCAATGGTCACACGTATGTAAGCATTACTAAAGGTAATAAATGTGCTGGATTCGATTCTGGACGGATTGATGACAAATAATCGTGATGTGCAATACGCATATACACGAAATGAACTGTTAAAACCACGAAAGTTCACAGTTAGAACCGACCGTCCAGAACCCACAACAGCAAAAATGATGACGAAACACACCAAGATGAACGACATGTCAAACAGTCCGTACTACTGCGTGAAGTCAGTAGGGAGGTTATTTCGCGCTATTGAGATCGTATAGTGAAATATACGTCGTCATCGGGAATAAACTTGTGCATTTTATTACTGTCCATAACACAAAAAGGAATGGAAAAACTAATTATGTCAGTCCGTAAGAACAGCGAAGAGCAAAACCTCTATCTTAATGCGAAGAAAATTAAACTGATGACAACTGACAAAACAAACAAGGCAGCTGAAATATGTATCAATGAGGAAAAACTGGAAGAAATGGATAGTTTTAATATCTTGGATCACTGCTAACTAATACTGGAGATACAGTGAGGGAAATTAAAAGGAGGACATCTATCGCTCTTCAGAAAGTAAAACAACTAAAGAATCTGTGGAGAGGAACAGACAGAACAACAAAAATAAGATTTTTAAGGGCATGCATCTTTCCCATCACAACATATGCCTGTGAGACCTAGACACTTAACAAAACAGTTGAGAAACACATACATGCCTTTGAGTGTAAATGCTACAGAAGAGTTCTTCAAATATCATAGACACAAAAAGAACAAATATATCCATACTACAAGAACTTAATACTGAAGAAGGCTGGCTAGCAAAGATGATTAAACAAAGAAAACTTAAATATTTTAAACACATTAAACGTCATGATAATCGAGAGGAGACCGTCTTGGAATGGTACATAATGTGGAAAAGAAAGAGAGAAAGACCAAAGCGAAGATGGCTGCAAGACACTGTTGATGATCTGCAAATGGATGCATCAGAAGCAGGCCATCTCGCTCACAACCGAGAGGCCTACAGGAGTGCTGTTAGGGAGGCAAAGTTCCGCAAGGGACATGCAAATGAATGAATGAAAACTAGCACCAGGACCAGATAAAATCACCAAGGAAGAATTGGAAGCACTAGGAGAGTTTGGCATAGAAATAACTACCATATTGCTGAATGACATCTATAACAGTAACTATGTCCCATCAAATCTATTGCAGTCAGTTTTCATTGTCCTACCAAAGAAACAAGGTGCAGCTGAATGTGAAGATCATTGAACCATTAGTCTTATGAGCCATGTTACCAAAATCCTGCTTCGTATTGTCATGAGAAGAGTCAGTGGCAAAATAAAACCAGAAATCGCTGAAGAACAGTGTGACTTCGTCGAAGGAAAAGGCACAAGTAATGCCATATATATATATGTGTGTGTGTATTGAGAGCATTGATCAATAGAAGTAAAAACGTACCTATACTTATGCTTCATAGACTACTGTAAAGCATTCGATAAAGTGAGACACACAGAAATTATAAGAATGCTGGAAGACATCAACACAGATGGGAAAGATCTGAAAATCATAAAAAACATATACTGGCAGCAATCAGCAGCAATGAAGATTTAGAACCAAACAGGAGCATTCTAAGACATATAAATTGGGAGTGAGACAAGGATATGTTCTATCTCCTGACCTCTTTTCCTTGTACAGCGAAAAAATAATGAGGAATACTGAGAGCTTGCCAGGAATATCAGTTGGCGGGTACAACCTTAACAGCGTAGGATATGCAGACGACACAGTTCTGATTGCTAAAAGTGAAGGGGAGCTACAGGCTCTTCTGGACATCATGGTTCGTGAAAGTAAAAGTAAAGGTCTCAGCCTGAATAAAAAGAAGACTGAAGTGATGGTCATCTCAAAGAAAATAATACCACCAAAATGCAACATTACCATCGATGGCACAAATCTGAAACAAGTTGATAGATTCAAGTACTTAGGAACGATTATAACAACTGATGGGAAATGTCACAACGAAATAAAAAGCAGACGTGCTCAGGCCAAGTCAGCACTCCAGACAATGAGACACATCTTGTGCAACAGATCCATATCAATGGAAACAAGATTCCGAGTACTTAAATGTTACATCGAGTCAGTTTTGTTTTATGGATGTGAAGCATTGTCCATGAATAAGAGAGTACAGCGAGAAATGGAGGTCATGGAGATGTGGTTTATAAGAAGGATGTTGAAGGTATCACGGACAGCTAAGAAAACCAACGAAGAAGACTTAAGAGAGGCTAGAGTTAAAAGGCAAATTACAGCAAAGATCAGAGGCAGACAAGCGAGATTTGTAGGACATTTTCTAAAAAGAGGAAAATTGAAACACAATGTGACAACTGGAAAAATGAGGGAAGAAGAGACAGGGGAAGACAGAGAGAGAAGTTACTGGATGGGCTGTCAGTGTGGCTAGGAAGAAAGTCACCGGCGGATCTCATAATCAAGTCTAAAGACAGGGAATTGTAGAGAGAAATGATCGCATACGCCTCGCAGCACGGCACTTGATTGATTGATTGATTAATTGAAAACTAGATAAATGCATAATGGAAGATATTATATGACTCAAAACTAAAAGATCTGGATTGGTTGTAATATACGCTGAAAACCCCTACAGAAAAAAAACGCCACAAGCAAAAGAAGAATCAGAAGAGCAAGTACACAAAAAAACATTATCTAAGGTGGAAAGGCTGAGAGAAAAGAATTAACCATATCAGCTACTGGAACTATAGAAGCGCCAAACATCATGGACCAAAACTGGAAAGCTCAATAAATGACTTTGATGCAGTTCTAATGCCAGCAAAACTATAGATCATTGGCAGCACAGCTACCTTCAACTCATATCTCAGATCAGAAAGAATAAAACTCGAACCCAAGTCCAAAGTGTTCACGGGATGTGGAGTGACTCAGTGGCTGCAGGGAATGCAGTTCCTAACGTCGGGGCGCTCTGATGCGAGTGGGGCGGCATCGGGCGGCCAATTAAGCTTCGTCTCTGGTATGATGGCTCTGCCAGAGAGACCATTTAGTTCCCTTCCTGTAGTACAATATTACCATAGATGTATCTCTTCATTTACAGAACCGTCGCCATAGCAACGGAGCTCGAGCATAGAGGTCGACGCTGCTGCAGCATCTAAATAAGATGTCAGCTCGACTAGAGTGATCAATGTTCACAGGAATACTATATCAGCAATATCTCAGCACTTCACTGTTCACAGGAACACTATATCAGCAATATCTCAACACTTCACTGTTCACAGGAACACTATATCAAGCAGTATCTCAACACTTCACTGTTCACAGGAACACTATATCAAGCAGTATCTCAACACTTCACTGTTCACAGGAACACTATATCAAGCAGTATCTCAACACTTCACTGTTCACAGGAACACTATATCAAGCAGTATCTCAACACTTCACTGTTCACAGGAACATTATATCAAGCAGTATCTCAACACTTCACTGTTCACAGGAACACTATATCAGCAATATCTCAACACTTCACTGTTCACAGGAACACTATATCAAGCAGCATCTCAACACTTCACTGTTCACAGGAACACTATATCAAGCAGTATCTCAACACTTCACTGTTCACAGGAACACTATATCAAGCAGTATCTCAACACTTCACTGTTCACAGGAACACTATATCAAGCAGTATCTCAACACTTCAATGTTCACAGGAACACTATATCAAGCAGTATCTCAACACTTCACTGTTCACAGGAACACTATATCAAGCAGTATCTCAACACTTCACTGTTCACAGGAACACTATATCAAGCAGTATCTCAACACTTCACTGTTCACAGGAACACTATATCAAGCAGTATCTCAACACTTCACTGTTCACAGGAACATTATATCAAGCAGTATCTAAACACTACAATGTTCACAGGAACACCATATCAAGCAGTATCTCAACACTACAATGTTCACAGGAACACCATATCAAGCAGTATCTCAACACTACAATGTTCACAGGAACACCATATCAAGCAGTATCTCAACACTACAATGTTCACAGGAACACTATATCAAGCAGTATCTCAACACTTCACTGTTCACAGGAACACTATATCAGCAATATCTCAACACTTCACTGTTCACAGGAACACTATATCAAGCAGCATCTCAACACTTCACTGTTCACAGGAACACTATATCAAGCAGTATCTCAACACTTCACTGTTCACAGGAACACTATATCAAGCAGTATCTCAACACTTCAATGTTCACAGGAACACTATATCAAGCAGTATCTCAACACTTCAATGTTCACAGGAACACTATATCAAGCAGTATCTCAACACTTCACTGTTCACAGGAACACTATATCAAGCAGTATCTCAACACTTCACTGTTCACAGGAACACTATATCAAGCAGTATCTCAACACTTCACTGTTCACAGGAACACTATATCAAGCAGTATCTCAACACTTCACTGTTCACAGGAACATTATATCAAGCAGTATCTCAACACTTCACTGTTCACAGGAACACTATATCAGCAATATCTCACACTTCACTGTTCACAGGAACACTATATCAAGCAGTATCTCAACACTTCACTGTTCACAGGAACACTATATCAAGCAGTATCTCAACACTTCACTGTTCACAGGAACACTATATCAAGCAGTATCTCAACACTTCACTGTTCACAGGAACACTATATCAGCAATATCTCAACACTTCACTGTTCACAGGAACACTATATCAAGCAGTATCTCAACACTTCACTGTTCACAGGAACACTATATCAAGCAGTATCTCAACACTTCAACGTTCACAGGAACACTATATCAAGCAGCATCTCAACACTTAAATGTTCACAGGAACATTATATCAAGCAGTATCTCATCACTTCACTGTTCACATGAACATTATATCAAGCAGTATCTCATCACTTCACTGTTCACAGGAACATTATATCAAGCAGTATCTCATCACTTCACTGTTCACAGGAACATTATATCAAGCAGTATCTCATCACTTCACTGTTCACAGGAACACTATATCAAGCAGCATCTCAACACTTCAACGTTCACAGGAACACTATATCAGCAATATCTCAACACTTCAACGTTCACAAGAACACTATATCAAGCAGCATCTCAACACTTCAACGTTCACAAGAACACTATATCAGCAATATCACAACACTTCATTGTTGACAGAAACACTATATCAAGCAGCATCTCAACACTTCAACGTTCACAGGAACACTATATCAGCAATATCTCAACACTTCAACGTTCACAGGAACACTATATCAGCAATATCACAACACTTCATCGTTGACAGGAACACTATATCAGCAGTATCTCAACACTTCAACGTTCACAGGAACACTATATCAGCAATATCTCAACACTTCATCGTTGACAGGAACACCATATCAAGCAGTATGTCAACACTTCACTTTTCACTGGAACACTATATCAAGCAGTATCTCAACACTTAAATGTTCACATGAACACTATATTAAGCAGAATATCAACATTTCAGTGTTCACAGGAACACTATATCAGCATCATCTCAACACTTCACTGTTCACAGGAACACTATATCAGCATCATCTCAACACTTCACTGTTCACAGGAACACTATATTAGCATCACCTCAGCACTTCAGTGTTCACAGGAACACTATATCAGCATCATCTCAACACTTCACTGTTCACAGGAACACTATATCAGCATCATCTCAACACTTTACTGTTCACAGGAACACTATATCAGCATCATCTCAACACTTCACTGTTCACAGGAACACTATATTAGCATCACCTCAGCACTTCAGTGTTCACAGGAACACTATATCAGCATCATCTCAACACTTCACTGCTCACAGGAACACTATATCAGCATCATCTCAACACTTCACTGTTCACAGGAACACTATATCAGCATCATCTCAACACTTCACTGTTCACAGGAACACTATATCAGCATCATCTCAACACTTCACTGTTCACAGGAACACTATATCAGCATCATCTCAACACTTCACTGTTCACAGGAACACTATATTAGCATCACCTCAGCACTTCAGTGTTCACAGGAACACTATATCACACATTCAACCCCGTTTCAACTAAAATGGATCCACTGCCCGGCCTCGAGTTACCAGCCCCAGGATCGACTGCCCGGCCTTGAGTTACCACCCCCAGGATCGACTGCCCGGCCTTGAGTTACCACCCCCAGGATCCACTGCCCGGCCTCGAGTTACCACCCCCAGGATCTACTGCCCGGCCTTGAGTTACCACACCCAGGATCGACTGCCCGGCCTCGAGTTACCACACACAAGACAAGACTGTTACATCCGCCTCACACACCTTCTTATCAAGGTCTCTCCGGGCAACATGGACTGCCAGGAACACTGCAGGCTAAAGACTTGTCTCGGGCAGGATGGTGGGGAAGAGGCTCATAGAGGTAAATCTCTTACCTCACAGACCTGAGTTAGACAGTTCGTCATAGAGAAGCCAGCTTGGCCTGGACCAAACAACACGTGACATGACCCCATCATCAGTGAAGACTGGTTCTGTTCTCTCGTAAGTCCAGATTCTGTCTACAAGGCAGCGATGGGCGTGGTTTGGTGTACAGGCGTCGAGGAGAATGTTCTGCTGGTGACTGTGTGCTACATAGAGACAGGATGAGAGGAGGAAGTGTAATGTTGTGCGGGTGACTGTGTGCTACATAGAGACAGGATGAGAGGAGGAAGTGTAATAGTTTGGGGGGGGGGAGATTTCATATACAGCCATAATGAGCCCCGTCATCATCAGTGACAACCTGACGGGTTTACGATACAGCGATGAAATCATAACTTCCTACGTACAGCCTTTCCTCAATCCAAATGGACCAGGCAAGATACCGCAGCAAGACAGTACTCGTCCACATGTGAGCAACAGCAGATTGATGTCTTACCACGGCCAGCTGTTTCCCCGACCTGTCTCCCACCAGTCATGTGTGGTCAGGGACCACGTTCAGCAACAACAGACTGATATTTTACCATGGCCAGCTGTTTCCCCGACCTGTCTCCCACCAGTCATGTGTGGTCAGGGACCACGTTCAGCAACAGCAGATTGATGTTTTACCACGGCCAGCTGTTTCCCCGACCTGTCTTCCATCAAGAACGTGTGGTCAGGGACCACGTTCAGCAACAACAGACTGATATTTTACCACGGCCAGCTGTTTCCCCGACCTGTCTCCCATCAAGAACGTGTGGTCAGGGACCACGTTCAGCAACAACAGACTGATATTTTACCACGGCCTGCTGTTTCCCCGACCTGTCTCCCACCAGTCATGTGTGGTCAGGGACCACTTTTCAGCAACAACAGACTGATGTTTTACCATGGCCAGCTGTTTCCCCGACCTGTCTTCCATCAAGAACGTGTGGGATGAGCTGGACCGCTGGCTGAGAAGAAGAGAAAATCTTCCAGAAAACCACCACCGATTAGCCCAAGAGTTGCAAGAAGAGTGGAAGGACATGTCCCAACAACGGATCCAACATGTCATTGGCTCGATAAGAGGGTGCTGTCATGCCATGATAACAGCCCAAGATGTATAGACTGGTACTGAAATCAAGATTTTCTTTGTCGTGGGTGCCACACTGATTAGAGTTTAACTCTTTGTTTCCTGACAGTTTCACTGAAATCAAACTGGTCACTTTGTTATTCAATACGCAACCAAACCGTGCGTCAACTTTTATTCGAGTTCCCCCAAGAACACGTGCACGGTGACCTATATAGTGCTGCACACTTACTTTTTTCCCCCTCGCGAGTACTGTACATATAATATGGTAAATAGCAAAATATTATGTTGAATCATTTGTTGCTGTGTGTTCTCAGTACGGCTGCCCACATATCACGTGGCATTGCTCTAGCGGAGAATTAGAAGTTGTTTCTGTGATACAGCTGGAGTTTGCCTGGGCAAGTGCCAGGTTACGGAAATTTTGTGAGAATTTGTGAGTAGACCTGTTAATGTATTATCATTGTTTAAAGAAGATGTTTAGGCCGTGTGAACCCGTGTTGACCTGCAAGACGACCTTGCCCAAGTGTTGCGCGCGTAGCTCTGTAGATGGTTTGTTTCAGATAAAATGCTAGCCACATTTTGTAAAGCTAGCGTTTTGTATTGTTTTATATGTTTGTAATTAAAACGCATATTTTTTAAAACTATGTAAATCTTTCGTGCTTAGTATGGACGCACTGACTGCTGGATTAGAATATGGAAATACTAGAGGCAGCTAGTCGGCATTAGTAGGCCCATATCGTACGATGTTGGCCATTGGTCTGCATGACTTTCAAGTAATAGGTAGTGTCTACTGACAATCACCTGTTACCCTGCTGACAATCATCGGTTAATGTTACGCTGCTTACAATTATCTATTACTGTTACGCTGCTGACAGTTGTGGGCGATACACACTTAGATCGAAGGGTATACGATCTTGACCGGAGTGTCATCGTCCACGTGATTTGATATTTGGTTTCAGAGGGTGGGGGGGGGGGAATATATATTGAAACATTGGCCTACATGAGATTGGAAAGAGGCAAAGGCCGGTGATGTCTTGTTTAGTTGTGCTTATGGATGTGCTGTAAATTCCTGTGTATTATGGTGATCGTTAGTTATATTCTGCCCGTGCCTACCTCATGTGGTGTAGGTTATGTAGTTGTGCAGTAAGCTGTGATGTAGGGTTCGTGTCATTCCGTGTAAGAAGATAAGTTATGTCTGTATATTATGTAAGTAATGACTATAGTTGTTATTATTATTATTAATGAATATGATTATGAATATATTGTAGACATAATAGTGACATCTAATAGCAACAGAAAAAGTAAATAGGAAAATTAGAGCAAGTTAGAAAAACAAACTTGCATGAGACTAGTATGACTGGACGCTGACACAAGTAAACAGAATAGAAAAGACGAATAGAAAAGGCAGACACAATTAAAAGCGAGGACACAATAAAACCTCCGACATGAACAAGCAAGATAATGACTTAGGTAAATGACACTTCTATAGACGGAATTGACGCAGACTGATACGCAAGACAGCTATTAGCGTTAGGACGCTATTAGGAGGCTATTGCACACGTTTTTAAATAAAGGAGTGACAAACTCGGCCAGTTGACCAATTAAATATCTAGAGGCGTGGCCTATTGGACAATTGACTTACGTCATATAAGTCACGGGACAGTTTGAATGACGGACAATCAGGGACAATCAGATGATCAGAGAAGAACAGCAGACTGAAGAACAGACGATCAGAGAATCAAACAGCCAAGAGAGCGATCGGAGAAAAACAAGAAAGATAAAGAGACGTTATAGAATCAGAAGTATTATTAGACTGAAGACGTGTTTCAAGTGGTTCAAGTGATTAAGAAGAATTGATACTTTTAGAACTTTGGGTAAAGTGATTTTAGACGATAAACTAGTTGACCACGTGTTGCAGATCTGACATAAAGTTAGGAAATGTTCTCCTATCATGTGTAGAATATCTTGAAGTTGAGAACATTGACGAAATGCTGCATGTAGAATATGATAGAGTTTGATATTGTGAACAAATGATTATGTGCTTCAACGATGAAACTAACGAAGATTATGTCATATTACATCTTAGTACAAGTGATATTACCAGCTGTTGAATCTGATACCTTACTTGTCAGGATTAAATAATGCAATGAACGTTTCATCGGACTTGCTCTGATCTAGTGAATGTGGTAATGTGTGTTAGACCTCCAGGTGTTATGATCAGAGAACCAAAGAACACTTCTACCATCAGTCATTAAAAGAGAAATACACAACCTGTCAATATTATATCTGATTTCCTTGTGATTTTCTATGTGGATTGGATTGGTAACATGTATGATTTTGTATTATGCTTTTTCATTTAGATTGACCATGTGTTTGTATCAATACAGATGCTGTTGATGTAGGTAATGGCAGCAATAGCTGCGGAGATGAAAGTGCAGTGGCACATATAGTCGTGGTGGATGTCACAGGTGGGGCCCAGTGAGCTGAGGGCCCCAGATGCATAGAGTAACAATGTAAATACTGCAGACAAGAGAAGTTTCATTATTAACTGATATTATGCTTGACAATGGGAAAAAGAAAGAGAGGAAGACCAAGGCAAAGATGGCTGCAAGACATCGTTGATGATCTGCAAATGGATGCATCTGCTGCAGGCCATCTTGCTCACAACTGAGAGGCCTACGGATTAGGGAGGCAAAGTTCCGGAAGGGATATGCAAATGAATGAATGAATACAACTTGATGATGATGATGATGGTGACGATGATGATGATGAATTGTAGTACTCCAATAAAAAAAAAAAACAGCAAAATCATAGTACATAATACAAGCAGTCCCCGAGTTACGAACGAGTTCCGTTCCGCAATCTGCTCGTAATTCGAATTTTTACGTAAGTCGAAACAGTTAGGTTCAGTTCGTATCTAACACCAGTTATAAAGTATATAGCATACAGTGTACCTTTCTGTGTATAAAAAACCTTTAAAGGGAACCGATGAACCGCTAGACGCGCAATATTTTGATGCGCGCGGCAAAGTAGCGCCCGTTTGTTATTACGAACCATTGTATGTAAGTCGAATTTGTAATGTAATAGGTTTTATGTGCGGTCGTTCCTAACTACAGGTTGTACGTTAAGTCGGAGGTTCGTAGCTCGAGTATATACTGTATACATATTACACACATATGTTACTGACCCCATGTTATCATGTTACATGACAGTATTCCTTATGATGACTTATACTGCCATAGAGACAGCCCGTTTTTGAAAAGTGTCATTTACTCTCTGCCTCCTTCACTCTTTCTCATTTTCTCCCTCTCCCTCCTCTTTCCCTCTGCTGTAGTAATTCCAGTATTCTTAAAATAATACTTTCACAGCAATTTATACGTGTAGGGTTGTATATTTATGTATTTTTAGTTACTTTGCACTGCTCAGCCTGTGGTTAAGAGATTATATATAACACGTTCACACTTTACATTCGCTCATTTCCTTTTATATGTGAAGTGTAATGTATGTTTGTATCAAATGGGATGTTTACGATAAAGTGGAGTTGAGAGACGAAGGCTGGAATGTCAGAATTGACTGCACGCCCAGTTTTACACCTTGAAGATAAAATCTCTTTCTTTCTCTCTCTCTTTCTTTCTCTCACTCACACACGCGCACCAACACACACATATGTACACACACACAGAGGCTCATACAAACCCGCACGCGCTAGTCCTGGAAAGAAGGGGAAAAAACTTCTCATCTTGCACAAGGTGGTTATATTGATTTTCTAAAATACGCTGATAAACGTGACTCGATACAATATGATAACAATAGCTGCTGTCACATGTCACGGTGGAGGGGTACCGAAGCTCTGACTGCTACGCCCTGATAACGATTTATTTCGTCACACCAACAATATATTATTTAGTATAAAACAACATTGGTGCCGTGAGTTTCTGCATTCAAGAACCCGTCACAGGCAGAACTACTGGGGGCGTATGCTACAGGTGTGGAGCAGCCAGAACAAACCAGGTAGTAGAGTCTACTGGTTATGTAGTGTAGAATGTAGTACTTCTATTATAGATACATACCGTTAGTATCATGATACTGGCAGGATAAGTTAGGCTGGATGGAAATAAGAATTGATTGAGGAGAGTAGAGGCGAGATGAATCGTGCTCTCTCTCTCTCTCTCTCACACACACACATTTTCTCTCAAGATAAAGTGTAGAGTTACTTTCTTGTTGCCTAACCAAGTAAGGAATGATGTATATCTCAAGGCGGTGGAGTCTGGTAAGACGCTTACATGCCGAATCAACTCTGGAAACTCAAACAAGCAATGGAAGCCACGCGAGTCGATGCTTGTATGTTAAAGATCTCTTACCACAGCTTCCGTATATAGGAACTGATTTCCGTCACAGATGAACAGTTATCAAGTGCTCAGACTGTGGTGAATACTATTTGCTGCTCATCAGATTCAGTCTGCACTAAAACGTTTGCGTTCTCGTATAAAAATAGAGCAGTTTGTGAGAAGAACGCTACTTTAAATTATAGTTCAAATGCTATGAAGTAAAAACTATACTTGTAACATTGGCATGCTACAAAGGGAGTGAACTCACTTCAAGTTCCGTTCGAACGAACAAAACAAGAACAACAATTGGTTATACTTAGAGCAAAGTAAATCGATACACACAAGGTCGCTGAAAATAAGATATACTAATTCTGAGTTTAGTCATGTCTGGCGACCTGAACAAGAACAATATTTTGTTTTGTTACTGAAGAATCTTTTGGCGCTATTTAACTGAAAGAAAATTCCTACTGCACGAAGTGGCGACTGCACGAAGTGGCGACTGAACGAAGTGGCGACTGCACGAAGTGGCGACTGAACGAAGTGGCGACTGCACGAAGTGGCGACTGCACGAAGTGGCGACTGAACGAAATGGCGACTGAACGAAGTGGCGACTGCACGAATTGGCGACTGAGATAGGTTGAAATATTTCAGGTTAAGCAGAGCGAGGGCCACTGAGAGGAATTTTGTGAGGTACTGGAAAGCTATTTCGGGGCCCCTTACCCCATCCCACGTTTTGTCTCCTCTAACCAAAAAAACAAGCCCCCCCCCCCCCCCAGGCTAGGAGCAATGAATAATCTGCTCTCATTTGTCGGTAGAGAATAAAAGAAGGACTGAGCCAACACAAGTCTGGCCGCCCTTGATTTACAGCATCACATAAATCTGATAACATCGCTGTGCAGTCTCACAGTTTGCTCAGCTCTTCAGTGTCTATGGATGGAGGGAAAGAAGGAAAGAAAGAAGGAAGAAGTAGAGGTGGGCTGTTCTTGCGCCATAAAAGTGTTTAAAAACCGGCAATGGTTTGTTCTTCAGAAATGTTTCTACCGAGAGAATGTTCATGGAGTAGTTATCTTATAAATGTACGCTAAACTTCATCAGAAATATGTGTTCTTGTGTGCCTGTGTGCTCGCGCGCATGCGTGTGTGTGTGTGTATGAAATATAATCGAGAAAATGTGTTATAACTATGACTTAATCATACGCAAATTTTTTTTATATTTCAACACACAGTTTTATCAATAAAATTATTAATAAAAATAGCGCTGTGTACTTCTGTAATGAAGACATTACAACTACGGAGTTCTTGTGTATCATCACCCCCAGGTTTGGCCCACGCTACAGGCGAAGCGCTGACATCACTGACTTGTGAACAAAGATGGCGGGGCGGAAAGAAGATTTTGTTGTAGTTCTTTGCGTGGACCAAAGCGAGTACAGCGAGTTCACCTTCAAGTGTGAGTCCGCCATTTTCCGTTGTTTGTCTTTGTCTGATGCCATTCTGTTACTTGACCATGTTACTGTTTGTCTTATGCCATTCTGTTACTTGACCATGTTACTGTTTGTCTGATGCCATTCTGCTACTTGATCATGTTACTGTTTGTCTTATGCCATTCTGCTACTTGATCATGTTACTGTTTGTCTGATGCCATTCTGCTACTTGATCATGTTACTGTTTGTGTGATGCCATTCTGTTACTTGATCATGTTACTGTTTGTGTGATGCCATTCTGTTACTTGACCATGTTACTGTTTGTCTTATGCCATTCTGCTACTTGGCCAAGTTACTGTTTGTCTGATGCCATTCTGTTACTTGACCATGTTACTGTTTGTCTGATGCCATTCTGTTACTTGACCATGTTACTGTTTGTCTGATGCCATTCTGTTACTTGACCATGTTACTGTTTGTCTGATGCCATTCTGTTACTTGACCATGTTACTGTTTGTCTTATGCCATTCTGCTACTTGGCCAAGTTACTGTTTGTGTGATGCCATTCTGCTACTTGACCATGTTACTCTTTGTCTGATGCCATTCTGTTACTTGACCATGTTACTGTTTGTCTTATGCCATTCTGCTACTTGGCCAAGTTACTGTTTGTCTGATGCCATTCTGATACTTGACCATGTTACTGTTTGTCTGATGCCATTCTGTTACTTGACCATGTTACTGTTTGTCTGATGCCATTCTGTTACTTGACCATGTTACTGTTTGTCTGATGCCATTCTGTTACTTGACCATGTTACTGTTTGTCTGATGCCATTCTGTTACTTGACCATGTTACTGTTTGTCTTATGCCATTCTGCTACTTGGCCAAGTTACTGTTTGTGTGATGCCATTCTGCTACTTGACCATGTTACTGTTTGTCTGATGCCATTCTACTACTTGACCATGTTACTGTTTGTCTGATGCCATTCTGTTACTTGACCATGTTACTGTTTGTCTGATGCCATTCTGTTACTTGACCATGTTACTGTTTGTCTGATGCCATTCAGTCTGCACTAAAACGTTTGCGTTCTCGTATAAAAATAGAGCAGTTTGTGAGAAGAACGCTACTTTAAATTATAGTTCAAATGCTATGAAGTAAAAACTATACTTGTAACATTGGCATGCTACAAAGGGAGTGAACTCACTTCAAGTTCCGTTCGAACGAACAAAACAAGAACAACAATTGGTTATACTTAGAGCAAAGTAAATCGATACACACAAGGTCGCTGAAAATAAGATATACTAATTCTGAGTTTAGTCATGTCTGGCGACCTGAACAAGAACAATATTTTGTTTTGTTACTGAAGAATCTTTTGGCGCTATTTAACTGAAAGAAAATTCCTACTGCACGAAGTGGCGACTGCACGAAGTGGCGACTGAACGAAGTGGCGACTGCACGAAGTGGCGACTGAACGAAGTGGCGACTGCACGAAGTGGCGACTGCACGAAGTGGCGACTGAACGAAATGGCGACTGAACGAAGTGGCGACTGCACGAATTGGCGACTGAGATAGGTTGAAATATTTCAGGTTAAGCAGAGCGAGGGCCACTGAGAGGAATTTTGTGAGGTACTGGAAAGCTATTTCGGGGCCCCTTACCCCATCCCACGTTTTGTCTCCTCTAACCAAAAAAACAAGCCCCCCCCCCCCCCAGGCTAGGAGCAATGAATAATCTGCTCTCATTTGTCGGTAGAGAATAAAAGAAGGACTGAGCCAACACAAGTCTGGCCGCCCTTGATTTACAGCATCACATAAATCTGATAACATCGCTGTGCAGTCTCACAGTTTGCTCAGCTCTTCAGTGTCTATGGATGGAGGGAAAGAAGGAAAGAAAGAAGGAAGAAGTAGAGGTGGGCTGTTCTTGCGCCATAAAAGTGTTTAAAAACCGGCAATGGTTTGTTCTTCAGAAATGTTTCTACCGAGAGAATGTTCATGGAGTAGTTATCTTATAAATGTACGCTAAACTTCATCAGAAATATGTGTTCTTGTGTGCCTGTGTGCTCGCGCGCATGCGTGTGTGTGTGTGTATGAAATATAATCGAGAAAATGTGTTATAACTATGACTTAATCATACGCAAATTTTTTTTATATTTCAACACACAGTTTTATCAATAAAATTATTAATAAAAATAGCGCTGTGTACTTCTGTAATGAAGACATTACAACTACGGAGTTCTTGTGTATCATCACCCCCAGGTTTGGCCCACGCTACAGGCGAAGCGCTGACATCACTGACTTGTGAACAAAGATGGCGGGGCGGAAAGAAGATTTTGTTGTAGTTCTTTGCGTGGACCAAAGCGAGTACAGCGAGTTCACCTTCAAGTGTGAGTCCGCCATTTTCCGTTGTTTGTCTTTGTCTGATGCCATTCTGTTACTTGACCATGTTACTGTTTGTCTTATGCCATTCTGTTACTTGACCATGTTACTGTTTGTCTTATGCCATTCTGTTACTTGACCATGTTACTGTTTGTCTGATGCCATTCTGTTACTTGACCATGTTACTGTTTGTCTGATGCCATTCTGCTACTTGACCATGTTACTGTTTGTGTGATGCCATTCTGTTACTTGACCATGTTACTGTTTGTGTGATGCCATTCTGTTACTTGACCATGTTACTGTTTGTGTGATGCCATTCTGCTGCTTGACCATGTTACTGTTTGTGTGATGCCATTCTGTTACTTGACCATGTTACTGTTTGTCTTTGTGTGATGCCATTCTGTTAATTGACCATGTTACTGTTTGTCTTATGCCATTCTGTTACTTGACCATGTTACTGTTTGTCTGATGCCATTCTACTACTTGACCATGTTACTGTTTGTCTTTGTCTGATGCCATTCTGCTACTTGACCATGTTACTGTTTGTGTGATGCCATTCTGTTACTTGACCATGTTACTGTTTGTCTGATGCCATTCTACTACTTGACCATGTTACTGTTTGTCTTTGTGTGATGCCATTCTGCTACTTGACCATGTTACTGTTTGTGTAATGCCATTCTGTTACTTGACCATGTTACTGTTTGTCTGATGCCATTCTACTACTTGACCATGTTACTGTTTGTCTTTGTCTGATGCCATTCTGCTACTTGACCATGTTACTGTTTGTGTGATGCCATTCTGTTACTTGACCATGTTACTGTTTGTCTGATGCCATTCTACTACTTGACCATTTTACTGTTTGTTTTTGTCTGATGCCATTCTGCTACTTGACCATGTTACTGTTTGTGTGATGCCATTCTGTTACTTGACCATGTTACTGTTTGTCTGATGCCATTCTGTTACTTGACCATGTTACTGTTTGTCTGATGCCATTCTGTTACTTGACCATGTTACTGTTTGTCTTTGTCTGATGCCATTCTACTACTTGACCATGTTACTGTTTGTCTTTGTCTGATGCCATTCTGCTACTTGACCATGTTACTGTTTGTCTTTGTCTGATGCCATTCTACTACTTGACCATGTTACTGTTTGTCTTTGTCTGATGCCATTCTACTACTTGACCATGTTACTGTTTGTCTTTGTCTGATGCCATTCTGTTACTTGACCATGTTACTGTTTGTCTGATGCCATTCTGTTACTTGACCATGTTACTGTTTGTCTGATGCCATTCTGCTACTTGACCATGTTACTGTTTTTCTATCACTCAGTATCAGACTTCTGTCGTTTAGTATTGGTTTTAGCCATGAAATCCATATTTGTTTCACTTTAGCATCTGAAATCACACATATACAAAGTTTAGGGTTGGAAATTCTCCTCTTTGTGCATGCGCCCAGGCGCCCCAGACTATGGAACACAACCACCAAAACTGCGCCAAATATGAAGCACTCAGACGCCATTACCCAATCTGTTGACTGTATTGCTCCTCCATGATAACCCTCGCCCACTCACAGCCTCTTTGACTCAGGAACTCTTGCAACATTTTCTGTGGGAGAATTTGGACCATCAGCTTAGAGGCCCCGAGCTAGCGCCAAGAGATTTTCATCTCACCGAGCTCAAGGAACATACTGGTGACCACAGACTTCAGAGTTGCGAGGATCTAGAATCACCGGTGACACGGTGGCTGTGTGTCCTTTACGAGACCGGCATTGAAAACTTCATTCTACGTTTTAACAAATACCTCAGTCATCGTGACGACTAGGTGAAAAATAAGTTGTCCATCATGAAACCCAGTACACACTGTGTGTCATGTCCAAATACATTTTTCTCTTGAAGTAATAATAATCTTTAAAAACTTACATTTGGGACGATCCTATGTACAGTTATTCATACAGTTATAAACCCCATCAGAAATGCTGTCCTAAGATTGACCATTGATCAGATCGAAGCTATCATTGGTGAGAAAAGTATACCTTACAAATAAAACAATTTGACATTTTCTCTGCTCTCATAAGACTAGAAGAAGAAGACGAAGAAGAAGAAGAAGAAGAAGAAGAAGAAGAGGAAATCGAACGCTGAAACATTAAGTAAGCAACCTACTCCAAGCGATTTAATCCCTGTTAGCTGCTGAATTTTATACTGCCGGCCTGACAGACATCTCAAGACACAGACCAAGCCAGACCTTTGCTTGCGCAATAAGAGAACTCAAAAAATAATGATTTGTAAAATTGCATGAGTTGAAGAGGATATTCAGTGATTTTCAGTTTCCTGTTAAAATATATTTAAAAACAGTGTGTTTATGTGTGATTATGTGTGTTTCTACGCCTGAATGAATCATCAAACGTTCCTGAGTATTAGGTGTTCAAATAGAAAATCACACTTAATCCATCATAACCTTTAAGAAGTCTATAAGAAATATTTGTGCAGCTCAACATGTTCTGTGTTCGTAAGCTAGAGAACGTCTAAGAGTGACTAGATTTCTTGCCAAGTGTTCTCTAACACATGGAAAACAACTAAAGAAATAAACAAGAAATTAAAACTCTCATGATCATCATCAGGTGCCGTGCCGATTGGCGTTGGCTATTATGCTTCTCCAAAGTACACTATCCTTCATGCAGGCCATCAGCTCAGTTGGTGATTTCCTTTCACACCGTCCCGTCAGACTGTCCAGTATCATTTCTCTTGGTCTTCCTCTTGATCTTTTTCCTTCTATTTTTCCTGTTGTTATAATATTTTCAATGCCCCCTCTTCTCATTGCATGTCCTATGAAAGTACATTGTCTCTCTCTCTCTTATCTTTTTGGCAAGGTTTTTTGTTTCTCCAGCTCTTCTCATACATTCTTCATTAGTTATTTTTGCTGTCCAGGAGATTCGCAACATTCTTCTGATAAACCACATTTCTGCTACTTGACCATGTTACTGTTTTTCTATCACTCAGTATCAGACTTCTGTCGTTTAGTATTGGTTTTAGCCATGAAATCCATATTTGTTTCACTTTAGCATCTGAAATCACACATATACAAAGTTTAGGGTTGGAAATTCTCCTCTTTGTGCATGCGCCCAGGCGCCCCAGACTATGGAACACAACCACCAAAACTGCGCCAAATATGAAGCACTCAGACGCCATTACCCAATCTGTTGACTGTATTGCTCCTCCATGATAACCCTCGCCCACTCACAGCCTCTTTGACTCAGGAACTCTTGCAACATTTTCTGTGGGAGAATTTGGACCATCAGCTTAGAGGCCCCGAGCTAGCGCCAAGAGATTTTCATCTCACCGAGCTCAAGGAACATACTGGTGACCACAGACTTCAGAGTTGCGAGGATCTAGAATCACCGGTGACACGGTGGCTGTGTGTCCTTTACGAGACCGGCATTGAAAACTTCATTCTACGTTTTAACAAATACCTCAGTCATCGTGACGACTAGGTGAAAAATAAGTTGTCCATCATGAAACCCAGTACACACTGTGTGTCATGTCCAAATACATTTTTCTCTTGAAGTAATAATAATCTTTAAAAACTTACATTTGGGACGATCCTATGTACAGTTATTCATACAGTTATAAACCCCATCAGAAATGCTGTCCTAAGATTGACCATTGATCAGATCGAAGCTATCATTGGTGAGAAAAGTATACCTTACAAATAAAACAATTTGACATTTTCTCTGCTCTCATAAGACTAGAAGAAGAAGACGAAGAAGAAGAAGAAGAAGAAGAAGAAGAAGAGGAAATCGAACGCTGAAACATTAAGTAAGCAACCTACTCCAAGCGATTTAATCCCTGTTAGCTGCTGAATTTTATACTGCCGGCCTGACAGACATCTCAAGACACAGACCAAGCCAGACCTTTGCTTGCGCAATAAGAGAACTCAAAAAATAATGATTTGTAAAATTGCATGAGTTGAAGAGGATATTCAGTGATTTTCAGTTTCCTGTTAAAATATATTTAAAAACAGTGTGTTTATGTGTGATTATGTGTGTTTCTACGCCTGAATGAATCATCAAACGTTCCTGAGTATTAGGTGTTCAAATAGAAAATCACACTTAATCCATCATAACCTTTAAGAAGTCTATAAGAAATATTTGTGCAGCTCAACATGTTCTGTGTTCGTAAGCTAGAGAACGTCTAAGAGTGACTAGATTTCTTGCCAAGTGTTCTCTAACACATGGAAAACAACTAAAGAAATAAACAAGAAATTAAAACTCTCATGATCATCATCAGGTGCCGTGCCGATTGGCGTTGGCTATTATGCTTCTCCAAAGTACACTATCCTTCATGCAGGCCATCAGCTCAGTTGGTGATTTCCTTTCACACCGTCCCGTCAGACTGTCCAGTATCATTTCTCTTGGTCTTCCTCTTGATCTTTTTCCTTCTATTTTTCCTGTTGTTATAATATTTTCAATGCCCCCTCTTCTCATTGCATGTCCTATGAAAGTACATTGTCTCTCTCTCTCTTATCTTTTTGGCAAGGTTTTTTGTTTCTCCAGCTCTTCTCATACATTCTTCATTAGTTATTTTTGCTGTCCAGGAGATTCGCAACATTCTTCTGATAAACCACATTTCTGCTGCTTCCAATGATTTTTGTGCAGGCTTGCCTATTGCCCATGATTCACTTCCATATAACAAGATGGGTTCAATATAGCATTTTAGGACTCGTTTTCTAACATTCATTGGTAAGGATGTGTTGGCTAATATGTTTCTCATTCTCTGAAATGCAGTCTTTGCTTGGCCTATTCTGTTCCTAATTTCTGTTCTGCATTTCCCATCTGAAGTTATTACTGCTCCAAGGTATTTGATCAGAAAAAGAAGATGGACATATGTCGGTCTTGTGATGAGAAGGAATAACCAGAGGATCCCCAAACAAGCTATCAAATGGAACACAACGGGCCGAAGAAAAAGAGGTCGACCACGTGAAACTCTAAAGAGGACATTCTTACGAGAGACCAGCTCAGGGGCCATAACATCCCTTGATGAGAGTGAGAAAATCGCCGAAGACAGGAAATCTTGGCGAACTGCCATGCGGGGCCTTTGTGACGTTTAGCGGCGCGGGAAGGATTCAGTTCAGTTCTTCAACGTCTCCTTATCCAGCACCGTTAAGACATCCGTTATCCTTGCCTTCAAAGCCCCAATATCAGGAACTAGTTAACTGAATGTTATCATTGCTTTCAAAGACCCAATATCAGGAACTAGTTAACTGAATGTTATCCTTGCCTTCAAAGTACCAATATCAATAACTAGTTAACTGAATGTTATCCTTGCCTTCAAAGCCCCAATATCAGGAACTAGTTAACTGAATGTTATCCTTGCTTTCAAAGCCCCAATATCAGGAACTAGTTAACTGAATGTTATCCTTGCTTTCAAAGCCCCAATATCAGGAACTAGTTAACTGAATGTTATCCTTGCTTTCAAAGCCCCAATATCAGGAACTAGTTAACTGAATGTTATCCTTGCCTTCAAAGTCTCAATATCAGGAACTAGTTAACTGAATGTTATCCTTGCCTTCAAAGCCTCAGTATCAGGAACTAGTTAACTGAATGTTATCCTTGGTTTCAAAGTCTCAATATCAATAATTGAATGTTATCCTTGCCTTCAAAGTCCCAATATCAGGAAGTAGTGAACTGAACACTTTGTCCTTCGTATCAGCCAATAAATAATTCAAGATGTGTAATGTCCCGTGAATATGCGCGTTAGCCCTGGTGGTGGAGCATCTCTTCTAACCAAGCGGACTGGAAAGTTTGCATTCAAGAACTGATAAACAACTAATAATAATTAGTGTACATATACAACTATACACGGAGCCACTGCAGTAAAGCTGTGATACCAAAGTGTACGGAGCCACTGCAGTAAAGCTGTGATACCAAAGTGTACGGAGCCACTGCAGTAAAGCTGTGATACCAAAGTGTACGGAGCCACTGCAGTAAAGCTGTGATACCAAAGTGTACGGAGCCACTGCAGTAAAGCTGTGATACCAAAGTGTACGGAGCCACTGCAGTAAAGCTGTGATACCAAAGTGTACGGAGCCACTGCAGTAAAGCTGTGATACCAAAGTGTACGGAGCCACTGCAGTAAAGCTGTGATACCAAAGTGTACGGAGCCACTGCAGTAAAGCTGTGATACCAAAGTGTATAAACTAGGGAAAAAAAAGTAGGAACAGCTTTATTACATAACGTCTACGAAATCGTAAAACTTTGTAGTCGTTAAGTAATAAAGCTGTTCCTACTTTTCCCCCTAGTTTATACATTTTGATAAACAACTAAAGCCACAGCGTGGTGGTGGGGCGTCCAAGTAATGTCACAACGTTCTTGATAATTTGTAAAGAAGCTTCAAACAAGAGGTCAGATTAGTTTTAGATTTGTTTGGGCAATCTTTGGACTAGCTCTTCTGATGCCATTTATAACTGTGTGAATAACTGTGGACAACTCTTATGATGCAATTTATGCCTGTATGTGTCAGTCAATATGGTCCAAGCTGGCTTCAGGCAAGGAAGAGGATCAAGAGATCATATATTCAATCTAAGATTGATAATAGAGAAATGCAGGGAGTTTAATGTGAATCTATATTTATCCTTTATAGACTACTCAAAGGCATTTGATTGTGTACAACACCAGAAACTTTGGGAAATAATGGAAAAAATGGGATTTCCAACACATTTGATACAATTAACATCACTGCTGTATTTAGACCAACAAGCAGCAGTAAGAATAAATGGTGAAACAACAAGTTGGTTTGACATAAAACAAGGGGTCCGTCAGGGGTGCATATTGTCACCCTACTTATTTAACTTGTATACTGAAAATATAATGAGGAATGTTAGAGAAGATGAAGACAAAGTATATTACGATGCCATAACAGTTGGAGGTTATGAAATACCAGAGATTAGATATGCTGATGACACAGTATTGCTGTCCACAACACAAGAAGGAATGGAAAAACTAATTATGTCAGTCCGCAAGAACAGCGAAGAGCAGAACCTCTATCTTAATGCAAAGAAAACTAAAGTGATGACAACTGACAAAACAAACAAGGCAACTGAAATATGTATCAATGAGGAAAAACTGGAAGAAGTGGAGAGTTTTGAATATCTTGGATCACTACTAACTAATAATGGAGATACAATGAGGGAAATTAAAAGGAGGACATCTATTGCTCTTCAGAAAGTAAAACAAATAAAGAATCTGTGGAGAGGAGCAGACAGAACCACAAAAATAAGATTTTTAAGGGCATGCATCTTTCCTATCGCAACATATGCCTGTGAGACCTGGACACTTAACAAAACAGCTGAGAAGCACATAAATGCCTTTGAATGTAAATGCTATAGAAGAGTTCTCCAAATATCGTGGACACAAAAAAGAACAAATATATCTATACTACAAGAGCTTAATATTGAAGAAGGCTGGCTAGTAAAGAGGATTAAAGAGAGAAAACTTAAATATTTTGGCCACATTAAACGTCATGATAATTTAGAGAAGACCGTATTGGAAGGGTACATAATGGGGAAAAGAAAAAGAGGAAGACCGAAACGAAGATGGCTGCAAGACATCGTTGATGATCTGGAAATGGATGCAGCAGCAGCAGGCCATCTTGCTCACAACCGAGAGGCCTACAGGAGTGCTGTTTGGGAGGCAAAGTTCCGCAAGGGACATGCAAAGGAATGAATGAATGAATGTGTCAGTGTCAGCTTGTCTGTGCCTAGATGTGTCAGTGTTAGCTTGTCTGTGCCTAGATGTGTCAGTGTCAGCTTGTCAGTGCCTGGATGTGTCAGTGTTAGTTTGTCAGTGCCTAGATGTGTCAGTGTTAGCTTGTCAGTGCCTAGATGTGTCAGTGTTAGCTTGTCAGTGCCTAGATGTGTCAGTGTTAGCTTTGTCAGTGCCTAGATGTGTCAGTGTTAACTTATCAGTGCCTGGCTGTGTCAGTATTAGCTTGTCAGTGCCTAGATGTATCAGTGTCAGCTTGTCTGTGCCTAGATGTGTCAGTGTTAACTTGTCAGTGCCTAGATGTGTCAGTGTCAGCTTGGCAGTGCCTGGATGTATCAATGATTTCCACCTCATGCAATGGATGGAAGACGCGGCACGATGTAGCGCATATGCTTGAGTCATGGTTGGCGAAATATAGCCGATCAAGACCCTAACCCATATTTCCTTTTGAACCATGATGAGCGCAGCCAGATTAACGGGGCAGGGATCACTATAGTTCTTGAAGGGGTGGAGTCTGCTAAAGAAGATTTGCCACTCCCTGCGTTTCAGCGCTACTTAGGGTCTGCAAAAAATAGCTGCTGTAACCACATCCCATTCTACACAATTCTGTGCTTCAATATCTTCGCCGCATTGGCTGTAAAGAACAGTTTGCAAGTGTTTCCGGAGAGATACAACAACTTCAACAACAACAACAACAAAAACAACAACAACAAAACAACATATCTTATATATGTGTCCAGCCCGGTTACTGACCAAAGAAGTCATTTTTTGCAAATATTCAAAGCATATCACTTAAAAATGTCAAGACAGTCAGACAAGAGGACGGCCCAGACAGAGATGGATGCAGACAATAAACGACATCAAAAAGAGATGAAATGTATGCATCAATACATCAAGCAACTATTGCATAGCCCAGTGGTAATGCATGTCCGAACTGTGTTCATGCAATATGGTTTATTCTTGTTCGTAGCAAGAGGAGGTAGGGGATCTAAACCGTCTCCTCATACTTTTCCCTAGCAACCAGGCTCGTGGTGATATAAGCAGTCAGTACTCAAAACTTTTCCCTAGCAACCAAGCTCGTGGTGATATAAGCAGTCAGTACTCAAAACTTTTCCCTAACAACCAGGCTCGTGGTGATACAAGCAGTCAGTACTCAAAACTTTTCCCTAGCAACCAGGCTCGTGGTGATACAAGCAGTCAGTACTCAAAACTTTTCCCTAGCAACCAGGCTCGTGATGATACAAGCAGTCAGTACTCAAAACTTTTCCCTAGCAACCAGGCTCGTGATGATACAAACAGTCAGTACTCAAAACTTTTCCCTAGCAACCAGGCTCGTGATGATACAAACAGTCAGTACTCAGTCGTTTATAAGAAAGAGAGACCAAGTTTAACGGCTTGTGGTTACTTGCGATGTGCCTTCTTAAGAAATGGGTCAGCGACACTCAACGTAAGTCCTTCTAGAATTCCCCTTACTCAGTCTAACACACACACACACACCAACACACACACACACACGTAGAATCAACTGACCAACAACTTTTCTCTCTCATCTGCTTAGGAAGAGATGCCGCCACCCCTCCCCTTTCTAGTTAGGCATCTTAGGTTCTCCTGTTTAACCCCCCCCCCCCCCCTTTTTTTCCCCCTATTCTTTTCCGTGCTCACGATAAACAAAAACCTCTTTCTCGTGAGCTGACTTGTCACGCGGGGTGAGTTCTTCTCTTAAAGATCAAAGGTTATGCTACCTGTAAATCAACATCATTTTATATAGATGAGATACATATGATCAGACCATCTCCCACACGCGAGAGCATATAGAAAACATACGGCTAAGGAAGACAGAAGAAAAACTCCTTCAGAAAAGATTCAATACAACAGATCGGTCTTCCATACTTGTCTTTATTGGGACGTGGAACCAGAAATCCGAGTTAACTCTTTACATGCCAATATTGGGCAAAAATTGAGCACGTACGCCCGCTGGATACGGCAGAAATCGTTTTCAACTGGAGAAAAAAAAAACGTTTCAAGAACTGGGGAGGTTTTGATCGACTTGGTCTTCTTACGTCGATACATAGTGGGAGAGAATCCTCAGCCTAACGTCTGCCGGCGAGCAAGCATAACGACCCTGGAGTAGTTACAAAAACTGACAAACATCATTTATTATTAATGGTTCTGAACATTCTGAAGTCAGCGAAGCAAAAGAGGGGGGGGGGAGGGGGGGTGGAGGGTTGGGGGATGTGAGGCGGGGCGGATTTTACCAGGAATATAAGGCGCATGTGCGTTCATGCGTGGGTGACTGGCTTCGAGACTCACAGAGATAAACTAAGTTCAGAAACTACAGCACACTTTACGGTTGGGAGCCTCTCTATCGTGAGTTTAATTGCGTGCGAAGTTTCCAGGTGTGGACATGCGCATTAAGGTTGAGGCGATCTTCTCGTCAGCGAATCGATCTTCAGATAGTCACGACCGTTACCGTGGCTTCAGTATGCCACGCCCAGGTCTGACAGTGTCACGTCATCGCAAACGTCTGTCACTGTTAATGGAAGGATATGCTCTGAGAGTCTCCAACAATAAGTGTATGTTATCCCACCCCTCTCCTTTATGGGTGTCTGAGTGGTCAAGTGGTTAGTGCACTGGTCTCTCATGGCGAAGATTGGGGGTTCAAATTCGGCTGGAGGCGCCTCAGTCACCCAGCTGTAGAAATGGCTACCCGACTTCTTCTGGAGTTGGGGAAGGAAAGGCGGCCAGGTTTGATACTGACCACATCACCCTCTAGTGTGCTGACAGGTCAAGGAAAATATGGGCACTAACACCATATCCCTATGTGCCTCTAAGGCATGACAGGATTACCTTTATCTTTTTTTTAACCTCTCCTTTATGCTTACTCTATTGATTAACCCCTTTGTCTCCATCCACCACGAAGCCCCTCCCCCTTAAAACAGGGGATGCCCCTCCCCCCTGCCCCTTTCCCAGCTGCGATCTCTGGTTGTCAACAGGTGTCTTAAATTTTACTAATTAAATCAAACTCGTCCATAGATTCTCTCTCTCTCTCTCTCTCTCTATCTGTCTGTCTCTCTCTGAACTTTTGGGTGCCCAGAGCACATGAGGCTTCCGCTAGGCTTTTCAACGAACGCCTGTCCTTTGCCTTTTTTTTCCTGCTGTTGCCCAGGTGAGCCCTCTATTGCTCAACATCCTCTCTGTTGTTCCTCTCCCTGTCTCCTTTGGTCTACCCTTACTTCTGTTTTCCAAAAGGTGCCCATTTCTTCGTTATTTTTGATAATAATTTACAAAATCATCCAGAGCACGTGTCCCAGTCATCGCCAACGTATTTCCTCAATAAAAGAAGTCAGTGGCTTCATCAGAATTTCTGCCAAGAACGTGTCATTTCGTATGGTATTTGGCCTAAATATTCATATAATTCTCCGTAAACATGTGGTCTTGAAGGAATTCAGTTTTGTTTTCTACAGTTTTGGTGATTTTCCACATTCACATCCTGTTTTCTGTATAGATCACATGCTGTTAATTCTGTGTGACTGACTTCATAGATTGCAATATGCTCATGTGATTTATAGATCACAAAGTTAATAACTGATTATTAGACTCTGTCTCAGTCACTCACTTGTCACACTCTTACGTTTACCGTAACCTCACAAGAGCCCCAACTCTGTCACGTGATTTCAGATATGTGTTTCCATTCGCTGGATATGTGGTCACGTGTCACAGTCCCATCATGCTCCCTCATCATACCTGTCTCTGCTCTTATATCACTTCACTTACATCATCTCACCTGTCTCCACTTTTATATCACTTCACTTACATGATCTCACCTGTCTCTACTTTTATATCACTTCACTTACATGATCTCACCTGTCTCCACTTTTATATCACTTCACTTACATCATATCACCTGTTTCCACTCGTGTCTCATATGCCTACATTTTATCTCACTGACACAGGTTCATCCCTAATTTATCTCAACCACTCACGTCATCTCATATACCCCTATTTTATCTCAGCCACTCACGTCATCTCATATACCCCTATTTTATCTCAGCCACTCACGTTATCTCATATACCCCTATTTTATCTCAGCCACTCACGTTATCTCATATACCCCTATTTTATCTCACCCACTCTCATGATCTCACATACTCTATCTCACCCCACTCTCATGATCTCACATACTCTATCTCACCCCACTTTCATGATCTCACATACTCTATCTCACCTCACTCTCATGATCTCACATACTCTATCTCACCTCACTCTCATGATCACTCGTACCCCTATTCTGTATCACCTCACTCTCATAATCTCACATACTCTATCTCACCACACTCTCATGATCTCACATACTCAATCTCACCTCACTCTCATGACCTCACATACTCTATCCCACTCTCAAGATCTCACATACTCTATCTCACCCCACTCTCATGATCTCACATACTCTATCCTACTCTCAAGATCTCACATAC
This sequence comes from Achatina immaculata, assembly GCA_009760885.1. NCBI lineage: Eukaryota > Metazoa > Mollusca > Gastropoda > Stylommatophora > Achatinidae > Lissachatina > Lissachatina immaculata. The sequence goes on from CM019699.1 coordinate 23,960,764, forward strand.
TCTATCTCACCCTACTCTTATGATCTCACATACTCTCATGATCTCACATACTCTATCTCACCCCACTCTCATGATCTCACATACTCTATCTCACCTCACTCTCATGATCTCACATACTCTATCCCACTCTCAAGATCTCACATACTCTATCTCACCCCACTCTCATGATCTCACATACTCTATCCTACTCTCAAGATCTCACATACTCTATCTCACCCCACTGTCATGATCTCACATACTCTATCTCACCCCACTCTCATGATCTCACATACTCTATCTCAAATACTCTATCTCACCCCACTCTCATGATCTCACATACTCTATCTCACATACTCTATCTCCCCCACTCTCATAATCTCACATACTCTATCTCCCCCCACTCTCATGATCTCATGTACTCTATCTCACCCCACTCTCATGATCTCATATACTCTATCTCACCCCACTCTCATGATCTCTTATGCGTCTCCTGTATCTTCCTGCCAGGGTATATAAACCATGGACATCGTCCAGAAAACAAACTTCACATTGTCCACGTGCCGGACCAGAACAACGACGTGAGCAGGATGTCCTGTGAGTACACTTAATTGTGTGTGTACAAATAACGAGCAGTACACGAGTACACTTAATGTATGTGTACAAGTGAGAAGCAGTACACGAGTACAATTAATGTACAAGTTACAAGCAGTGCACAGTACACTTACAACGTGTGTACAAAGCGACTAAAAAGTATCACACGCTTGTAAGAGCAGGGACGTAACTATAGGGTGTGTAGACACATGGGGAAATGAGGGAAATTAAAAGGAGGACATCTATCGCTCTTCAGAAAGTAAAACAAATAAAGAGTCTGTGGAGAGGAGCAGATAGAACTGCAAAAATAAGATTTTTAAGGGCATGCATCTTTCCCATCGCAACATATGCCTGTGAGACCTGGACACTTAACAAAACAGCCGAGAAACACATAAATGCCTTTGAATGTAAATGCTACAGAAGAGTTCTCCAAATATCATGGACACAAAAAAGAACAAATATATCTATACTACAAGAGCTTAATATTGAAGAAGGCTGGCTAGTGAAGAGGATTAAAGAGAGAAAACTGAAATATTTTGGACACATTAAACGTCATGATAATCTAGAGAAGACCGTCTTGGAAGGATACATAATGGGAAAAAGAAAGAGAGGAAGACCAAGACGAAGATGGCTGCAAGACATCGTTGATGATCTGGAAATGGATGCAACAGCGGCAGGCCATCTTGCTCACAACCGAGAGTCCTACAGGAGTGCTGTTTGGGAGGCAAAGTTCCGCAGGGGACATGCAAATGAGTGACTGAAGACACATGGGCCCTACGAGTTTTAAATAGCCTTTTTTACACACACACACATATATATATATAAAACATATATATGTATATGTTATGAAGTCAGTTATATATCGATAAAATGTAGCACATCTTAACTGTTGTGTTATTTTGTATGTGATTCCTGAAAAAAAGGCTTTTGCCGAAATATTGGATTGTTGTACATGTTCTTCATTTACTTTCTGCCACTCTTATTCCTGTCCACTTTCCTGGAATAAAAGTGATGCTTGGTGCAAACGCCAGCGGAGACCTTCAGCCCTTGATAATTTATAACTCTGCCAGTGTGGGAGCTTTAGAGGGAATTGTAAAATCTACCTTCAGTATTTACTACAAACATAAGGGAAAAGGATGGATGGCAGCTCAGATCTGTAATGAAACAATTGTTGAATCGTATTTTGGCGAAATACAAAATTATGACAGGAAGAACTTAGCTTTTAAAGCTGTAATAATTATGGTTACTGCACCAAGTAGTCCACTGCTTTTATCTGAACTGAACCTAATGTTAAATACATCCTTATACCACCAAAAAAAAAAACAAAACTAAACCAAGATGTGCCCGCAGCAACATTTAAAGCTTACTTCTTAAGATTTCATGCTAACAAACGCTTCTGAACAGGAAAGTTCTGAAATTGTGTCAGAATTTTGGAAGAAATATGAGCTAAAGATGTCATCGATAACTTTGTAGAAGCTTGGAAGGATGTTTCCAAACAATGGTTGTATCGTGTCTGGCACAAACTCACCCCCCTCATTTAGGTCTGTATGTTGTTTATTTACAAAGTTTGTGTGTTTTCCCTCAACCCCATTTCCCCCATAATGCCTATTTTATTATTATTACTATTTTTATTATTTAAAAAAGTTTATACAATACAGATTTTGCATAATACATTGTTTTTCCGGAGCACGGATATTGTTTTATGGCAGATCAAGCGATACACATTTTTGCTTTGTATGGTGTTTCAGCTGCGTTCACAAGCAAAATAAATGGCGTTTATTGTATGCTGCCTCCACAGTATGGTAAAACAGGACATGTACACGTAAAGTAGGTTTCGTAATGATGAACATACAATATTTTAATATCCACAGCCAGTCATGATTTAAAACAAGCGAACAAATCAGAATAAGTACACACAGTTTTAAAGTAAATAGTAAATTTTTTTTAAAAATTGTAATTAAAAGCTAATATAAAATAACATAAAATAACATAACATAAAATAAGTAATTTTATACGAAATAAGTACTCATCGTTAGAATATTCACTAAGTTATGGATAAGAGCGAAACGTAAAGGTTATATTTCATTTTATGTCTCTCAGCTTTCCAGTGTTAGTTATGTTGGCTATAAGGTAAGTAAGGGTAATCCCCTCATGCCTTAGAGGCACATAGGGATATGGTGTTAGTGCCCATATTTTCCTTGCCCTGTCAGCACACTAGAGGGTGATATGGTCAGTATCACGCCTGGCCGCCTTTCCTTCCCCAACTCCACAAAAAAGTCGGGTACTCATTTCTACAGCCTGGGTGACTGGGGTGCCTCCGGTCGGATTCGAACCCCCCGACCTTCGCCATGAGAGACCAGTACACTAACCACTTCGCCGCTCAGATTTATATAATCTTGGTCATTCTGCCTCTAGTCTCTTGACATCTTCATATGCTCTGTCTTATCTTGGTTAATGGTCAAGCCCACTTTTAGTGCCACATCTCTCAGGTGTATGCGGGTATTGATGACTTCTTGCATAGTTTGCATATGTTGGTTATGTGAGCAGCATATTTGTAGAATGTCTAGAATAGAGTGAAAGTTTTATGATAATGATCAAAATGTCTGTGCTCAATTCTTAGCCCTTTGGAAATGAAGATCAATCAATCAATCAATCTGTGACACAATTTTCACTTCTCTGCTCACAGCGTCTTCACGAACCGATGTTTCTGAGAACTGCAAAAATATGACAGACAAACTGAGGGAGAACTATCTTCAGTGGAGCTCCCACCACGGGGTAGTGTCTTGTCCATCAGTCTGTGTGACCTTGACCTTCTCATCATCAGAACAGCATTCTCTTTTTATCCATAGTTTTACTATAATCTTCAGTTCATCTCTTTACTTACTCAGACAGACAGACAGACGGATGGACAGATAGACAGATATAGATAGATATAGACAGACAGACAGACGAATAGATAGATAGATAGATAGATAGATAGATAGTTAGATAGATAGATAGATAGATAGATAGCCCAAGCGGCAGATATTATTATTGTTATTTTGCAAACTTGATCTCAGATCCCTGACGCCAAGTTTGCTCACCCATCTGGACAAGAACCGTGGCATGAGATTGTTAATTATGCAGAGAAAGTTGGGGCGGGGCTTATTGTGATTGGCAGCAGGGGTCATGGTAAACTGCGAAGGACGTTCTTGGGAAGTGTCAGGTACATGTCTTATAACATAATAATCTACATGTTGTATGGGTTTTATATTTTATTTTCAACATGACATTTTCTGTTTCTCTTGATACATTGTAAGGTAATCAGAAAAGTAAAAGAAGAAAGCAGTACAGAAGAACAAGCCAAAACACTAGGATACGCTGATGACATCGACCTCGTGGGGGAAACTATGCAAGAAGTCATCAACACCTGCATACACCTGAGAGATGTGGCACTAAAAGTGGGCTTGACCATTAACCAAGATAAGACAGAGTATATGAAGATATCAAAAGACCAGAGACCAGAGGCAGAATGATCCAGATTATATAAATGTTGGAGAGATGATTAATAGGAAAGCAGAAACATACAAATATCTAGGCACAACCTTCAACAGAAGCAACACAGTAAGCGAGGAAATTAAAATCAGAGTACAGATAGGGAATAAAATATACTTTGCCTTGAAACACCTGTTAAATTTAAAAATCCTTGTCCCAAAACACCAAAATAAAGATCTACAAAACTATAATAAGACCAGCCGTCATCTATGGATCAGAAACGTGGAGTACAACAAAGAAAGATGAGCAACAATTGCAAATCTTTGAGAACAACATCCTAAGAGGAATCTTTGGGCCCATAAAGAATACCAGCAGTGGAGAATGGAGAGCTAGAAAGAACACTGAACTGAACAGCTTATTTAAATCTCAACAATTATAAATGTCTTGAAAGTGAACAGACTACGCTGGCTGGGGCATGTAGAAAGAATGGAAGAGAACAGACAAATGAAAATTATGTATGCACAAGAGATGAGGGAAACAAGACCAAGGCGTAGAACAAGACAGAGATGGAAAGACAACATAGAAGAGGATATAAAGAAACTGGTGTCACCAACTGGAGATAGAAGATTATGAATAGAGAGGAATGGAGGCGAACTTTATCTGCAGCAGTGAGCCTTAATGGCTCGGAAAGCTGCGGAAGAAGAAGAAGATGATACACGGTAGACAACATTTGTTGTTATTGTTATTTTATAATATGAACAAGAGCGAAGACGCTGTTAGATTTGTCAGTTAGCAACCCTTAGCTAGCATAAGGGTTAATCAGCCATAGCTGACCAAGAACCCCCTCTACTACACCTCTGTTGGTACCACAGTAACAGGCATAGCCTGTCTAATGGGGCAGAGATCGCCATAGCTCCCTGGTGGTGGAGCTTGCTAAAGAAGTACTGCACGCCCCCAGCTCTTCAGCTGCGCCAAGGGACGTCACGACCCGCTCCCAAACCGGCACGATGCTGTGTCCCAGTATCTTCACAGCATCGGCTGCAAAGAACACCAGCTCCAGGGAGATCGAAGAAGAAGTAATAGAAAGAAGAAGAAAGAGAAAAGAAAGAAGAAGAAGGAAGAAGAAAGAAGAATAAGAGAAGAAAGAAGAAGAAAAATAAGAAAAGAAGAAGAAAGAACAAAAAGAAGAAAGAAAGAAGAAGAAGAAAGAAAGAAGAAGAAGAAAGAAGAAGACAGAAGAAAAAGAAAGAAGAAGAAGAAAGAAGAAGAAGGATAAAGAAAAAGAAGAGGAAAGAATAAGAAAAAGAAAGAGAAAGAAGAAGAAAGAAGAAAGAAGAAGTAGAAGAAGAAGGAAGAAAAAAAGAAAAAAGAAGAAGAAGAAGAAAGAAGAAGAAGAAAGAAAGAAAGAAGAAGAAGAAGAAAGAAGTAGAAAGAAGAAGGAGAAAGAAGAAGAAAAAAAGAAAGAAGAAGAAGAAAGAGAAAGAAGAAGAAAGAAGAAGTAGAAGAAGAAAGAAGAAGTAGAAGAAGAAAGAACAAGAAGAAGAAAGAAAGAAGAAGAAGAAAGAAGAAGAAAGAAGTAGAAAGAAGAAGAAGAAAGGAGAAGAAAGAGGAAGAAGAAAGAAGAAGAAGAAAGAAGAAGAAAGGAAAAGAAAACGGAAGAAGAAAGAAGAAGAAGTATAAAGAAGAAGAAGAGAAAAAAAAGAACAATTAAGAAGACGAAGAAAGAAGAAGAAGAAGAATGATTACACATGAAAAAAAAACCATCCATGTTTGCAATATCAAGTAGATTATTCTCTAATTTATTTTATTATTTTTGTTTTGATTCTTTCTGTCTTTTATTACGTTTTTTTATTGTGTTTTGTTGTGCTTGGAAATTCTATCTTCTGTTTCTGTCGATGTAAAATTGTTCCTTCCTTCCATATTGATTTAACTGTTTCATTCTAGTTCCGAGGTTCCATGTGTGATGTTTCTCTAGTCAAGTACCCGCCTGCTGACTCTCATATGTGATGTTTCTCTAGTCAAGTACTCGCCCGCTGACTCTCATATGTGATGTTTCTCTAGTCAAGTACTCGCCTGCTGACTCTCATATGTGATGTTTCTGTAGTGAAGTACTCGCCCGCTGACTCTCATGTGTGATGTTTCTGTAGTGAAGTACTCGCCCGCTGACTCTCATATGTGATGTTTCTCTAGTCAAGTACTCGCCCGCTGACTCTCATATGTGATGTTTCTGTAGTCAAATACTCGTCCGTTGACTCTCATATGTGATGTTTCTGTAGTCAAATACTCGTCCGTTGACTCTCATATGTGATTTTTCTGTGATGTTTCTGTGATGTTACTTTGATGTTTCTGTGATGTTTCTTTGATGTTTCCTTGATATTTCTTTTATGTTTCTGTGATATTTCTTTGATGTTTCTGTGATATTTCTGTGATGTTTCTGTGATGTTTATGTTTGGCTTGTGTCCCCAGCGATAGCGTCCTCCATCACTCGCCGGTGCCAGTCTTAATATGCAGAAGCAAGGACGACAACCCCATACAGCCTAGCCATTGACACATCGTTGACCACAGACATACAGAAGCTCTTGCTTGTCCTCCCTGAAACAGACACAGCATTGCATCGTCCTGCACCCACCTCTTGCCGCCATCTTTTGAGTAAAAATCAGCATTCTCCTGCACAGCGCATCAACTTGCCAGTTTTTTTGTTTATTTTATTTTATTTTATTTTTGTTTAATTGTTGCTTTGGAGCTGACGCAGCAGCCATCTTGCCTTGCACCGATACTTGTCGCCATTTTCAGCGCGCAAACCTGCAAGTACACACTTTCTGCCGTTAAACCGTGGCTTCTTCATGCCCGCCCGTGTGTAGCCTTTGCCAATGCTAATATCACTGGAGGATTACCAACCACCAGGCCCCTTTAGTTTAAACTTAACGAGGGGCCCCGCCTTCTCCGACATATCCTCCTTAACTCCTGATAAAATTCATAAATCTGTTATCTGTATTTGCAGAGTTATTTCCCCTAGACCCCTGGCCCAATGGGCTACCATGGCCCAAAATCAGGGGATGGCAGCCTTATTTTCTACAAAGAGACCAGATGGCACCATATATAGGAGTGACCGGCATGCCATACTCATATCTACAGCTAGCAAATAAATAATAATAATAATAATAAAATACCCTAAAACTAAGAATAACAATAGTTATTTCACTCAAGTAACATCATGTAATAATGACCCATTGTTGGTGTGACGCGGGTTACCTACCCTACCCCCCCCCCCCCGGCAGGGGCGTACAGCCTGATTGGGCTAAGGGATCATCCACCACGGACTAGAACCACCGCCTCTTGCCACGAACAGCCTGGTGACCTCACGCCAGCCTGGCACGCCTGATTATAACCTCCCGGAGAACCTGCATCAATAATCCAGCTTCAGAAAACAAGAAGAGGTTCACAAACATTTCGTTGTCCCAGGACAGTACCTCCTTTTAGTGTCACGAAAACCGCTCATAGCATGAGCAAATGTCACAATCTTAGTTTCTCATATGAGCTAGTTTCTCTTCCGAGAAAATTTCCTCCTTCTTGTTTTAACTATAACCCAGTGTTTCCCAACCTTTTCTGGATCATGTCCCCACCTCAACGTTTCAAAGATTTTGATGTGTTCCCCCCCCCCCCCCCCGACTCGTGTCGTCCGTGTCTTTCCCCTGTCCCAAGTTCTGAAAAATAATAGACTATTCTAAATACTCCACACAGACACATACACCCCCTCCTTCCTTGCGTTGGAAAACATTGCTCTAATCCAATCATGGGCCATTGCTCAAAACAAAAAGCGATTATAGTTATTTGGCTTTGTTCCACAGCTGGAAGTTTGTAATTTTAAACTGCCCCAAGTGATAAAAATAGGCATTACGCTACCTCTCGTTGAAACATGGCGGACGTGGTTAATGGTAACAAAAACTGTTCTTAATTCCTAGATGTTGTTTGGAAGTCATAAAGATACAGCACAGAGAAAAATAGTTCTACATTGTTACAACTGCTATAAGAGTTCAGATGTCGTTCGTTCACATGATGGTTGTGAGTAGTCACGTGATTCATATCAAGCTAACTTATTGGAGGAAATATCTCCGCGCTGTTATTATTGATACATACGCTTGATGATGATGTATATTTGTATTCTGAATGTCAGTTTGACCGTACTGGATCAATCAGCTCTGTCATGACAATTCACTGTCAGTTTATAGGGCACTTCACGCTGTCTGAAGCACTTTCTCTGCTAAAGCTAGGTATTTTCAGTTTCCGCCTACTCTACTTTGTCTACGAGATCCCAGTAATATCGGTTTATACCTACTTTGTCTAAAAGATCCAAGTATTATCAGTTCATACCCTACTTTGTCTGTGAGATCCAAGTATTATCAACTTACACCCTACTTTGAGATCCAAGTATTATCAGTTTATACCCTACTTTGTCTGTGAGATCCAAGTATTATCAGATTATACCCTACTTTGTCTGTGAGATCCAAGTATTATCAGATTATACCCTACTTTGTCTGTGAGATCCAAGTATTATCAGATTATACCCTACTTTGTCTGTGAGATCCAAGTATTATCAGTTTATACTCTACTTTGTATGTGAGATCCAAGTATTATCAGTTTATACCCTACTTTGTCTGTGAGATCCAAGTATTATCAGTTTATACCCTACTTTGTATGTGAGATCCAAGTATTATCAGTTTATACCCTACTTTGTCTGTGAGATCCAAGTATTATCAGTTTATACTCTACTTTGTATGTGAGATCCAAGTATTATCAGCTTATACCCTACTGTGTCTATTAGATCCCAGTAATATCAGTTCATGTCTTACTTTGTCTATGAGACCCTAGAATTATCAACCTATACCATACTTTGTCTATTAGATCCCAGTATTATCAGCCTATACGGTACTTTGTCCATGAGATCCCAGTATTATCAGCCTATACGGTACTTTGTCCATGAGATCCTAGTATTATCAGCCTATACCGTATTTTGTATATGAGATTCCAGTATTATCAGTTCATACTCTACTTTTTCTATTAGATCCCAGTAATATCAGTTCATACCCTACTTTGTCTATGAGATCCCAGTATTATCAGTTCATAACCTACTTTGTCTATAAGATCCCAGTATTATCAGTTTATAACCTACTTTGTTTATGAGATCGCAGTATTGTCAGTTTATAACCTACTTTGTCTATGAGATCGCAGTATTATCGGGCTATACTGTACTTTATGAGATCTCAGTATTACCGGCTTATACCGTACTTTGTCTGTGAGATCTCAGTATTACCGGCTTATACCGTACTTTGTCTCTGAGATCTCAGTATTGTCAGCTGTAGTATACCAGTTTTTTGTCTGCGAGATGCCAGTATTAGCCACTGCAGCTTTCTATCTGAGATCACATTCTTGCCAGCAAGATGACAGAGCATATGTTCTGTCTGAGATGCTAATCTTGCCATAATAGGCTTACATATTCTCTCACAAGAGAACAACATACTCAGAAATTTAAGTGTAAATTATAACCTCTAATAAGGATGCGGAAATCACAACATAAAAACAAGATCTTAATATCTGTTATTTAACGAGGCGACTAAGATATCATTCAGTCAGTCATTTGCATGTACCTTGCGGAACTGTGCCTCCCTAACAGCTCTCCTGTAGGCCTCTCTGTTTTAAGGAAGATCCCTGCTGCTGATGCATCCATTTGCAGGTTATCAACGATGTCTTGCAGCCATCTTTGCCTTGGTCTTCCTCTCTTTTTTTTTCCCATTATGTACCCTTCCAAGACGGTCTTCTCTAAATTCTTATGACATTTAGTACGTCCAAAATATTTAAGTTTTCTCTTTATTTAGTTTAGTCCTCTTTATTAGCCAACCTTCTTCAATATTAAGTTCTTGTAGTATGGATATATTTGTTCTTTTTGTGTCCATGATATTTGAAGAACTCTTCTGTAGCATTTACATTCAAAGGCATTTATGTGTTTCTCAGCTGTTTTATTAAGTGTCCAGGTCTCACAGGCATATGCTACGATGGGAAAGACGCATGCCCTTAAAAATCTTATTTTTGTAGATCTGTCTGTTCCTCTTTAAGATATGAACAGACTAAATCAGATATGCCAGACATTAGACAGAAGAATGAAACGCAAACAAATTAGAAACTGTACGTATAAACAGAAGACGAATCAGAGAACAGATATCAGGTATTCTCTCCCTTGTTATTATTATTATTATTATTATTATTGATGTTTAATGTAGGGGCGAAAACAGAATATCTTTTGATGTTGTTAAACTTGATGTGAGTGAAACTTGAAGTGGGTCTTACTTTTGTTGTTTTCTGTGGATATGGATGCTGGATATTTTCAAAGTTTTAAAACATAAATGTGAAAATCACATAATAAAACCAAAAAAAAGTCACATTTGGATTTTGTATTGAAAGAATTTCACGTTTCCTGTTTTATGAATGGTTGTATAGATATGGGGAATGGGGGTAATGGTGTGGTTGTCGATTATAGTGCAAGCTGTTGACTAGAGTGATGTCATGATTGTCTGCTAGAGTGATGTCATGGTTGTCTGCTAGAGTGATGTCATGGTTGTCTACTAGAGTGATGTCATGGTTGTCTACTAGAGGGATGTCATGGTTGTCTACTGGAGTGATGTCATGGTTGTCTACTGGACTGATGTCATGGTTGTCTACTAGAGTGATGTCATGGTTGTCTACTAGAGTGATGTCATGGTTGTCCACTAGAGGGATGTCATGGTTGTCTACTGGAGTGATGTCATGGTTGTCTGCTAGAGTGATGTCATGGTTGTCTACTAGAGTGATGTGATGGTTGTCTACTAGAGTGATGTCATGGTTGTCTGCTAGAGTGATGTCATGGTTGTCTACTAGAGTGGTGTCATGGTTGTCTGCTAGAGTGATGTCATGGTTGTCTGCTAGAGTGATGTCATGGTTGTCTGCTAGAGTGGTGTCATGGTTGTCTACTAGAGTGATGTCATGGTTGTCTGCTAGAGTGGTGTCATGGTTGTCTACTAGAGTGATGTCATGGTTGTCTACTAGAGTGGTGTCATGGTTGTCTACTAGAGTGATGTCATGGTTGTCTACTAGAGTGATGTCATGGTTGTCTACTAGAGTGATGTCATGGTTGTCTATTAGAATGATGTCATGGTTGTCTACTAGAGTGATGTCATGGCTGTCTACTAGATTAATGTCAAACAGGTAATTCTACTAGAGTGATGTCAAACAGGTAATGTATTTATATAGAATAAGGTAAGAACAAATTCAGATACTGACTCTGTATAGTCTCATTACTCGCTTGACGTCCTAGTCTGACTCTGTATAGTCTCATTACTCGCTTGACGTCCTAGTCTGACTCTGTATAGTCTCATTACTCGCTTGACGTCCTAGTCTGACTCTGTCTAGCCTCATTACTCGCTTGACGTCCTAGTCTGACTCTGTATAGTCTCATTACTCGCTTGACGTCCTAGTCTGACTCTGTATAGTCTCATTACTCGCTTGACGTCCTAGTCTGACTCTGTATAGCCTCATTACTCGCTTGACGTCCTAGTCTGACTCTGTATAGCCTCATTACTCGCTTGACGTCCTAGTCTGACTCTGTATATCCTCATTACTCGCTTGACGTCCTAGCCTGACTCTGTCTAGCCTCATTACTCGCTTGACGCCTTAAGCTGACTCTGTCTAGCCTCATTACTCGCTGGACGTCCTAACCTAACTCTGTCCAGCCTCATTACTCGCTGGACGTCCTAACCTAACTCTGTCCAGCCTCATTACTCGCTGGACGTCCTAACCTAACTCTGTCCAGCCTCATTACTCGCTGGACGTCCTAACCTAACTCTGTCCAGCCTCATTACTCGCTGGACGTCCTAACCTAACTCTGTCCAGCCTCATTACTCGCTGGACGTCCTAACCTAACTCTGTCCAGCCTCATTACTCGCTGGACGTCCTAACCTAACTCTGTCCAGCCTCATTACTCGCTGGACGTCCTAACCTAACTCTGTCCAGCCTCATTACTCGCTGGACGTCCTAACCTAACTCTGTCCAGCCTCATTACTCGCTGGACGTCCTAACCTAACTCTGTCCAGCCTCATTACTCCCTTGACACCTTAAGCTGACTCTGTCTAGCCTCATTACTCGCTGGACGTCCTAACCTAACTCTGTCCAGCCTCATTACTCGCTTAACGTCCTAAGCAAAGAAGATGTCTGCTAGCTGAGTCTCACTTTTGTGCTTGCTTATAGTTCAGTTATTTTCGCGCTCCTTGATAAAGGCATATCGCCGAAATATTGGTGTGTTACTGTTTGTTTTTACATTTACAGATCCTGCTAATTTCATTGCCTCTTTTTTCACTCCTGCTCACCCTTTTCTCTTCATACCTCTTTTCTCCTTTAAGCTGCACCATACACCTCTGATTGTCTCTGCTCTACACAAACTGCAGGAGGCACTGATTCTGTTCTAGAAGAGACCAGTAATGGGCATGACATCTGTTGTAAACCATACATTCTCTCAGAGAGTGTTTACAAACGTCTCAAAGCATAAACGTCTGTGCTATCATCAGTGGGAGCAGATCAGTGAGAGCCATCAGTTCAGTCTTAGTCAGTTCAAAACACAGAAATACCAGCCAGCACCTCGGATGGATTACGTCAATACATTATTAATACCACCAGATTCTTTTCTTTTCTTTTCTTTTCTGTCCCTTTCCCTTTTCTTGTTCCTTCCTTTCCTTTCCTCTTTTCTTTTCTTTCTTTTTGTTTGCTTTTCTATCCCTTCCTCTTTTATTTTCTTTCCATTTTGTTTGCTTTTCTACCCCTTCCTCTTTTCTTTTCTTTCCTTTTTGTTTGCTTTTGTATCCCTTTTTCTTTTCTTTTCTTTTTGTTTGCTTTTCTATACCTTCCTCCTTTCTTTTCTTTCTTTTTGTTTGCTTTTCTATCCCTTCCTCTTTTCTTCTCGTTTCTTTTCTGTCCCTTTCCCTTTTCTTGTTCCTTCCTTTCCTCTTTTCTTTTCTTTCTTTTTGTTTACTGTTCTATCCCTTCCTCTTTTCTTTTCTTTTCTTTTTGTTTGCTTTTCTATCCTTTCCTCTTTTCTTTTCTTTCTTTTTGTTTGCTTTTCTATCCCTTCCTCTTTTCTTTTCTTTCCTTTTTGTTTGCTTTTCCATCCTTTCCTCTTTTCTTTTCTTTCCTTCTCTTTTCTTTTCTCTCTTTTCTTTTCTTTCCTTCTCTTTTCTTTTCTTTCCTTTTCTCTTTTCTTTTCTTTTCTTTCTTTTTCCTGTTTTCTTCTTTTGTATTTCCTTTTCCTTTTCCTTTCCTCTCCTTCCATTTCCAGTCATAAATATACTACGCATGTCTCATGTATGTTTTATACAGGTGTTGATGCATTCATGAACATAAAAATCTTTCGATTCTGGAAATAGAACAAAAATGAGGTTACTGACCCCGGAAATAAACGGTTATGCCAAACGATTGGTCACGTGCTGTAGGTCAAGACCCACTGTTAATTTCTCTGAACACGAAATGCAGCGATCGTCGACACACTAGCAACAACTAACACGTCAGAGTATTTTATCTTATTTAATTCTCAAAAGTTCAAGATCAGAACAAAAGAACTATATCTTCTAAGAGAGTAGAACTGGTCTCGCAAAAGCCAGCCTAAGATTCTGCATGTAATCACTCAGCTTTCAGTCTAACTCAGTCAATGAAAATCAGTATAGTCTTAGTGTCTTATATTTGTCCAGAACAATAAGAAGTATGAAATGAACATGCTAAACATATAATCTCTTATCCATACAGTCAACAACAGAGTATATAATTAAAGCTCATAATATGGTTATTTTGCATTTCACTCATTAAATAACATGAAATATACGAGAAAGACAAGAGTTTAATTAAGAAAATAAACCGTTTCCTAGTATATTTAACTCTATAGCTTAAAAGATGTCTGCTAGCTGAGTCTCACTTTTGTGCTTGCTTATAGTTCAGTTATTTTCGCGCTCCTTGATAAAGGCATATCGCCGAAATATTGGTGTGTTACTGTTTGTTTTTACATTTACAGATCCTGCTAATTTCATTGCCTCTTTTTTCACTCCTGCTCACCCTTTTCTCTTCATACCTCTTTTCTCCTTTAAGCTGCACCATACACCTCTGATTGTCTCTGCTCTACACAAACTGCAGGAGGCACTGATTCTGTTCTAGAAGAGACCAGTAATGGGCATGACATCTGTTGTAAACCATACATTCTCTCAGAGAGTGTTTACAAACGTCTCAAAGCATAAACGTCTGTGCTATCATCAGTGGGAGCAGATCAGTGAGAGCCATCAGTTCAGTCTTAGTCAGTTCAAAACACAGAAATACCAGCCAGCACCTCGGATGGATTACGTCAATACATTATTAATACCACCAGATTCTTTTCTTTTCTTTTCTTTTCTGTCCCTTTCCCTTTTCTTGTTCCTTCCTTTCCTTTCCTCTTTTCTTTTCTTTCTTTTTGTTTGCTTTTCTATCCCTTCCTCTTTTATTTTCTTTCCATTTTGTTTGCTTTTCTACCCCTTCCTCTTTTCTTTTCTTTCCTTTTTGTTTGCTTTTGTATCCCTTTTTCTTTTCTTTTCTTTTTGTTTGCTTTTCTATCCCTTCCTCTTTTCTTTTCTTTTCTTTTTGTTTGCTTTTCTACCCCTTCCTCTTTTCTTTTCTCTCTTTTCTTTTCTTTCTTTTCTTTTCTGTCCCTTTCCCTTTTCTTGTTCCTTCCTTTCCTCTTTTCTTTTCTTTCTTTTTGTTTACTGTTCTATCCCTTCCTCTTTTCTTTTCTTTTCTTTTTGTTTGCTTTTCTATCCTTTCCTCTTTTCTTTTCTTTCTTTTTGTTTGCTTTTCTATCCCTTCCTCTTTTCTTTTCTTTCCTTTTTGTTTGCTTTTCCATCCTTTCCTCTTTTCTTTTCTTTCCTTCTCTTTTCTTTTCTCTCTTTTCTTTTCTTTCCTTCTCTTTTCTTTTCTTTCCTTTTCTCTTTTCTTTTCTTTTCTTTCTTTTTCCTGTTTTCTTCTTTTGTATTTCCTTTTCCTTTTCCTTTCCTCTCCTTCCATTTCCAGTCATAAATATACTACGCATGTCTCATGTATGTTTTATACAGGTGTTGATGCATTCATGAACATAAAAATCTTTCGATTCTGGAAATAGAACAAAAATGAGGTTACTGACCCCGGAAATAAACGGTTATGCCAAACGATTGGTCACGTGCTGTAGGTCAAGACCCACTGTTAATTTCTCTGAACACGAAATGCAGCGATCGTCGACACACTAGCAACAACTAACACGTCAGAGTATTTTATCTTATTTAATTCTCAAAAGTTCAAGATCAGAACAAAAGAACTATATCTTCTAAGAGAGTAGAACTGGTCTCGCAAAAGCCAGCCTAAGATTCTGCATGTAATCACTCAGCTTTCAGTCTAACTCAGTCAATGAAAATCAGTATAGTCTTAGTGTCTTATATTTGTCCAGAACAATAAGAAGTATGAAATGAACATGCTAAACATATAATCTCTTATCCATACAGTCAACAACAGAGTATATAATTAAAGCTCATAATATGGTTATTTTGCATTTCACTCATTAAATAACATGAAATATACGAGAAAGACAAGAGTTTAATTAAGAAAATAAACCGTTTCCTAGTATATTTAACTCTATAGCTTAAAATATTCTTTAGAAAACGAAAACTCCGATTTAAAACACATTTAGTACCTTATATCACACAGTTTTATTTTATCTTGTATACAAATGTTTCTGTGGTGCATTCCATCTCTCTCTTTCTCTCTCTCGCTATTTCTCTCTCTCCTCCTTAAAATACCAAAGACACAGAGGGGGTGCATGTAGCAAGAATTTCTACTTTTGTCGAATAATATGACATCATGTAATGATATTCAGGCGATAAATTAGACATCCATGAACACCAGAGTAAGTAGTTCAACAACAGGGTGAGTAGTTCAACAACAGAGTGAGTAAATCAACAACAGAGTAAGTAAATCAACAACAGAGTAAATAACTCAACAACAGAGTGAGTAACTCAACAACAGAGTGAGTAATTCAACAACAGAGTAAGTAACTCAACAACAGAGTAAGTAACTCAACAACAGAGTGAGTAATTCAACAACAGAGTAAGTAACTCAACAACAGAATGAGTAATTCAACAACAGAGTAAGTAACTCAACAACAGAGTAAGTAACTCAACAACAGAATGAGTAATTCAACAACAGAGTAAGTAACTCAACAACAGAATGAGTAATTCAACAACAGAGTAACTCAACAGCAGAGTAAGTAACTCAACAATAGAGTAAGTAACTCAACAACAGAGTGAGTAGTTCTGACGTAACATACTCTACCAGCTCTGTACCGTACCATGGATTTTTTTTTCTAGATGTAATTAGTGAAGTGTGAAGGTGATGATAGGAACTGGAGAGCTGTTATTAGTGATACCAACTGGCGAAGACAGGAACTGGATAGTTGTGACCAGTGATACCAACAAATGACGACAGAAACTAGAGAGCTGTGATCAGTGACATCTACAGGTGATCACAGGAACTGGAGAGTTGTGTACCACGTAGTCACTGACGCTACCCAGAAACGCTCGTTTCAGCTTTCCCAGGCCTCTACTTCCGGTCACTATCATACAGGCGCCCTCTTCCGCTGCAGCTTTCACGATTGCCTCCCCTGGTTTACCTGTTCCTTTCCGTATCTTGCCCTTGATCTGAAGTTAGCACACAAGGTTAAACAGTGTTAAACCACGACTGAAGTTAGCACACAAGGTTAAACAGTGTTAAACCACGAGTTTCTCAATACTAGAGATAGGACCTTATCAATATATAAGATACGAGCTTATAAAACATACGATGTTCTCAAAACTAGAGATAGGAGATTATCAGTATACAAGATACGCGTTTATAAAATATACGAGGTCTTCAATACTAGAGATAACATACTATGAATATATAAGATACGAGCTTATAAACCGTACGAGGTTCTCAATACTAGAGATAAGAGACTATAAGATACGAGCTTATAAAACGTAGGAGGTTCTCAATACTAGAGATAGATTATGTACAAGATACTAGGTTATAAAACATAGGAGGTTCTCAATACTAGAGATAGATTGTCAATATATATATATATATATATATATATATATATAACATATGCATTGTTTATAGATTTTGATAAAGCCTTTGACAGTGTCAACAGAGATGCACTGTGGAAAATCCTAAGATGGCATGGCCTCCCCCATAAGATAGTGAATGTAATCAAAGCCCTATGTGAGGGTTTTCAGTGCAGATTTATCTGTGGAGAACATACCTCCAGCAGCTTTAGGGTACAAACAGGAGTGAAACAGTGATGTGTACTATCACCAACATTATTTATCTTGGCAGTAGACTGGTTAATGAAGGAGGCAACATCAGACAAACGCAGAGGATTACAATGGACCCTTGACACAGTGCTGGAGGACCTTGACTTTGCGGACGACATTTGTCTATTATCAAGCAGTCACAAAGAAATGCAATATAAAATAAACAAGCTAACTCAGAATGCAAACAACATAGGACTAAAGATCAACGTAGGAAAGACAAAAGTTAATGAAGCAATATGTGAACAACAGAAATGTACCCAGAGTAGATAGCAAGTTAGTGGAGGAAGTCAATGAATTTGTATACCTTGGCAGTAAAGTAGTAGAAAATGGAGACAGCACAGAGGACATCAACAGTAGACTTACTAGAGCAAACCAGGCTTTTGCAGTGCTGCAGACTATATGGAAATCTAAAAAAACTAAGCATGAATAAGAAAATCAGGATATTTAAGAGTAATATTCTAAGTGTACTACTCTATGGAAGTGAATGCTGGAAAATCACCAAAACCATAGAAAACAAGTTGAATTCTTTCCAGACTAAATGTTTACGAAGAATTAGAAAAATATTCTGGCCAAACACCATAAGAAATAACACCTTGTTGGCAGAAATGCAGATGAAGCCACTGACAACAATTATTGAGGAAAGACGCTGGCGATGGTTGGGACATGTGCTCCGAATGACTGACAACTCACTACCAAAAACAGCACTAAGATGGACACCACAAGGGAACAGAAGTAAGGGTAGACCAAAAGAGACATGGAGAAGAACAACAGAGAGGATGTTGAGCAATAGAGGGCTCACCTGGGCAAGAGCAGAAAAAAAGGCGAAGGACAGGCATTTGTGGAAAACCCTTGCGGAAACCCCATGTGCCCTGGGCACTTAAGATTCAGATATATATATATATATATATAAGATACGAGCTTACAAAACATACGAGGTTCTCAATATTAGAGATAGATTGTCCATATTTATAAGAGACGAGCTTATAGAACATAGAGGTCCTCAATATAAGAATAATGAGGAATTAACTAACGTTACAGCTGAAAAGTAAGGTAAAGATTGGGGGGGGGGGGGAATTTTCCCAGCTTATAAAATCCTCTCTCAGGCCCTTCTATAAAAAAAAACAACAAATATTTCGACAATAAAGGAGAATTTAAACACCACTGGAGCAGCATCACAACAACAACAACAACAACAACAACAAACATTAACAGCAAGACTAAAAATAACAGTAACAGCAACAGCAAGAGTAATAATAACAGCAACAACAACAGTAACAATATAAACAAAAGCAACAACAACCAGAACAGCAGTAACAACATTACTAATAACAACAACAGTAACACTAAGAGTAACAACAATAGTAGTATAACAATAATAACAACCACAGTAGCAATAACAGTATCGGTAACAGCAACAATAACAATAACAGCAGCAACAATAGTAACAACAACATCAACAGTAACAACTGCAGTAATAATAACAGCAACAACAAGAGTAACAATAAAAATAACAGTAACAACAACAGTAACAACAACAGTAACAATAGCAGTAACAATAACAGTAATAGTAACAGCAACAGTAACAACAGATATAACAACAGCAATAGTAACAATAAGAGTAACAATAACAAGAACAGTAACAATAACAATAGTAACAACAGTAAGAGTAATATTTAATAGTGTGAAAGAAAGCGCTTCGAAGTGTACCTTGTTGACCTCCATGAGATGTCCAAACTTGTCCTCCATCTTCTTCATCCGTTCTGCCAGCTCCTTCACAATCTTGACAGTTCTTCCAGGACCTGATGAAGAAAAGATCATCAGGACATGTTTCTAATATCAAGAAAAGATCTCCAGGACAAGTTTATAACATCAAGAAAAGATCTTTAGAACAAGTTTCCAATATCAGGAAAAGGTCTTCAGAACAAGTTTATAATATCAAGAAAAGGTCTTCAGGACAAGTTTCTAATATCGAGAAAAGATCATCAGGACATGCTTCGAATATCAAGAAAAGATCTCCAGGACAAGTTTCTCATACCAGAAAAAGTGACTTCATATTTCCTTTACTTCTAGCATTC
This sequence comes from Achatina immaculata, assembly GCA_009760885.1. Classification (NCBI taxonomy): domain Eukaryota; kingdom Metazoa; phylum Mollusca; class Gastropoda; order Stylommatophora; family Achatinidae; genus Lissachatina; species Lissachatina immaculata. The sequence goes on from CM019699.1 coordinate 23,980,295, forward strand.
TGTAACAGTAACAAGCGATAACAGTCGACCGACGAGCTGTGCTATACAACAACAAATCGTAAATACATTATAATAGCTACTAGTAAAGCAAAACCATTATAACAGAGAGCACATTTCAATCTATAATTACAAGACAGGAATTCAAATGAATTTATGAACGAAACAATCACGTTCAAATATTAAAATATAAAGTATTAGGAAAGAATTTTGAACATCAAAGCTCTAGGTAAGACAGGTAAAATCCCAGTCTCCATGTCGTTAAGACATACTGGGGTTACGGTGTTAAATCTGTATTTCCAAGACCTTCGGCACATGAAAGTCTGATGTGGTCAGTATCACGCCTGGCCACAAGATTTCTCTGGTGCCCATTTTTAGAGGCTGGGTGAACCCCGGGGGCCTTTTCTTGGTGTGTACCAGACAAAATCCCACTTCTGGGACTTGAACCCTGTACCACCAGATTAACAAACCGAGAGATCAAAGCTCTAACAAAGACTAAAATATTACGTTGTAAACTTAGAAATATGAATACAGACGAATGTATATTGTTTAAAAAAATGCAACACTACTGCAATTGTAATGGACACCAAATTTCAAACTTGTATCAAAATGTTATTTTACGGAATTAATATTTCAATCTTGGCATAAAGAAACTTTAAGACTTTAACAATGAAATGACGTTCATTAAATTTGGTTTGGACTTTTATTCTTTGCGACTGAGGCCTCCGTTTCAGTAAGGTGTATGGCCTCCTCTGGCCTGTATCAGAGAACGACATCTACTTTACATGGATCCGATTAGCCGTTGGATCTGTTGTTGTGGGATGTCTGACCACTCTTCCCGCAGTGCAAGAGACAACTGTCGGAGATTGGTTGGCGCCATGTCTCGTTGGCGAACTTGTCTGTTGAGTTCATCCCATAAGTGCTCTATTGGGTTCATGTCTGATGACATGGATGGCCACAGAGTGGTCTGGACGTTGTTGTCAGCGAGGAACTGGGTGGTGAGTTGTGCCAAATGGGGTCGAGCGATATCCTGCTGAAAAATCGACCCTGGTGCAGCCAGAAGTGGAAGGACGTGAGGACGAAGAGTTTCAGCGACGTATCGCTGGGCATTCAGGCGTCCTTCAATTTGCACCAGGTCACTTCTTCCCTATTAATATCTTCCTTCTTAGACGGGGACAATAATACCTTCCTTCTTAAAAGGGGACAATAATACCTTCCTTCTTAGACGGGAATAGTAATACCTTCCTTCTTAGACGGGAATAGTAATACCTTCCTTCTTAGACGGGCATAGTAATACCTTCCTTCTTAGACGGGAATAGTAATACCTTCCTTCTTAGACGGGAATAGTAATACCTTCCTTCTTAGATGGGAATAGTAATACCTTCCTTCTTAGATGGGAATAGTTATACCTTCCTTCTTAGATGGGAATAGTAATACCTTTCATTCTTAGACGGGGGCAGTAATACCTTCCTTCTTAGCACTTTTCAACCTGATATTGAGAAACTTGTGCCCCTACATGAAACTCATCCATCACATTAAAAGCTGAGAAAATAATGTAGTAGGTGAGGTGTAAATGTGCTCATTCATATTGTTAAATAAAATGGTTTGCTGGCTGAGGTTTTTAGTTGTGTAATGTATATCCTAGTTTAATAGGTCACTGTAAGAGTTGTACTGGGGTGGGGAGAGAGAGAGAGAGAGAGAGAGAGAGAGAGGAAAAGGGGGGGGGGAGGTTGAGGATGTGGGCTGGGAGATAAGGGGCGGCAGCCCCGGCAAGCCCAGGAAACACTGCGATAGACTAACAAAAGGAAGGCAGGAAAGAAAGAACAATTCAGGCACAGAAAATCTCAAAAGGAAGGGAAAACACAAGATCAATGGGAAATACCAGAACACCCCGGGGACAGGGGACACACAGCAAACACCCGCGAGGCCCCTTACTCAGACTAAACAAGCAACAACAAACCACAATCTTCAGGCAATGAGCCAGACGCTGCAGACAAAAAGCTCATCTCCACCAGATAAAGGCTGCACCAACACCCCATGCATGTGTCAGAAAGCCCCCTCCAGACTCCATGAACACATACAGCATACCTGCACTACATACAGAGACCAGTTGTCGTCCCCAGAGAGAAGCAGGGATAAGAAACCCCTGGGTTCCTGAGGATTCATAGAGGCAACCCAGTTCCCTGTTTAAAAAAGATGGGAATGCGAGACTGAACGAGTAAGGAGAAAAGAAGAAACAAGTTTTCTCTTACGCAGTACAAGACCTGCCAGTAAATCAATCTACATGTCTGTTGGGGCGTGCAGATACAGGAAACAAGGGAAAAAAAAGATACATATAACACTTAGCATAGGAAGGCAATAACCGCTCTGTGCACAGGTGAACTGCTATAACTGTTATCAGAAATGCACTGTTACACCGAGCGTAAAGCAAACTCTGATCATAGCACGGCTCCAACCAGCTGTCACGTGGTGCAACATCTAACATGCATCTTAATACTGAAGCCTTGGTCAATGTGCTAGGGCAGTGTTTAGCTTGTTCAGAAACTATGTATTCCTGTAGTAAATATAAATTTGATGACACTTCATATAAATTCGCTGCATCTAATTATCATAGCTTTGTTACATGTAGTGTCGACATCATAGCTTTGTTACATGTAGTGTCGGCATCATAGCTTTGTTACATGAAGTATCGGCATCATAGCTTTGTTACATGTAGTGTCGGTATCATAGCTTTGTTACATGTAGTGTCGACATCATAGCTTTGTTACATGTAGTGTCGACATCATAGCTGTTTTACATGTAGTATCGGTATCATAGCTTTGCTACATGAAGTATCGGTATCATGGGCTCGCTACATGTAGTATCAGCATCATAGCTTTGCTACATGTAGTATCGGCATCATAGATTTGCTACATGTAGTATCGGCATCATAGATTTGCTATATGTAGTATCGGCATCATAGCTTTGCTACATGTAGTATTGGCATAATGGCTTTGCTACATGTAGTATCGGCATCATAGATTTGCTACATGTAGTATCGGCATCATAGATTTGCTACATGTAGTATTGGCATCATAGCTTTGCTACATGTAGTATCGGCATCATAGCTTTGCTACATGTAGTATTGGCATCATAGATTTGCTACATGTAGTATCGGCATCATAGCTTTGCTACATGTAGTATCGGCATCATAGATTTGCTACATGTAGTGTTGGCATCATAGCTTTGCTACATGTAGTGTTGGCATCATAGCTTTGCTAGTGTCGGCATCATAGCTTTGCTACATGTAGTGTTGGCATCATAGCTTTACTACCTGTAGTGTTAGCATCATAGCTTTGCTACATGTAGTGTTGGCATCATAGCTTTACTACCTGTAGTGTTAGTATCATATCTTTACTACCTGTAGTGTTAGCATCATAGCTTTGCTACATGTAGTGTTAGCATCATAGCTTTACTACCTGTAGTGTTAGCATCATAGCTTTGCTACATGTAGTGTTAGCATCATAGCTTTGCTACATGTAGTGTCGGCATCATAACAGTGCTACATGTAGTGTAGGCATCATGGCTTTGGTACAAGAAGTATCGGTAACATGGGTTTGCTACACCTAGTTCCGATATTTTATGAGTTACAAACCACACCATAATGTGTTTATATATACATATACTTCATCCTAAAACATGAACCTACATCAGCGGTCCCCAAGTTGTTGTACATGAAACCTGCCATGGGTCCGTGACAAAAACTGAAGGTCTTTTTTTGTAAATGTTACTTGCTATATATATATATATATATATATATATATATATATATATATAATATATATATATATGTGTGTGTGTGTGTGTGTGTGTGTTATTTGCTACATTATTGTTATTTTGAAAATTCGCCAAGTTTGTACTGTGTGTTTTTAACTGTAGTGTACTCACTAAAAGTTACAAACATTTTCTGAAAAAAAAAAACGTTTGCATTTACAGCACAAAGCTAGTATATAAATATGAAACTTTTATAAAGTATGGGGGTCCGTGGCCTGGATTTTGAAAGAGCAAGGGGTCCACGGACTTTTGTTAATTGAGAAACACTGATCAACACAATAAAAATCTGACTGCGCATGCGCAAAATCTACAGACATAAACGTTGTTTTCACATATTCATGTGTGATTTCTCACACATACGCTCATAATACGGCCACATACAATTTCAGAAAATATTTATCATTCACACCGATGCAGAGAAAACAAAAGCATTTATTGATGTATGATACAAATAAAAGACACAAAACAGTTATTGTTGTAAACTAAATGGACGTACAGAAGACACAAGACACGTGCTGCTGTAAGATACACGGACATAAAGAAGACATAAGACACTTACTGCTGTAAGATACACGGACATAAAGAAGACACTTACTGCTGTAAGATACACGGACATAAAGAAGACACAAGACACTTACTGCTGTAAGATACTCGTACATAAAGAAGACACTTACCGCTGTAAGATACACGGACATAAAGAAGACACAAGACACTTACTGCTGTAAGATACTCGTACATAAAGAAGACACTTACCGCTGTAAGATACACGGACATAAAGAAGACACAAGACACTTACTGGCATCCCTAATCTCCTGATCGTTTTGCTCCGTGCAGTGGATGAGGATGGTGTAGTACTCTGGTCTATGGACGTAGTCTCGGTACCCTTGATCCCCAGACAGACAAGACACACCCAGAGACAGACAAAATATTACGTCATTATCACGTGACTTGCGCTTGTCGTTTGTTTGACTCTCAGACTACTCATATTACAGGCATCTTCATTATACATATTACTTTCACATACAAATAACATAGGCTGTAATACAGAGGAAAGAGTCGCACATTTACTTATATGCGTACACGTGCGTGAGCACGCGCGCAAACGCAAACAGGAACTGGCATTGTCTCTGACACAAAAATTACATAAATCTCCTTCAGGCTTCGTCGACAAAGACCTTTCTACCATCCTCCATGTATTCAGAAGACAAAGAAGGTCAGACCGCCTGGCTCCGATCAACCTTGCACAGGTAAGAAACAGGTTAAAAAATAAATTTTGTATGTTTCAGCCTTTCTGACAGTACACCCGAGAGAACCAAAAGGGCAAATATTTGTCTTTCTTAACAAAATGACTAGCCAACTGTTCAAACAGCATTGTCTTGTCTTTATCATATACCTTACAATTCTGCAAAGTCTGGTTATTTTTCTGGGATAATACTTACTTCTTCTCTCGGGTCCACCACCCCAATCACACAGCAAAACCCACCCACGAACTCTCGCATGAACGGCTTCGACTTGAGATCACGGGTAGGTATTAAGTTACTTAATTTTCTTGCACAGCGAGAATCCAGACTGCTGTTTTAAACATACACCTCCCTCAGTCGGAGGTTGGTGCTGCATCTTAGTTTCAGTTTCGCTGGAGTCTGAAACTGACTGTTTTCAGTTTCAGGATGTTACATGCTTGAAGTAGTCATGCTTTCAGCTTCAGGATGTTACATGCCTGAAGTTGCATGTTTTCAGTTTCATGTTTCAGCCGGTCCGAGATTAATGACACTCTTCAAATTTGTGTTTTATCCTGTCTAAGATTGATGACACTCTTCAGTTTTGTGTTTTATCCTGTCTAAGATTGATGGCACTCTTTAAATTTGTGTTTTATCCTGTCTAAGATTGATGGCACCCTTCAGTTTTGTGTTTTATCCTGTCTAAGATTGATGACACCCTTCAGTTTTGTGTTTTATCCTGTCTAAGATTGATGACACCCTTCAGTTTTGTGTTTTATCCTGTCTAAGATTGATGACACCCTTCAGTTTTGTGTTTTATCCTGTCTAAGATTGATGACACTCTTCAGTTTTGTGTTTTATCCTGTCTAAGATTGATGGCACCCTTCAATTTTGAGTTTTATCTCGTCTAAGATTGATGACACTCTTCAGTTTTGTGTTTTATTTTGTCTAAGATTGATGACACGCTGCAGTTACACAATTGTTGCTGGTCTTGGATTGATGACACTTTTTAGATTTGTGTTTTATCATTGATCAGACGGTTTTATCCGTCCGAGATTGATAGCGGTATTTAGTTTCAGTTTGCGTCGGGTCTGCAACTGGAAGACTTGTGAAATTATGGGCCATAATTTCTCAATTTTACTTCTTGTCACACACACCTTACTCTCAGACTGACAGAGAAAGGAGAACTAACGAACTCAGCAAAACAATGGTAAAGTACAAAGCAACGTGACGTCAGATCTAACTTATTTCTGGCCCAAAATTTCTAATATTTGAACAGAAGAATTTGATCAGATCCTTCATTTATTTGTGGTAGTGAAAACTAACAGACACAGTATAGAACCATAAACAAGGCTCGTATGCTTTCCCGACCACCATCTCTTGACAAAGCGGTTGCCCATTCTGCTGGGGGCAATGTTCTAACCACAATCATTCTCGTACCTGTCCTTTCACGCCTAAACTGTCTGTTCTAACTACAATCATTCTATTACCTGATACTTTCATGCCTAAACTGTCTGGTCTAACCACAATCATTCTCTTACCTGATACTTTCATGCCTAAACTGTCTGATCTAACCACAATCATTCTCTTACCTGATACTTTCAAGCCTAAACTGTCTGGTCTAACCACAATCATTCTCTTACCTGATACTTTCATGCCTAAACTGTCTGGTCTAACTACAATCATTCTCGTACCTGATCCTTTCACGCCTAAACTGTCTGGTCTAACTACAATCATTCTCGTACCTGATCCTTTCACGTCTAAACTGTCTGGTCTAACCACAATCATTCTCTTACCTGATACTTTCATGCCTAAACTGTCTGGTCTAACCACAATCATTCTCTTACCTGATACTTTCATGCCTAAACTGTCTGGTCTAACCACAATCATTCTCTTACCTGATCCTTTCACGTCTAAACTGTCTGGTCTAACCACAATCATTCTCTTACCTGATACTTTCACGCCTAAACTGTCTGGTCTAACCACAATCATTCTCTTACCTGATACTTTCATGCCTAAACTGTCTGGTCTAACCACAATCATTCTCTTACCTGATACTTTCATGCCTAAACTGTCTGGTCTAACTACAATCATTCTCGTACCTGATCCTTTCACGTCTAAACTGTCTCTTCTAGCTACAATTATCCTCGTACTTTATCCTTTCACGTCTAAACTGTCTCTTCTAACCACAATTATCCTCGTACCTGATCCTTTCACGTCTAAACTGTCTGGTCTTTCATTCTTCCGTTCAAATCAAAGATAACATTTCTCTAACACTATCTTGTGGCAAGCCACCTTGTTGCCAAGTTATTACACTTTGTTTCCAGTTTAGTTTTAGTGAGAAGTTGACAGGCAAAGAAAGAAACGTAAACAACATTTCTGACTGATTTCTTGAAATTCCATTAAAAATGCCATTATTTATTTTTTATTTGATATTATGACCTTCTACCCTCTCCCCCCCCCTCAAACTTAAAAAAATCATATATTCGTTTTGGCTACTAACAGATTCAGATAACTGCATTAATTGCGTTATGTAAGATATCATGAAGTCTCATCCATTACTTGTGTAATACAGAATTACTAGAGACAGTAAACTAGAGACAGTAAACTAGGGACAGTAAACTAGAGACATTAAACTAAAGACAATAAACTAGAGACCTTAAACTAAAGACAATAAACTAGAGACATTAAACTAAAGACAATAAACTAGAGACATTAAACTAGAGACCTTAAACTAAAGACAATAAACTAGAGACATTAAACTAAAGACAATAAACTAGAGACATTAAACTAGAGACAGTAAACTAGAGACATTAAACTAAAGACAATAAACTAGAGACAGTAAACTAGAGACAGTAAACTAGAGACAGTAAACTAAAGACAATAAACTAGAGACATTAAACTAAAGACAATAAACTAGAGACATTAAACTAAAGACAATAACTAGAGACATTAAACTAGAGACAGTAAACTAGAGACAGTAAACTAAAGACAATAAACTAGAGACATTAAACTAAAGACAATAAACTAGAGACATTAAACTAAAGACAATAAACTAGAGACATTAAACTAGAGACAGTAAACTAGAGACAGTAAACTAAAGACAATAAACTAGAGACATTAAACTAAAGACAATAAACTAGAGACATTAAACTAAAGACAATAAACTAGAGACATTAAACTAGAGACAGTAAACTAGAGACAGTAAACTAGAGACAGTAAACTAAAGACAATAAACTAGAGACATTAAACTAAAGACAATAAACTAGAGACATTAAACTAAAGACAATAAATTAGAGACATTAAACTAAAGACAATAAACTAGAGACAGTAAAGACCCATGTAAAGAAAGGAATGTAGCAGAGACCAGCTCAGTTTGTTGTACCTGAACTTGCTGAATGTTAAAGATTACAACAAAAATGGGAACGGTTTTATTAACTAACGAGCACACATCTGTAATTTTTCGATTTACACCTTAATCATAAAAGAAACATACAGGACAAAGATATAGGGAAAGAAAATGTAGATTTTGTTATCACATCTTTACTACAGTGACTTTGTGTATATCTAGTTTTATATATACTTATACCCAAAAACTATTCTTTTATGATCAAAAGGGAGATAACCGAAATAATAAGAGTGGAAAAGATTGGGACCTTCCCATGGAAAACACTTTCTTTGTCACTTATAGACTTTGCTGTTTGCTTTTTTTTATCTGCTGCATCTTTCTAGCCCCCCTTCCCCACAAAAAACTCCTCCTCCTTCTATCCCACCCCGAGTGATCTTTTTCAATCTCACACGCTAAAACAGAGGAGGACTAAGGGCAGTAATCTGAATGCGAAGGGGAGAGAATACATATGACTTTACTCACAGTTGAAGGCGTATTCTGCTGCATCGCTATCGTCCACAGCAATCAGGATTATGGCCCGATACTGGGACATGTCCTTCTTCGAGTCCAGCGCCATTGTGTCCCAGAGAACCGGCTAAATCTGCAGAAGAACCAGAAGATGCCAGCACTTGAAAGTTATTTGCATCTAGAGTCAAGTTTCATGTACATAGTTTGGCGAAGATGTTCTGTAATCCAAGTATGTGGGTTGAGAACTTCGCTTGTAAGGCAGAAAAAAAGAGAACAGTCTGTAGGACTGATGTACACATTTAATTCAGTAAATCCCGTTATAATGGACCCGGTTTATAACGGAGTTTCGGTAATAACGGACCAGGCCCGCAAGTCCTTGCCAGAATGTCACGTATAAATGTACGTATATTTTCCTCTGGATATAGCGGACTTTGAATGTTATGGCTTCATTTAACAAGTCCGTTATAATGAGATTTTACTGTATTTATCTTCTTCTTCTTCTTCTGTTGAAAAATGATATGTGAGGATTTTACTGAGCAGTAAACAGATTTCTAGAATTCATATTAGAAGTGTCATATTAGAAGTATCATATTAGAAGTATCATATTAGAAGTATCATATTAGAAGTATCGTCGTTTTTAACAACGGGACGTCGAGAATTTATCTTACAGAAGTACGAGTATATAGGGCGTGAAATGTTACAGTCTTGTACATTTTCTGAGGAAACAGTTAAAACTTAATCTTGTAATCTTTTTACATTCTGTAAGCAGGTAATGTTACAGACGTTTTGATTCTGTCAAGTATTTGTCTTGTACATTGTCTGTTGAAAAAAAAACCTGAATTTTCTAGGCTGTAAGAGAGTTAATAATTGGTAGAAAACAAAATAATCCAAAATGATATTTAGTTATAGCTGCGGGTGTAAGGCGTCCCATAGTCCCATTCTAAAATAAGAAAAAGGGTAATGTCCCACTCTGACTTTGCATGACCCCATTCACACTTTAAAAGAACTCACCCAGAAGCTCAGTCGATGGAACGCGTGAGTTTGTGACCTAGGAATCTCCAACAGCTAAATCAGTCGCTCGTCAACGTTGCTGAAGTTTAATGATGGCTTTTCAAAATCGTCCCGCCTTCACAAAACGTGGAAGATTGTCCAAAATGTTAATTAGAACATTCACAAAGAACCGTCACTTGCACAAGAACGGAGGAGAGCTGTATCCATCGACCAGAATACCTGGATTATCTGCGAGATTTTCGTGTGAGCATCGTGTGATCTTAAATCTAGTCCCAGAATACAGCTACTTAAATCTAGGTCAGTGGTTCCCGTACTTGGTGGTCCCAGCCCTTTGAAAGTTCCACGTGGACGGTGAAGTAAAAGGGAACAGCAAACAGCATCAGGACCAAGTAAGAGTTGTATAAGATTATAGGGGCTCTATGAATGTAGTCTGGGAACCAAGAAGGCACAAAGCAGAAGGCCTAAAAATGTTTCGGAACCGCTGATCTAGGCCAATGCCAGACTTAGGAGAGGCTGGTTGTAACTTGCACGTGAGAGGGAGGCTCTGTCAGGCCGGAATCCGCTGGAACAGTTCCCTCGGCCTTTGCTCTTTTCCGATTTGCACTAAAGTTGGTGGAAGGTCAAGGCCAGACACCTGAGTTCCGTGTCTGTTATTTCAGATATGTTGAAAAATGAAGAAGAAGAAGAAGAAGAAGAAAGCGGGAGATAGAGACAGACAGAGTCAGAGAACAACAGGGAGACAGAGAGAAGCTAATGTGGGAGGGCATGGGGAAATAACGAAGATGGAATAAAGTGAGGCAGAGAGATAGAGAGAGAGGAGAGAGAGCTAGAGAGAAGCAAATAGAGAGAGAGAAAAGCGAGACTGTCAGAGAGATAGAGAAAGACAGGCATAGAGAGAGACAGAGAGAGAGAGAAAGAGAAAAGGAAACAGAGACAGTCAGAGAGAGAGACATAGAGAGACAGAGAGAGGCAAATAGAGAGACAGACAGAAAGACAGACAGAGAGAGATAGAGCTATAGAGAGAAGCAAACAGAGATTGATTGATTGATCTTTATTTCCAAAGGGTTAAGAATTGGGCACGCAGGCCCGTCTGACATTCTGCCTTTATCATACAACTTCCACTCTGTTCCAGACATTCTACAAATATTCTACTCATATAACCAAAATAAACTAACATTAGAAAGCTGAGAGACATCAAATAAAAGTAAAGCATAACATTCACATTTCACTCTTATCCATGCCCTCAATAGCGAAATTAACTGCGTACATATATAAATGACTACAGAAAGTAACTACGTACATATATAAATGACTACACAAAGTAACTACGTACATATATAAATGACTACACAAAGTAACTACGTACATATATAAATGACTACAGAAAGTAACTACACACATATATAAATGACTACAGAAAGTAACTACGTACATATATAAATGACTACACAAAGTAACTACGTACATATATAAATGACTACAGAAAGTAACTACACACATATATAAATGACTACAGAAAGTAACTACGTACATATATAAATGACTACAGAAAGTAACTACACACATATATAAATGACTACAGAAAGTAACTACGTACATATATAAATGACTACAGAAAGTAACTACACACATATATAAATGACTACAGAAAGTAACTACGTACATATATAAATGACTACAGAAAGTAACTACACACATATATAAATGACTACACAAAGTAACTACGTACATATATAAATGACTACAGAAAGTAACTACACACATATATAATGACTACAGAAAGTAACTACGTACATATAAATGACTACAGAAAGTAACTACACACATATATAATGACTACAGAAAGTAACTACACACATATATAATGACTACAGAAAGTAACTACGTACATATATAAATGACTACAGAAAGTAACTACGTACATATATAAATGACTACAGAAGTAACTACACATATATAAATGACTACAGAAAGTAACTACGTACATATATAATGACTACACAAAGTAACTACGTACATATATAAATGACTACAGAAAGTAACTACACACATATATAAATGACTACAGAAAGTAACTACGTACATATATAAATGACTACAGAAAGTAACTACGTACATATATAAATGACTACAGAAAGTAACTACGTACATATATAAATGACTACAGAAAGTAACTACACACATATATAAATGACTACAGAAAGTAACTACGTACATATATAAATGACTACACAAAGTAACTACGTACATATATAAATGACTACAGAAAGTAACTACACACATATATAAATGACTACAGAAAGTAACTACGTACATATAAATGACTACACAAAGTAACTACGTACATATATAAATGACTACAGAAAGTAACTACACACATATATAAATGACTACAGAAAGTAACTACGTACATATATAAATGACTACAGAAAGTAACTACGTACATATATAAATGACTACACAAAGTAACTACGTACATATATAAATGACTACAGAAAGTAACTACACACATATATAAATGACTACAGAAAGTAACTACATACATATATAAATGACTACAGAAAGTAACTACACACATATATAAATGACTACAGAAAGTAACTACACACATATATAAATGACTACAAAAAGTAACTACGTACATATATAAATGACTACAGAAAGTAACTACATACATATATAACTGACTACAGAAAATAATTACATACATATATAAATGACTATAGAAAGTAACTACATACATATATAAATGACTACAGAAAGTAACTAGGTATATATATATATATATATATATATATATATATATATATATATATAAATGACTACAGAAAGTAACTACGTACATAAATAAAAGACTACAGAAAGTAACTACGTACATATGTAAACGACTACAGAAAGTAACTATGTACATATATAAACATATATTACAAAAAGTAACTAAGTACATATATAAATGACTACAGAAAGTAACTACGTACATACATAAACGACTACAGAAAGTAACTACGTACATATATAAATGACTACAGAAAGTAACTAAGTACATATATAAATGACTACAGAAAGTAACTATATATATATATATATATATATATAAATTACTACAAAAAGTAACTACATACATATATAAATTACTATAGAAAGTAACTACATACATATATAAATGTATACAGAAAGTAACTACATACATATATAAATGACTACAGAAAGTAACTACATACATATATAAATGACTATCTACCAAACAGAAAATTGGTACTACTCATAATAAACAATTGACCGAGTTCGGTGTCTATAAGAGCAGTCTAAAATACCTTCTGTGAATCATGGAGGCGTGTAATCGACATCAAATAGCTATTGGAAGAGTTTGCAGTTGTAGTAAGAAGTATAGTTCATATTTTTTATATAGAATGGGAGGGTATTCCAAAGATGAGCAGCAGAATAACTAAAGCTTTTCTTGTAAAGATCAAGTCTAGGTTTTGGGAGACATATATTGTTCAAGCGTTTGCTGTACTTTGAGGTACATTTAAACAGGTTCCATAGATAAGGCGGGGCATGCCGTGAAAGAATTTGATGTACTAACTTGGCTTTGTTGAAGAGGAACCTGTTCTTAATAGGTAGTATTTTGATACGTTTGTGCTAGTTAGTTGCTTGTGCTTGATCTTTGTCACTAATAAGCTTTACTGCCCGCTTTTGGAGTGAGCAAAGCCTCTTTGTATTTGACACTGAGCAACCATCCCAGATTGTTGAGCAATAGTCTGAATGTGTTTGTATATGTGATATGTAGTATGTCCTCCTTGTGTCTTGGTCGATGAAATGTTTAATTTTGGCTAACTGGTATACTTTTTTGCGCGATGAGTTTTGTTAGACCTTGCACATGAGAGTTCCAGGTCAGATGTTGGTCAATAATAAGACCTAGAGTTTTGTGCTCGCTAACGTTGTCTATCTGTGATGTTTCCTTGCTGAGCCGAAGTGTTGTTTTTGTTGCGTTTTGTAGCTTCTGTCTTGTTGTTTATGAGTATTGATTTTTTTTATCGGTGTTTATAATGAAGCCATTGTTTTTGCTCCATCCAACTAAATTGTATAACTCGACCGGAAGAGTTGATTCTAGATTAATACAATCGTAGTCGCTGGTGTAGACTGTGCAATCATCGGCAAAAAGGACACAAGAAGAGTGTTTAAGATGAAGTGGAAGATCATTGATATAGACAGCAAAGAGAGGCAGAGAGAAAGAGAGACAGGCAGAGAGAGAGAGAGAGAGTGCACAACAGAATATATACGAATTGAAGAAAGGAGGGGAGGGGGCAAGAGAGAGAGAGAGAGAGCAATAGAAAACATACATAATCACTGAACAGAGGGAGAGGAAAAGAATACAGGCAGAGAAAAGAGAGAGAGAGAGAGAGAGGAAGGGAGAGAGAAAGAGAGACAGCAATAGAAAACATATATAATCACTGAACAGAAGGAGAGGAAAAGAATACAGGCAGAGAAAAGAGAGAGAGAGACAGGGAGGGAGAGAGAAAGAGAGAAAGAGAGAGCAATAGAAAACCATACATAATCACTGAACAGAATGAGAGGAAAGGAATACAGGCAGAGCAGAGAGAGAGAGAGAGAGAGAGAGAGAGAGAGAGACAGGGAGGGAGAGAGAAAGAGAGTGAGAGCAATAGAAAACATACATAATCACTGAACAGAATGAGAGGAAAAGAATACAGGCAGAGCAGAGAGAGAGAGAGGGAGAAAGAAGGAGGGAGAGAGAAAGAGAGAGAGAAAGAAGGAGGGAGGGAGAGAGAAAGAGAGAGAGAGCAATAGAAAACATGCATAATCACTGAACAGAGGGAGAGAAAAAGAATACAGGCAGAGCAGAGAGAGAGAGAGAGAGAGAGGGAGAGAGAGAGAGAAAGAAGGAAGGAGAGAGAAAGAGAGAGAGAGCAATAGAAAACATGCATAATCAGTGAGCAGAGTTAGAGGAAAAGAATACAGGTAGAACAGAGAGAGAGAGAGAGAAAGAGAGAGAGATAGAGAGAGTTTGATTGATCTTTATTTCCAAAGGGTTAAGAAGTGGGCACGCAGACCCGTCTGACATTCTGCCCTTTATCATACATCTTTCACTGAGAGAGAGAGAGAGAGACAGAGAGAGTGAGAGAGAGACAGAGAGAGACAGAGAGAGACAAAGAGAGAGTGAGAGAGAGACAGAGAGAGACAAAGAGAGAGTGAGAGAGACAGAGAGAGACACAGAGAGAGAGTGAGAGAGACAGAGAGAGAGTGAGAGAGACAGAGAGAGACAGAGGGAGACAGAGAGAGACAGAGAGAGACAGAGACAGAGAGAGACAGAGAAAGACAGAGAAAGAGTGAGAGAGAGACAAAGAGAGACAGAGAGAGAGTGAGAGAGAGACAGAGAGAGCAATAGAAAACATACATAATCAGTGAACAGAGGGAGAGAAAAAGAAAACAGGTAGAGCAGAGAGAGGGAGAGAGAAAGACAGGGAGGGAGAGGGAGTAAAAGAAAAATATATAAACAATGAAGAAAGGGAGAGAGAAAAGAAAGAGAAAGAGAAAGAGAGAGAATGAATGAATGAATGAATGAATGATCTTTATTTTTAAAGGGTAAAGAATTGGGTACGCAGGCCCGTCTTACAATCTGCCCTTCATCACTCCATCTTTCATTCTTCTCACACACTTGATTTAATACAAGTATACAAATGAAATTAGGAAAAAAAACATATCAAATGAGTGTAAGATTAATCTATTACATTCGAAGTAAAAGAGAAAAAGTAATTAACCTAATAAAATAGCACACACACATACACGCACACACAGACATATACGTAAACAAAAATACATTGTCAGTACATTCTTCTTCTTCTTCTTCTGCGTTCGAGGTTGTTGGTCACTTCAGATCTTGATGCCTATTGACATGTCAAAGCCCGCAGTCCTTTCCAGATCCTGATAGGAGCACCAAAACTTTTGCCCCAAGCGTGTGTCTTAACAAACATTAAAATAATGTCTAACAAGCTACTTTTCGAACTATGTCATTTTAGTACTTGATGGTTGGCGAGTCATGGGTTGAGAGAGTGCTGGTTATTTTATGGAGGCATATAATTACAAGCAAGTAAATAATGAAACAGGTTTGAGTTAAAGGATGAAATATTACCAATGGATTTTAAATGGTAGGGGAGGGTGTTCCAGAGCTGTACTGCAGAGTATGCAAGGCTTTTCTTGTCCAGATCAATCCTGGGTTTAGGAAGAGGACAGTTTTTTAAACGCTGGCTATGTTTAATGTTATATGTAAACAGTGGCCACAAGTAAGGCGGAGCATTGTGCGACAGAATTCTGTGAAAAAAAAACTTTGTTTAAAAATGGCTCTATATTTTAGGGGTAGAGAGAAAGAGAGTACAGATAGATAGATAGATCAACTAGTTCTCCCAGAACTAATGATAAGACAACGTGTTAACGAGAGAGAAAGCCCGGATGTAACAGATCAACTGTTGAGACTCTGTTGTTTAAACTTTAGGAAGAAAAAAAAAATGGGCATGACATTAACAAGGGAATTAATAAAAGAAATGATTACGCTACTAAGTCATGTAGTGATGCCCCCTTGTAAAGAAATTTGGCGTGTAAAACGGTGGAAACAAGACTATTAAAACATAAATTTAAAAAAAAAACAGCCAACAAACAAGTACATTTTCAAGTTTCTCCAAGCATGAATTTACTTCTATCTAGTCTCCGCGCACATATGGATGAAATAAGCATCATCTTGTGCCGTCTTTCTATGGAAAGTTGGCTGATGACGCTATATTTTGTTATAATGTTTGTGGCACGCGTCTTGTTCTTAGCTATATATATTCTTCACCAAAGCTGTTGCTGGTCGTGGCTGCAATCATGTAATCTCAGAAATGTGATCTTATCCTGCAGATGCCCCCAGCTCCTGGTTCGCAGTGTAGGGCATGTGGTTCTGGACGTATTACAAGTCCACAAGATTGCTGAGATATGCACCTCTTATTGCCACATGCTAGTTGCAGGTGTTGCGAAGCACGGACTCTCAGAGAGTTGTTTTTTTTTATTTTGTTGTTGTTGTTTGGTGAGTCGTTGATACAGAAGTCTGAGGATGTTTGAGAGGTTCATGTTACCCTGCAGGGTCTGAATGTGCAGTCAATGCTTGTAATGTTGTAGATGTAACTGAATCTTGACTAAATGCGGACAGATCACCAAGCCCTTCTGCCAAGGAGACCACCAAGGGAGCGGGGACATTTCTGTAACCACAATCCGCTCCTGTTCTTCTAGTGAACGCTCTGGAACAGCGCCTTATTTTCCAGGCTGGCTGTCTCCGCTCAGCTGGAAAGAACAATAAGTTCATCTTTCTTTAAACGACTTTACATTTCTACCTATTTCTTGTCTTGGCTTCCTAAGCGAGCAATCTTGTCCTCTCTGTGCTCTTGGCCTCCTAAGCGAGCAATCTTGTTCTCTCAGTGCTCTTTATTCCTTCTGAGTCGTCCTTTATCCACTCATCCCCGTAATGTCCTCCCAATTTTATCATCTGCGCCATCTTGGTGGACTTGTGTAGGTCACAGGTTCTGGGAGCAAGTTAGGGGGCATATGGGTCATAACGCCATGTTGTTTACCACATGGTATCCTTTGCCACCCTCCCGTTACCTTATTTCTCAGACAGTCACCTGCTTCCACCTTGTGCCCACCTACGTTTTTCTGTGCGCATTTTATGCTCGTTTCTTTCAAGCGGGATAATAAAATAAACACATAAACGCTAAGCTTTTAACTTTTCATCCATTTTCGTGTTATTATCTGTTGTGTTGGTTTTCCCATGTGGTTCTTGAAAAAGGCTTTTGCTGAAATATTAAGTTGTTGTACGTTCTCCATTTAAATGTGCTCGTCTTACTTTCTGTCATTCTTGTTTCCGCCCACTTTTCTCACTCTTTCTATCTTATATTTGTAAAACTGATCCATACATCCACATCTACTTTCATTACTAGAACCAGTTTTTACTGCAGTCGTCGTTTCTCTTATCTCTCACATTCATGCAAAACAGTTCCGTGTCAAGAATGTATAAACAACCAACAATTCATATTATGACAGTTCATAGAAAACATGAAAATGACAATAGTATGTAAAAAAAAACAACAACAGACAACAACACTGTTATGACAACTCATCTAAAAGCCACGTCTCTCTTTATCTCTCTCCTCGTTTTCTAGCATTCTTAGGAGTCACGTGGACTAGAGTCGAGAGTCACATGACCAGACTCACGAGTCACGTGCTCTTGTGAAGCAGATGAGCTGAGACGAGGTGACCAGGACGTCATCTTAACTGAACTTTGTTTCCAGATCTGGCGCAGGATTGTAGGTTCCGAAGTAGTTACTTTCTTACCTAAATGTTTGTAGATTCCGTGGTAAGTGGTTAAGTTCTTACCTAAATGTTTGTAGATTCCGTGGTAAGTGGTTAATTTCTTAACTAAATGTTTGTAGATTCCCTGCGTAAGTGGGTAACTCCTTATTTAGATGTTTCTATGTTCCGCGCGTAAGAGGTTAATTTTTTACATAAATGTTTCTAGATCATGTGCGCAGGATAATATCTTAACTAAATGTTTGGTTGCTTCCTTGTGTAAGATAATATCTTAATTAAATGTTTGGTTGCTTCCTTGTGTAAGATAATATCTTAATTAAATGTTTGGTTGCTTCCTTGTGTAAGATAATATCTTAACTAAATGTTTGGTTGTTTCCTTGTGTAAGATAATATCTTAACTAAATGTTTGTAGATTCAGTGTGCAGGATAACATATTAACTAAAAGTTTGGTTGATTACTTTTGTAGGATAATAACTAAATGTTTGTAGATTACGCGTGTAAGGAAATATTTTAACTAAATATATATAGATTCTGAACATAGGATAAAATCATAACTAAATGTTTGTAGATTCCGTGTGAAGGATAAATTGTTAAATAAATGTTTGTAGATTACACATGTAGGATAACATTTTAACGAAATTTTTGTAGATTACGTTTGTAGGATAATATTTTAACTAAATGTTTGTGGATTCCGTGTAGGATAATATTTTAACTAAACACTGCCATATTTATAGGTTAACTGATGCAGACACCATCTTTGCTTGGGGAGCGATAAAAGAGACAAAATGGTCGATGACCAAAAAAAAAAAAAAATGTGATAAAAAAATCGATAAGTCATAGTTTCTGTGACAGACAAGTAGACGATACATCTGTTGCACTACCTGTCACGGTTTATGTAGCAATCAGGTAAACAACACACCTGCTGCATTATCTGTCAAAGTTTCTATGGCCGGCAAGTAAACAACACACCTGCTGTGCTACCTTCTGTGGCTCGCTGTTTGGTCCAAGGTTGGAGTGAACTTTGTGTGTGTCTGAAGTTTACCCTGTCTTTGTTATAATTACACTTAATTGGACGTCTGAAAGAGTTCTAACACAGAACTCCATACAGGAATTGACAAAACTATCGAGAAAAACACGTGAAGGTTCTTAGTGACAAGACAAAACAAAAAAAACAAACTTGGTGACGCAGAATTCTTAAAAACGATGAAATGATTGATAGTATAAGAATTAAGTGCGAACAGAAGAGTATGAAACATAAAGGAAAGAAAATTGAGCCTAATAATTTGACAAGAAAAGAAGAAACGAATTAATTAAAGGAGAACTAGAGCGCAGAATTAAACTACAGACGTCAGAAATCTTATCTTATATCTTATATCCTTCCAGTGCCGTTAAACGTTACATAGGGCTCGCAAGGTAGTTCGTCAATTTTTCCTGTCTTCGGCGAGTCTTTCAACCTCATCAAGGGATTTTATGCCTATTAATTTGGACTCTCTTAACAATGTCCTCTTTAGAGTTTCATGTGGTCTGCCTCTTTTTCTTTGGCCTGTTGTGTTCCATTTTATAGCTTGTTTTGGGATTCTCTGTTTCTTCTGGTCACGCGACCAACATATGTCCATCTCCTTTTCCTGATCACCCATGAGACTGGTTTTTGTTCATTCATCTGTCTTATCTCTGCATTGTTCTTGAATTCGTTCCACTTGATGCCCAGTATTTTCCTTAGGCATTTGTTTTCAAAAGAGTCTCATTTCTTGTCTATTTCTTTAGTTGATTTCCAGCTTTCGCATACATAAATGAGGGTGGATATTACATTTGAATTGAATAGTCTTAACTTGGTTTTTGTGCTTATAACTTTTGAATTCCATATGTTCTCAAGATTCTTGAAGATCGTAAAAAATATGAGATTAAAATATAAAACAGACTTGATGTTTCAGTACAGGTGCACGCGTCTTTGATATCTGTTTAAGTGCATGTCTCCAAGTGTAGTGAGAGTAAAAGAAAGAATACCACTAATACTCTCTCTCTCTCTCTCCCTCTCTCTCAGGAAATACCGGGAAGTGGTGATCTGATGATGCCCAGGACTTGAAAACTCTCTCTCTCTCTCTCTCTCTCTCTCTCTCTCAGCGTTTAAAAAACTGTCTTCTTCCTAAACCCAGGATTGGTCTGTACAAGAAAAGCCTTGTATACTCTGCAGTACAGCTCTGGAACACCCTCCCCTACCATTTAAAATCCATTGGTAATACTTCATCCTTTAACTCACACTTGTTTCATTATTTACTTGCTTGTAATTATATGCCTCCATAACATAACCAGCACTCTCTCAACACGTGACTCGCCAACCATCAAGTACTAAAATGACATAGTTAGGAAAGCAACTTGTTAGATATTGTTAGAAATTATTTTAATGTCTGTTTAAAAAATATGTTAGAAGATCTGTATTTACAATGTATTTTTGTTTATGTATATGTCTGCGTGGTTAATGAATGAGGCAACATCAGACAAACGCAGAGGATTACAATGGACCCTTGACACAGTGCTGGAGGACCTTGACTTTGCGGACGACATTTGTCTGTTATCAAGCAGTCACAAAGATATGCAAGATAAAATAAACAAGCTAACTCAGAATGCAAACAACATAGGACTAAAGATCAACGTAGGAAAGACAAAGTTAATGAAGCAAAATGTGAACAACAGAAATGTAGATAGCAAGTTAGTGGAGGAGGTCAACGAATTTGTATACCTTGGCAGCAGAGTAGTAGAAAATGGAGACAGCACAGAGGACATCAACAGCAGACTTACTAGAGCAAACCAGGCTTTTGCAATGCTGCAGACTATATGGAAATTTAAAAAAACTAAGCATAAATATGAAAATCAGGATATTTAAGAGTAATGTTCTAAGTGTACTACTCTATGGAAGTGAATGCTGGAAAATCACCAAAACCATAGAAAACAAGTTGAATTCTTCCCAGATTAAATGTTTACGAAGAATTAGGAAAACATTTTGGCCAAACACCATAAGAAATAACATCTTATTGGCAGAAATGCAGATGAAGCCACTGACAACAATTATTGAGGAAAGACGCTGGCGATGGTTGGGACATGTGCTCCGAATGACTGACAACTCACTACCAAAAATAGCACTAAGATGGACACCACAGGGGAACAGAAGTAAAGGTAGACCAAAAGAGACACGGAGAAGAACAACAGAAAGGATGTTGAGCAATAGAGGGCTCACCTGGGCAAGAGCAGAAAAAAGGCAAAGGACAGGCATTTGTGGAAAACCCTTGCGGAAGCCCCATGTGCCCTGGGCACTTAAGGTTCAGAGAGAGATATGTCTGTGTATGTATGTGTGTGTGAGTGCTATTTTATTAGGTTAATTACTTCTTCTCTTTTACTTTGAATGTAGTAGCTAAATCTTACACTCTTTTGATATGTTTTTTCCTAATTTAATTTGTATATTTGTACTAAATCAAGTGTGTGGGAAGAATGAAAGATGGAGTGATGAAGGGCAGAATGTAAGACGGGCCTGCGTGCCAAATTCTTTACCCTTGAAAAATAAAGATTATTTATTCATTCATTCATTATTCATTCATTCATTCTCTCTCTCTCTCTCTCTGTCTCTCTCTCTCTCTCTCATGTTTCTGAGACATGTCAGGGACTGGGGCTCACTTTTTCCCTGTACTTGTTGCCACACGAAAGTGTGATACGGTTAATATCAGTTCTGGCTACTTTTTCCCTGCCACTCTTCGGAAGTCAGGTATTCGTACACCTGGGTAACTGGATCACCTGCAGAAGCCAGGAACAAGTTTGTACAACTGGGTAACTGGATCACCTGCAGAAGCCAGGAACAAGTTTGTACAACTGGGTAACTGGATCACCTGCAGAAGCCAGGAACAAGTTTGTACAACTGGGTAACTGGATCACCTGCAGAAGCCAGGAACAAGTTTGTACACCTGGATGATTAGATCACCTGGAGAAGCCAGGTAAACGTTTGTATACCTGAGTGACTGGATCTTCTCCAGCCTGGACCTAATTAGCTACCTCCTCTGTGACATAAAGTACTCTGGACCACGCCCCTCACCCCACTCATGAAGATAAAGATGTACCTCCATGTACTTTCATTGGCACCAATATTTCAGATATGACTGGCTCATCGTTTCTGGTCAGACATTGAACAAACCAGCATCACATAAGACATTTTGATGAGAGTATGTACAAGGACTGAACAAGGACACTGAGTGGCTAGAGGTCGACAGGACACTGGGTGGCTAGAGGTCGACAGGACACTGGGTGGCTAGAGGTCGACAGAACACTAAGTGGCTAGAGGTCGACAGAACACTAAGTGGCTAGAGGTCGACAGAACAAAGTGGCTAGAGGTCAACAGGACACTAAGTGGCTAGAGGTCGACAGGACACCGGGTGGCTAGAGGTCGACAGGACACCGGGTGGCTAGAGGTCGACAGGACACTAAGTGGCTAGAGGTCGACAGGACACTAAGTGGCTAGAGGTCGACAGGACACCAAGTGGCTAGAGGTCGACAGGACATCAAGTGGCTAGAGGTCGACAGGCACCAAGTGGCTAGAAGCCAATATGGTAAGTGAAAATCTTATCATCTTATTATATGATAGAGCTGTTAGATGATTATATGATAGAGCTGTTAGATGATTATATGATAGAGCTGTTAGATGATTATATGATAGAGCTGTTAGATGATGATATGACAGAGCTGTTAGATGATTATATGATAGAGCTGTTAGATGATTATATGATAGAGCTGTTAGATGATGATACGACAGAGCTGTTAGTAGACTAAGAACAGAGTGGTCAGTCAAAAAATTATAGTCTGTGATATAAAAGACAAGTCAGTCAACGGTCTAAAGTATGTAATATAACAGAGAGGTCAGTCAATGGACTGTAGTCTGTGATTATAACAGAGAGGCCAGTGAACGGACTATAGTCTGTGATATATAACATAGAGATCAGTGAATGGACTACGGTCTGTGATGTATAACAGAGAGGTCAATCAACGGACAATAGTACGTTTAAAAAGCGTTAGAAGATCACTCTGTTATGTACTACATACTATAGTTCTTTCTCTGACTACTCTTGTTATATATATATCGCATACTGTAGTATGTTAGTCAACATTCTTGGCTTTATTATGTGAATTCGTTATTTATTTGTTTGTTTCCTGTGATAATAACGTGAAGTAAAAACAAAGGTAAACGTGAAAGAGTGTTACCACACCGTGGAGGAGGCACCTGTCACCCCACAGAGGCACCTGTCACACCAAAGAGGCACCTGTCACACCAAAGAGGCACCAGAATGCCGCAGTGACACTTGTCATACCACAGAGGTGCCTGCCATGCCACAGAGGCACCTGATATACCATAGAAGCACCTGATATGCCATAGAGGCACTTGACATACTGTAGAGGCACTTGACATACTGTAGAGGCACCTGATATGGTAATGAAGCACCTGATATACTTTAGAGGCACCTGACATACAGTAGAGGCACCTGATATGGTAATGAAGCACATGATATACGTTAGAGGCACCTGACATACAATAGAGGCACCTGATATGGTAATGAAGCACCTGATATACTTTAGAGGCACCTGATATACTTTAGAGGCACCTGCCATACAATAGAGGCACCTGACATACAGTAGGGGCAACTGATATGGTATTGAAGCACCTTATATACTATAGAGGCACATGATATAGAGCCACCTGATGAGCCATAGAAAAACGTAGGAGATACGGTGTTAGTGACACTAGAGGATGTTGTGGACAGCGTCACGACCGACCACTTCTCCTTCATCAGTTCCAGAAAAAGAAACCAGGTACCTATTTCTACGGCTGGGTAACTCGGGCGCATCCAGACAACTTCGAATCCCAACCCTTCGCTATGAGAGGAGAATGCACTAGCAACTTCGCTACCCAGGTGCCGAGAGTGAGATACGAGGGTTGATTGATAAATTCGCGGCCTGAGGTACACACACTTGAAACACACAGCTGATATTAGGTGCATTTGTAGATCTGGTTAATGTAAGATTGAACACCAAGTTTCAAGAAATTAACTGCAACCAATTTTTTTTACTAGCTACTGAAGTGGTAAAGGATGGAAGAAACTGAGAAAATGGATAACATTTCTCATCAAGCAGTCATTCGCTACCTCTGCATCAAGGGCTTATCATCGAAGGAGATCCATGAGGATGTGGTAGAGATTCTAGGGGAGAGTGCCCCTTCTTACAGCACAGTGATGAAATGGGTATTTCAGTTCAAACATGGAAGGGAGAGTCTGGAAAATGATCCCCGTCCAGAAAGACCAAGAACGGTAACCACCGATGAAACCACCGACAGAGTCCATAACATGATAATGGAGGATTGACGACTAATTGAGTGGTACATTGCTACTGAGTTAGGTATCTCCCAGGAACGTGTTCATGCCATTATTCCCAATGATATTCAAATGACAAAGGTCTCTGCTCGATGGGTCCCGTAACTTCTTGGAGCTGATCACAAATAACAGCATCTCAACATGTCAAGAGACAATCTTGGCCAGTTCTCTGCAGATTCTGAAAAGTTTCTTCAGCAATCTTTGACTGTGGATGAGACTTGGGTTCATCATTTTCAACCAGAAACCAAAGAACAGTCAAAGCAGTGGAAACACCATGAATCCCCACCTCCAAAGAAAGCAAGGGTGATTCTGTCTGCAGACAAAGTGATGGCTTCCATCTTTTGGGATTCAGAAAGTGTGTTATTGGTAGACACTTCAAAAGGGCAGAACGGTCAACGGGGCCTATTATGCTAATCTTGTGAAGCAACTGCGGGTCAAATTGAAGGAAAAGCGTCGAGGGAAATTGACGAGAGGAGTCATCTTTCAGCAAGACAATACTCCAGTTCACAAGTCGGCGGTGGCAGTGGCTGCCATTCATGAATGCTGCTTCCAGCTTCTTGAACATCCTCCTTATTCCCCAGATTTGCCCCCTTCGGACTATTACTTGTTTACCAAACTCAAAAAGGAGCTCAGTGGTCGCAGATTTGCTTCAGATGATGACGTCATTCATGATGTAGACCATTTTCTACTGGCACAAGATGCTGACTTTTACAAAGAAGGGATCCGTATGCTCCAGGATCGCTGGACTAAGTGCATAAACTTGCAAGGGGACTATGTTGAGAAATAACCCCCAAAAAGTTGTCCACAAATAATCCGTTGTACCTTAGGCCGAGAACTTATCAATCACCCCTCGTAGACTGGTTCATTCATAAAACGACGGCTAGATGATGCATAAGACAGTTCCGATAATGACGATGATGGTGACGATGATGGTGACGATGATGGTGTCTGTTCACAGTATGGCCATATTCACTGTATCGTGAGAGACCTGGTTATGTCACAGTTTGGGCTGGACACATGGGAGACAATCCTGTGAGTTTTTTTTTTTACTCTAAATCAGACTGTCTGTCTTTGTTTGTCTACGTCTGTCTATAAATGTCCGTGTGCGTCTTTATGGAAGATAAAACCACATTCCTACACAGTTTGGAAGGGATCGTAATATTTATTTCTTTAATCTGGGACGCCTGTAAGGGGTAGACTCTCCCCAGCTTTAAACAGTAGACTCTTCCCCAGCTTTAAGCAGTAGACTCTTCCCCAGCTTTAAGCAGTAGACTCTTCCCCAGCTTTAAGCAGTAGACTCTCCCCAGCTTTAAACAGTAGACTCTCCCCAGCTCTAAGCAGTAGACTCTTCCCCAGCTTTAAGCAGTAGACTCTCCCCAGCTTTAAACAGTAGACTCTTCCCCAGCTTTAAACAGTAGACTCTTCCCCAGCTTTAAGCAGTAGACTCTTCCCCAGCTTTAAGAAGTAGACTCTTCCCCAGCTTTAAGCAGTAGACTCTTCCCCAGCTTTAAGAAGTAGACTCTTCCCCAGCTTTAAGCAGTAGACTCTTCCCCAGCTTTAAGCAGTAAACTCTTCCCCAGCTTTAAGCAGTAGACTCTCCCCAGCTTTAAGCAGTAGACTCTCCCCAGCTTTAAGCATTAAACTCTTCCCCAGCTTTAAACAGTAAACTCTTCCCCAGTTTTAAGCAGTAAACTCTTCCCCAGCTTTAAGCATTAAACTCTTCCCCAGCTTTAAGCAATAGACTCTCCCCAGCTTTAAGCAGTAGACTCTTCCCCAGCTTTAAGCAGTAAACGCTTCCCCAGCTTTAAGCAGTAGACTCTCCCCAGCTTTAAGCATTAAACTCTTCCCCAGCTTTAAACAGTAAACTCTTCTCCAGCTTTAAGCAGTAGACTCTTCTCCAGCTTTAAGCAGTAGACTCTCCCCAGCTTTAAGCAGTAGAATCTCCCCAGCTTTAAGCAGTAGACTCTTCCCCAGCTTTAAGCAGTAAACTCTTCCCCAGCTTTAAGCAGTAGACTCTCCCCAGCTTTAAGCAGTAGACTCTCCCCAGTTTTAAGCAGTAAACTCTCCCCAGCTTTAAGCAGTAGACTCTTCCCCAGCTTTAAGCATTAAACTCTTCCACAGCTTCAAGCAGTAGATTCTCCCCAGCTTTAAGCATTAAACTCTTCCCCAGCTTTAAACAGTAAACTCTTCCCCAGCTTTAAGCAGTAGACTCTTCCCCAGCTTTAAGCAGTAAACTCTTCCCTAGCTTTAAGCAGTAGACTCTCCCCAGCTTTAAGCAGTAGACTCTCCCCAGCTTTAAGCAGTAAACTCTTCCCCAGCTTTAAGCAGTAAACTCTTCCCCATCTTTAAGCAGTAGACTCTCCCCAGCTTTAAGCAGTAGACTCTACCCAATTTTAAGCAGTAAACTCTCCCCAGGTTTAAGCAGTAGATTTTTCCCAGCTTTAAGCAGTAGACTCTCCCCAGCTTTAAGCAGTAGACTCTCCCCAGCTTTAAGTAGTAGACTCTTCCCCAGCTTTAAGCAGTAAACTCTTCCCCAGCTTTAAGCAGTAGACTCTCCCCAACTTTAAGCAGTAGACTCTTCCCCAGCTTTAAGCAGTAAACTCTTCCACAGCTTCAAGCAGTAGGCTCTTCCCCAGCTTTAAGCAGTAGACTCTTCCCGAGCTTTAAGCAGTAGACTCTCCCCAGCTTTAAGCATTAAACTCTTCCCCAGCTTTAAACAGTAAACTCTTCCCCAGCTTTAAGCAGTAAACTCTTCCCCAGCTTTAAGCAGTAAACTCTTCCCCAGCTTTAAGCAGTAGACTCTCCCCAGCTTTAAGCAGTAGACTCTCCCCAGCTTTAAGCAGTAGACTCTTCCACAGCTTTAAGCAGTAAACAATTCCCCAGCTTTAAGCAGTATACTCTCCCCAGCTTTAAGCAGTAGACTCTCCCCAGTTTTAAGCAGTAAACTCTCCCCAGCTTTAAGCAGTAGACTTTTCCCAGCTTTAAGCAGTAGACTCTCCCCAGCTTTAAGCAGTAGACTCTCCCCAGCTTTAAGCAGTAGACTCTTCCCCAGCTTTAAGCATTAAACTCTTCCCCAGCTTTAAGCAGTAGACTCTCCCCAGCTTTAAGCAGTAGACTCTTCCCCAGCTTTAAGCATTAAACTCTTTCACAGCTTCAAGCAGTAGACTCTCCCCAACTTTAAGCAGTAAACTCTTAAACGGCTTTAAGCAGTAGACTCTCCCCAGCTTTAAGCATTAAACTCTTCCCCAGCTTTAAACAGTAAACTCTTCCCCAGCTTTAAGCAGTAAACTCTTCCCCAGCTTTAAGCAGTAAACTCTTCCCCAGCTTTAAGCAGTAGACTCTCCCCAGCTTTAAGCAGTAGACTCTCCCCAGCTTTAAGCAGTAGACTCTTCCCCAGCTTTAAGCAGTAAACTCTTCCCCAGCTTTAAGCAGTAGACTCTCCCCAGCTTTAAGCAGTAGACTCTCCCCAGTTTTAAGCAGTAAACTCTCCCCAGCTTTAAGCAGTAAACTCTTCCCCAGCTTTAAGCAGTAGACTCTCCCCAACTTTAAGCAGTAGACTCTCCCCAGCTTTAAGCAGTAGACTCTTCCCAGCTTTCTTGCTTGAGTTCGCCCTTCTAGGTTTTCCTCATGTATAAAGGTTGGCTAGAGTGGGTGTTTCTGTGTATGTATGGCCGTGTGTAATGTGTGTGTGAAAGAGAGAGAGAAAGATATATATATATATATATATATATATATATATATAGAGAGAGAGAGAGGCGAACGAATGAACAAACTTTATTTTCAAAGGACTAAGAATTGAGTTGGCAGGTCCATATTACATTCTGCTCTTCATCATACAGCTTTCACTCAGTCACAGCCATTCAGCTTTTGTTAATGAGCATAAATAAGCTGGAAACAAATCCTCTGTTGTCCATACATTCCACAATCTGATTTATGTAATGACATATAATAAAGCTATCAAGTGGAACACAACAGGCGGAAGAAAAAGGGGCAGACCGCGTGAAACTCTGAAGAGGACATTATTAAGAGAGGCCAAGTTAACAGGCATAAAATCCTTTGTTGAGGTTGAAAGACTCGCCGAAGACAGGAAAAATTGGCGAACTACTTTGCGAGCCCTATGTGACGTCTAACGGCACGGGAAGGATATAAGATATAAGATAAGATATAATAAAGTTATATTACTTTCTCACATTCATTATAATCTAACAATTTACTAGTAAAACAGTGTAAGAAATATAACAATCAAGTCTTTCTTTACACTAAACTGATAACACATATTCCTGTACTTTTCTTATAGGCACTTACGTGCAGATACATCACACATAAATACATATACATACATGCACAAACGACACATACACGTATATATACTGTATATATATTAGGGAGGCATATAGTCTGTTTCTGAGAGATGGGGACAAAGTCTGAAGTTATAAGAAGCAATATTGTATATAATCTTCAGATGAAAGAAGATTAGACAGACAGGCAGACAGACGGACAGACAGACAGGCAGGCAGGCAGACAGACAGACAGACAGGCAGGCAGGCAGGCAGGCAGACAGGCAGGCAGACAGACAGACAGACAGACAGACAGACAGACAGGCAGGCAGGCAGGCAGGCAGGCAGACAGGCAGGCAGACAGACAGACAGATTAAGCACAAGCTAAACAAACTTCTTACGGTTTCACAAACCTTTCAAACAAGCAGGCTAGCCCCCCCCCCCCCCAATTTAAAAAAAAATAAAACTTAAAGTCTCCAGGTCTAAAACAGACACAACAGCTACAATTCTCGTATCATCAATTTTCAAACTATTGCAGCAGTTTCTGAGTTGATAAGTACCTGAGATCTGCTGATTTCTATCTTCACGTGGGCTTGCTAACAAACTCCAGCACTCGCAGGTACTTGGCCCTGCTAAACAAATGAGGCCAGAAATCACAATCACTGGCTTTTTTTTTTCATTTCGGATGTGTCAATTATTTCATGTTTGCTTGGCCATTCTTATCGCAGTCTTTTTTTTTTACACTGTTGGCTCTAACACTTCTTCTTCTTCTTCTTCCTCCTCCTCCTCCTCCTCCTTCTTCTTCTTCCTCCTTCTTCTTCTTCTTCTTCTTCTTCTTCTTCTTCTTCTTTGTATAAACTATAAAAACAAACAATTCAAAATAATGTTTTCAGCCCTATGATTGAGATGCCAGGTTGGACTATGAACAACCAAAGGAAGCAAAAATCTCGTTACCGACTTCTTTTATCAAAACAGGGTTTCCTAATGACCCATAATTTTCTTTTCACCACAACAACACCAAAGACTGACAACATATTAATTGTGTTCCGAATGGAAATTGCAAGATCTCCTTGGAGCTACATTATGTTTCTCTGCGAAATTTTCTCTGAAAAAGTACATTGTGTGATGCAGAATTGTCGCAGGTTACTAAAGGACACTGGCATGTCCGGTAAAACACCTGACTCAGCCGCCATATGTAGACAAGACAGCTGTAACAATCATCAGACAGCGAGGAATCATGTTGATCCGCCATATGTAGACAAGACAGCTGTAACAATCATCAGACAGCGAGGAACCATGTTGATCCGCCATATGTAGACAAGACAGCTGTAACAGTCATCAGACAGCGAGGAACCATGTTGATCCGCCATATGTAGACAAGACAGCTGTAACAATCATCAGACAGCGAGGAACCATGTTGATCCGCCATATGTAGACAAGACAGCTGTAACAATCATCAGACAGCGAGGAACCATGTTGATGGAGGACATACGACTTTGCATATAAAAGAAGCACATGAGCAGTTTTCCTGGGACACTAACCAGATGTCTCTCTCTATATCTGTCTCTATCTCTCTATCTTTCTCTCTCTCTCTCTCTATATATATATATATATATATATATATTTCTCTCTATCTGTCTCTCTCCCTATCTGTCTCTCTGTCTGTCTCTCTCTATCTATCTCCCTCTCTTTCTGTCTCTACCTGTCTCTCTCTCCCTCTCCCTCTCTCTCTCTTTCTCCCCCTCTCTCTCAATTTCTCTCTATCTGTCTGCCTGTCTCTCCCTCTCTACATCTGCCTCTCTATCGCACTCTCTCTCTATCTGCCTCTCTCTCTTTCTCCCTCTCTCTCCATCTCTACCTCTCTCTCTCTCTCTTCTCCAAGATGAGCTCACTCAGAGCTACGTCTAACAGACCTCTCACCTGCGAGTGCTCGTTGTTTTCATTAAATATAAGCAGGAGATGCACATCAGGTCTGATGTTTACACTGTTGGCATGATGTTTACACATCAGGTCTGATGTTTACACTGTTGGCATGATGTTTACACATCAGGTCTGATGTTTACACTGTTGGCATCATGTTTACACAACGGGTTACACTGTTGGCATAATGTTTACACAACATGTCTGATGTTTCCACAACAGGTCTGTTGTTTATACAACATTACATCAGCCATTATATCAGCCACGTCAGAAATTACATCAGCTATTATATCAGCTACATCAGAAATTACATACGCCATTATATCAGCTACGTCAGACATTACATCAGTAGTTATATCAGCTGCGTCAGATATTACATCAGCTACGTCAGATATTACATCAGCTATTATATCAGCTACGTCAACTGTTATATCAGTCACAGTAAACATTATATTAGCCACCTCAGATATTATACCAATCACACTAGATATTATATAAACCACATCAGACATTATATCAACCACCTCAGACATTATATCAACCACCTCGGAAATTATATCAACCACTTCAGACATTACATCACCTACTTCCGTCATTACACCAGTTACCCCAGCCATTACACCAGTCACCCCAGCCATTACACCAGTTACCTCAGCCATTACATCAACCTTGTCATCCATGAATCCTGCACAAGAACAAAATATAAGTACCTGCATGTCCCACAAGTACCTGCATGTTCTACAAGTACCTGCATGTCCCACAAGTACCTGCATGTCTTACAAGTACCTGCATGTCCTACAAGTACCTGCATGTCCTACAAGTACCTGCATGTCCTACAAGTACCTGCATGTCCTATATTTCAGGCGAGACGCGGACCTTGACGAGAGGAAACATTTTATGCTGTTTTATCACTACAACGACAGCATCATCTTCGACTTGGTGCACGCGGCCAGCAGGTGTTTAAGTATGTACCTGTACTGTTACAGGTGTTTAAATACGTACCTGTGGTGTTGCAGGTGTTTAAATATGTGCCTGTGGTGTTGCAGGTGTTTAAATATGTGCCTGAATGTTGCAGGTATTTAAGTATGTACCTGTAGTGTTGCAGGTGTTTAAGTATGTACCTGTATGTGACAGGTGTTTAAATATGTGCCTGAATGTTGCAGGTATTTAAGTATGTACCTGCAGTGTTGCAGGTGTTTAAGTATGTACCAGTGCTGTTACAGGTGTTTAAATACGTACCTGTGGTGTTGCAGGTGTTTAAATATGTGCCTGAATGTTGCAGGTATTTAAGTATGTACCTGTAGTGTTGCAGGTGTTTACGTATGTACCAGTGCTGTTACAGGTGTTCAAATACGTACCTGTGGTGTTGCAGGTGTTTAAGTATGTGCCTGAATGTTGCAGGTGTTTAAGTATGTACCTGTATGTGACAGGTGTTTAGATGTGTACCTATATGTGACAGGCGTTTAAATGTGTACCTGTAGTGTTGCAGGTGTTTAAGTATGTACCTGTATGTGACAGGTGTTTAAGTATGTACCTGTATATTGTGTGCATTTAAAAGACTTTTCCCCCTCTTCATAAAAGAGCGGTACATTGTTAAAATGACAAGCATCCAGCATAGACTATAGATAAGAACAAGAATCCAGCACAGACAATAGATAAAAACAAGCATCCAGCATAGACTATAGATAAGAACAAGCATCCAGCACAGACAATAGATAAGAACAAGCATCCAGCACAGACTATAGATAAGAACAAGCATCCAGCACAGACAATAGATAAAAACAAGCATCCGGCACAGACAATAGATAAAAACAAGCATCCAGCACAGACTATAGATAAGAACAAGCATCCAGCACAGACAATAGATAAGAACAAGCATCCAGCATAGACTATAGATAAGAACAAGCATCCAGCACAGACAATAGATAAAAACAAGCATCCAGCACAGACTATAGATAAGAACAAGCATCCAGCACAGACAATAGATAAAAACAAGCATCCGGCACAGATAATAGATAAAAACAAGCATCCGGCACAGACAATAGATAAAAACAAGCATCCAGCACAGACAATAGATAAAAACAAGCATCCAGCACAGACAATAGATAAAAACAAGCATCCGGCACAGACAATAGATAAAAACAAGCATCCAGCACAGACAATAGATAAAAACAAGCATCCAGCACAGACTATAGATAAGAACAAGAATCCAGCACAGACAATAGATAAGAACAAGCATCCAGCACAGACAATAGATAAAAACAAGCATCCGGCACAGACAATAGATAAAAACAAGCATCCGGCACAGACAATAGATAAAAACAAGCATCCAGCACAGACAATAGATAAAAACAAGCATCCAGCACAGACAATAGATAAAAACAAGCATCCGGCACAGACAATAGATAAAAACAAGCATCCAGCACAGACAATAGATAAAAACAAGCATCCAGCACAGACTATAGATAAGAACAAGCATCCGGCACAGACAATAGATAAGAACAAGCATCCAGCACAGACTATAGATAAGAACAAGAATCCAGCACAGACAATAGATAAGAACAAGCATCCAGCACAGACAATAGATAAGAACAAGAATCCAGCACAGACAATAGATAAGAACAAGCATCCAGCACAAACTATAGATAAGAACAAGCATCCGGCACAGACTATAGATAAGAACAAGCATCCAGCACAAACTATAGATAAGAACAAGCATCCAGCACAAACTATAGATAAGAACAAACATGTCAGAATTCTCTCTCTCAAAAAAATATATTCGTACTACACAATGCCAGGTTAATTCATAGAAATCTGTCTGAGACTACTTCAGCCTATTTGTAACCCCTGTTCAAATTTATCACAAAGCAGCCAGCGTGCGTACAATTGTTTCCTCCCAAAACATTTACTTGAATATGACAAAAACCTTTCTTACTCTGCTGCTCACTTTTGTCGTAACCTTCAATCCGGACAGAAACTCGTCAGGGATATTCCTTTTTTAATTCCAAACTTTCTCAGTACCTAATCGACTTTGATTACCTCCCCGCTGAATGAATTTACTAACTTAGCAATCTCCCTGTGCTTGTAGATGTGCTGAAGTAATTCTGTTACTTTCTTTGTTACGTAAGTAGATTTACCATCTCTCTCACGTCCACGAACTATTTCCTCTTTCATTCTACAATACTCTCTCTCTCTCTCTCTAGCCCCCAAGCCTACTTTCTCTCTCATGTCCACAGACCTATTGTCTCTCTCATGTCCACAGACCTACTTTCCCTCTTATGTCCACAGATTTATTTCTCTCTCATGTCCACAGACCTAATTTCCTTCTCATGTTCCCGAACCTACTGTCCGTCTCATGTCCCCGGACCTACTGTCCCTCTCATGTCCACAGACGCACTGCTCCTCTTATGTTCCGAGACTACTGTCCCTCTCGTGTCTACAGACGTACTGTCCCTTTCATGTCCACAGACCTGTCTCTCATGTCCCCGGACTATTGTCCCTCTCATGTCCACAGATGTACTGTCCCTCTCATGTCCACAGACCTGTCTCTCATGTCCCCGGACTATTGTCCCTCTCATATCCACAGATGTACTGTCCCTCTCATGTCCACAGACCTGTCTCTCATGTCCCCGGACTACTGTCCCTCTCATGTCCACAGACATGTCACCAGAGACCGTCCTGGAGGTGTTTGGGGACTACTTTCTGCTGCACTGTCTCAAGTACGGTTACGATGACATGCTCCGCACCCTGGGGTCCGACATGACCAGCTTTATCCAGAACCTGGACTCGCTACACACGCTCCTGGCGCTTACCTATGACAAGATGGTTGCGCCGTCCTTCAGGTAAGAGTTCTGCCATTTATGCCTCCCTGTTGTCACACAGTGGGAAGTGTAGAGTCTGCTTTTCCTTGTCACTGGAATGTAACATCTACAGGGGGAAAATCTTGCACTTAAACAGAGTTTTCAGTAAAAAAAGAACGAAGCCTTCATATAGTAAAGTGTCCTAGCGCAGTAAAATGTCCTAGCACAGTAAAATGTCCTAGCACAGTAAAGTGTCCTAGCACATTAAAATGTCCTAGCATAGTAAAGTGTCCTAGCACAGTAAAGTGTTCTAGCGCAGTAAAATGTGTTTACCACAGTAAAGTGTCCTAGCACAGTAAAGTGTCCTAGCATAGTAAAATGTCTTAGCACAGTAAAGTGTCCTAGCACAGTAAAATGTCCTAGCATAGTAAAGTGTCCCAGCACAGTAAAGTGTCCTAGCTCAGTAAAATGTCCTAGCATAGTAAAGTGTCCTAGCATAGTAAAGTGTACTAGCACAGTAAAGTGTCCTAGCTCAGTAAAATGTCCTAGCACAGTAAAGTGTCATAGCACAGTGTTGTGTGTTTAGTATTAGAGAAATAGAAGACAAGTCTCTCTCGACGTTAGGGAGAAAAAAAATGAGAGAATGAACTAGGACTCGAACCACGGACTCCAGTATGACCAGCAGCCGCCTAGCCACGAGAAAGAGCGCATTCTCGACTTAGCTATCTCACCTCCCTTTACTACTACTACTACTACTACTACTACTACTACTACTACTTCGTCTTCTACTACTACTACTACTACTACTACTACTACTACTACTACTACTACTACCACTACTACTACTACTACTACTACTACTACTACTACTACTACACATACACACACATCCCTCAAAAATATTAATTAGAGAACACTTTAATTCATTAACATCTAAATATTATAATTGTTCACTTGTCATTTTTCTTTGTCTCACGTCTGAAGTGCTTTGTTTACGAGCTTTGGAATGTTAACATTTTACCTCCTTCCCGTGCCGCTAAACAGAAGGCTTGCTTGCTAGTTCGCCAAGTTTTTCTGTCTTCAGGTAGCTTTTCAATCTCGTCAAGGGATGTTATGGCCACTAAATCGGCCTCTCTTAACACTGTTCTCTAGGTCGACCTATTTTTATTTGGCCTGTTGTGTCCCATTTGATAGCTTGATTTGGGATTGTTTCTTCTCGTCACGAGATTGATATATGTCCATCTCCTTTTTCTGATCACCATGAGACAGGTTGTTGTTCGCTCATCTGTCTTATCTCTGAGTTGGTCTTGAATTCGTTCCACTTTATACCAAGTATTTTCCTTAGGCATTGGTTTTCAAAAGAGTCTAATTTTTTGTCTATTTCTTTAGTTGTTTTCCAGCTTTCGCACGCATAAATGAGGGTGGATATTACATTTGAATAATATGAGCTTTGTGTTTGTGCTTCGTGTTTTGTGACTACCATATTTTCTCAAGATTTTAAAAGGTCAGTGCTGCTTTTAAAATTTCAGTTCTATCTTTCTTTCAAGTGTCACCATTCTGGTCTATATAGCTGCCGAGTTAACAATACAACACTCTCCTAAATCACCTTACTGTCTATATAGC
Organism: Achatina immaculata; assembly: GCA_009760885.1. Taxonomy (NCBI): domain Eukaryota; kingdom Metazoa; phylum Mollusca; class Gastropoda; order Stylommatophora; family Achatinidae; genus Lissachatina; species Lissachatina immaculata. Next base: position 24,016,562 of record CM019699.1, read on the forward strand.
TGCCGAGTTAACAATACAACACTGTCCTAAATCACCTTACTGTCTATATAGCTGCCGAGTTAACAATACAACACTCTCCTAAATCATCTTACTGTCTATATAGCTGCCGAGTTGACAATACAACACTCTCCTAAATCATCTTACTGTCTATATAGCTGCCGAGTTGACAATACAACACTCTCCTAAATCATCTTACTGTCTATATAGCCGCCGAGTTAACAATACAACACTGTCTTAAATCACCTTACAGCACTTAACAGAGAATCGTAGTATTTGCAGTGAATATAATTTTTTGCACTCCAGTTTGAAAAAGTTATATTTGTAGTGGGCAGATTTTGTACTTAACATTCATTCATTCATTCATTCATTCATTCATTCATTATGTCCTTTCCAGAACGTTGTCCCTCTCACAGCCTCCTTGACTGCAATATGATCTTACCCAAGTTGACCGGCGTCTTGCAGTAACACATTCAGACTTTCTGTGATGTCCTGAGTCTATCTCCGGCGAGGTCGTCCATTTTCTCTTGTGCTAGCCACTATATCTTCTGCTATGAACATCTCCAAGCTACTCTGTCTCTTGACGTGGGGGAAATCTCTCAGATTTCTAATTTTGATGGTGTTAACAAGCCATTTTTCTGTAACACCTAATCCCATTATTATCTCTTATTGAATTTTCCTTCTATGGATGATATTCTAAATGTCACCCACTGTAATATGTCATTTCAAACAGTGTTATTCTTTTTTGTTTTCATGTGATTTGTTAAGTTTCTATGTTTCACGTCTGTATTTTGCCACTGGGAATATTTAAGTTCTTGGTAAACATTAACTTTGTTTTCTTGTTGGTACCTTGTCACCGTTCAATTGTGCTAGTTTCTGTGATACAGCTGCTAGTCTTCTTTTGATCTCCACTGCGCAGTCGCCATTGGTGGCGATGACTGAACCTAAATATTCAAATTTATTTACCTTTTCCAGCTCTACAGGTCCAGCGTAATCTTGGATGTGTTTCTCATACTGTCAGTTATCATTACTTTGGTTTTGTTGGTGTCTAAAAAGAGGTTCTGGGCTTCCCTGTGTCTTTTGATGAAGAGAATCAAATGATGTAGTTGTTCTGAGATGTTTGATAGAAGAACAGTATCAGAGGCGTGTTTGATTTCTGTAATTTGGTGGCCCCCGAAGTTGAAAGAGTCAAGCTTAATTGTTTCCTGTTCATCTCTTACATTGCTCATGATGTTTCCTTTTTATTTAACAATGAATTAGATTTTTTGGTATTAGCTATTATATGTATTTAACAGTTAAAAGCAACTTTTTAATTTTCGAAATTTGCACTAAACAGCCAAAAGAACTGTTTGTATTGTCAATCATCTGTATTTAATCAAGTAAAAGTGTTGTTTGGGTGGCAACATACACACACAAACACAAACACAACGGTATATCAGAAATCGTTGTTTGAGATCACAGACTTGCTTTTTTTTGTTTGTTAATGAAAATTTATGAGTGTTGGGAATTAACAACGAATGTTGACAACATGTTAACTTCAGATATTTGATGTTGATTTTTCCAAGTGTTTTCTTCCGCGTATTCAAAATTGTCGGGACTTCTTCTCGCACCCTCCCACCACACCAATGTATACACACACACACACAGGGCGTAGAAAAAGCTTCCGCGAATGAAATAGATCTTGTCTTACAATAAGAAGTCATGGAGTGATTGATTTAATGTTGGGCTTGTTATAGAGGCTTTTAGCACCACCCCTCTGCGCACGAAAACAATCGCCCAGGTCCTGTAAGATATGCCTGACAGGTGTCACACAAAACACTGACCTCACAAGAATCAGTTGAAACCACTTTCCAGCTTTCCTCTTCAGAAAATGTCATTTCGAACTCAGTGTTTTAAAGTGCTCGAAACTGACCCCCCTGGATTAAGTCTGGAAGGTGGGAGGGGGAGGGGGTATGGAGGAGGGGGGATGTTAAAAGCGATTATCAAACACATGAGAATTGACGATAACAATAATGTGATCAAGGATGTTTTGTATTTGTGGCGGCATTTAGAAAGTGCATGTTTCAGAAGCACATACGAGTTGATGCCAGGTGTAACACGTAAACACAAACATGTGAAATATAGTGGTGACCTGATACCAAGTGTAACACGTAAACATAAACATGTGAAATATAGTGGTGACCTGATACCAAGTGTAACACGTAAACATAAACATGTGAAATATAGTGGTGACCTGATACCAAGTGTAACACGTAAACATAAACATGTGAAATATAGTGGTGACCTGATACCAAGTGTAACACGTAAACACAAACATGTGAAATATAGTGGTGACCTGATACCAAGTGTAACACGTAAACATAAACATGTGAACTATAGTGGCGACCTGATGCCAAGTGTAACACGTAAACACAAACATGTGAAATATAGTGGTGACCTGATGCCAAGTGTAACACGTAAACATAAACATGTGAAATATAGTAGCATATCATGCCAAATGTAACACGTAAACATAAACATGTGAAATATAGTAGCACATCATGCCAAGCGTAACACGTAAACATAAACATGTGAAATATAGTAGCACATCATGCCAAGTGAACACGTAAACATAAACATGTGAAATATAATGACGACCTGATGCCAAGTGTAAGAAGTAAACATAAACATGTGAAATATAGTGGCGACCTGATGCCAAGTGTAACACGTAAATATAAACATGTGAACTATAGTAGCACATCATGCCAAGTGTAACACGTAAACCCAAACATGTGAAATATAGTAGCACATCATGCCAAGTGTAACACGTAAACTCAAACATGTGAAATATAGTAGCACATCATGCCAAGTGTAACACGTAAACACAAACATGTGAAATATAGTAGCACATCATGCCAAGTGTAACACGTAAACACAAACATGTGAAATACAGTAGCACATCATGCCAAGTGTAACACGTAAACACAAACATTGTGGTCTGGAGAGCGCGCCTCCATTAATTTAATCATAGTCTTGTGAAATTAGAGTAGAAACAACAAACAAATGAACTTGCCTCCACTAATTTAATAACAGGATCTTGAAATTAGAGTAGAAACAACAAACAAATGAACGTACCCTGCTACAGCGTGGCTCCACTAATTTAATCATAGAGTCGTGGAATTAGAGTAGATACAACAAGCACATTAACGTAGCCTGCTACAGCGTGGCTCCACTAATTTAATCATAGAGTCGTGGAATTAGAGTAGAAACAACAAACAAATGAACGTAGCCTGCTACAGCGTGGCTCCACTAATTTAATCATAGAGTCGTGGAATTAGAGTAGATACAACAAGCACATTAACGTAGCCTGCTACAGCGTGGGTCCACTAATTTAATCATAGAGTCGTGGAATTAGAGTAGATACAACAATCACATTAACGTAGCCTGCTACACCGTGTCTGCGTTAATTTAATCATAGCGTTATGGAAGAACAGCAGATACCAAAAAAAAAACATAGTCTTGAGAATGTACTTCCTTCACATAAATTATTAAATATGAAGAATGCCTTCTTTTACAGCTACCGGCTTTAGCTTGTCCAGTTATGTTTTCTCTCACAAGCGTTTTTTTTTCTTTCTGGGGTTGTTTCCCTTGCTGTTCAGACTTTGGGGGAGGGGTTAATTCCCTTGTTATTTTTCAGGGCAAAGTTATCGGGGATATACTTTGTAATGACTCTGATCTTTTTAAGCGTGTAGAAACTCCCAGATTCAAACTTTTCAGATGCTGTGTTTCTCCAGCACACGGGAAGTGTAATGGAAAGTTTTTGGTGAGTTTTGTATGAAAGTTTTTGACTTAGTATGGTCTTGATTCTCTCAAGGAGAACAGTGTTTGTTATTTGTTATAGTGTAAACATCTATACTGGCAGCAAGAAGCAGCAATTCGAGTTGAAAATAGAACTGGAAAACAAGGGGTGCGACAAGGATGTGTACTATCTCCAGACATTTTTTCTCCGTACAGCGAAAATATTCTAAGAACGATCATCACAGAACCAGGCATAAAAATTGGAGGATACAATATTAACAACCTTCGGTATGCTGACGACACAGTACTGATAGCTTAGAACCAACAAGACCTGCAAAATCTCTTGGATAAAGTCGCTAAAGAAAGTGAACAGAAAGGCCTTACTTTGAACATCAAAAAGACAGAGACTATGGTTATATCTAAGAAACAGAATCTACCAGCATGCATTATAAAATTAAACGGAACTATTCTAAAGCAGGTGAAGAAATTCAAATACCTTGGAGCAGTAATAACTTCAGATGGGAAATGCAAAATAGAAATTAGGAACAGAATAGACCAAGCAAAGACTGCATTTCAGAGAATGAGAAATATATTATGCAACTCTATAGAAAAACAGGAACTAATAATGATCGAGCTTACGGTCCTGTACGAAACAAGAATAGAGGAGCAACATCTATTCAAATGTGAGAAGTACAATGATCTGGTCAAGCAACTGAGGCAGGGGGCAGGAATCAGGGCAAAAGTGATAGCTGTAGAAGTGGGAGCAAGAGGATTCGTAGCAACATCAGCGTATGACCTATGTAAGCAACTGGGCATAAAGGGACAAGCAAGAGCAAGGGCAGTGAAAAGCCTTTCAGAAACAGCAGAAAAGGCCTTATGCTGGCTGTGGAGTATGCGAAACAAGCATTGAGAACATAAATAATTTTGTTTGTCACAACCAATACCAGTCCTCCGTAGCTAAATCGCTAAAGATGCATTTCAAAGTTCAGTACCAACTGGAAGATCATGGGTTCAATCCCGGGACAAAAAAAAGCAACAACTCACAAGACCTCTGGGAGTCATGACCCAGAGGGGTCCACCCCCCTTAAAGTGTCGGGGGGGGGGTAACTTCCTCTGATGGTCTGATGAGTTGTGTTGTTGTTCCGCTCTCTACAGTAAAGAGAGCTTCCTGAATATACATCCTTATCAATGAATGTTAGAAAACGAGTCCTAAAATGCTATATTGAACCTATCTTGTTATATGGAAGTGAATCATGGACAATAGGCAGGTCTGCGCAAAAATCATTGGAAGCAGCAGAAATGTGGTTTATTAGAAGAATGTTGCGAATCCCCTGGACAGCAAAAATAACTAATGAAGAATGTATGAGAAGAGCTGGAGAGACAAAAAAAACCTTGTCAAAAAGATAAGAGAGAGACAATGTACTTTCATAGGACATGCAATGAGAAGAGGGGGCATTGAAAATATTATAACAACAGGAAAAATAGAAGGAAGAAGATCAAGAGGAAGACCAAGAGAAATGATACTGGACAGTCTGACGGGATGGTGTGAGAGGAGATCACCAACTGAGCTGATGGCCTGCATGAAGGATCGCGTACTTTGGAGAAGCATAACAGCCAACGCCAGTCGGCACGGCACATGATGATGATGATGAATCTAAGCGCCGTGCAGTGTGGCGTAGGCGATCATTTCTCTCCACAATTCCCTGTCTTTAGACTTGATTATGAGATCCGCCGGTGACTTTCTTCCTAGCCACACTGACAGCCCATCCAGTAACTTCTGTCTCTGTCTTCCTCTGTCTCTTCTTCCCTCAATTTTTCCAGTTGCCACAGTGTGTTCCAATTTTCTTATAAATCTCCACTGTCTGATTCTGATCTTTGCTGTAATTTGCTTTTTAACTCCAGCCTCTTTTAGGACTTCTTCATTGGTTTTCTTGGCTGTCCATGGTGCCTACAACATCCTTCTTATAAACTACATTTCCATGGCCTCCATTTCTCACTGTATTCTCTTAATCATAGACCATGCTTCACACCCATAAAACAAAATTGGCCCAATGTAACATTTAACTAATCGAAATCTTGTTTCCATTGATATGGATCTGTTGCACAAGATGTTTCTCATTGTCTGGAATGCTGACTTGGCCTGAGCACGCCTGCTTTTTATTATATTGTGACATTTCCCATCAGTTGTTATAATCGTTCCTAAGTACTTGAATCTATCAACTTGATTCAGATTTGTGCCATCGATCGTAATACTACATTTGTATGTTATTCTTTTCTTTGAGATGACCATCACTTCAGTCTTTTTTAAATTCAGGCTGAGACCTTTATTTTCACTTTCACGAACCACGATGTCCAGAAAATCCTGTAGCTCCTCTTCATTTGTAGCAATCAGAACTGTGTCGTCTGCATATCTTAGCAGTCTGCATGACTTAGCCACGAATTTACCTTCTACTTCAAGAAAACTTTTCAGAAATCCCATGGCCATGCATATAACCGTCCCGACGCATGCTTTGTACAGCACACGTCACTCCCAAGACTGGATTTTACTTTCTGTAAAGATTATCGCCCTTACTTTCTGTAAAGATTATCGCCCTTACTTTCTGCTTGACTCCTTCTTATGATTTATTCATAGCATCCATTAACTCTCTTCTCCACCTCTACTGACATTCTGCTTTTTTAAAGCTGCACTGGGTGGCTTTGTAGGTACTTCCACTTTCCGACAGACTCTTTATCTTTCAGTATGTGCAGACTTTGCTGTTTGGTATTATTTCTTTTGTCTGTAGTGAATTAGGTGAATGGCGTTATTTCATCTGCCTGGACAGACTTTGGTGACTTCGGTACTATGTTGTCGACCTGAGCGGTCAGACTTATGTCCTTATTCACAAACTCTCTCCAAAGCTTAAGTGACTCTCTCAAGTGAATCCCACGTATCCACATTATCCCACATATCCTTCATCCTACTATGGTCTACTTGAACACTGTTAAAACATTCAAGCGTCAGTCTGCTTTGTAAATCTTGCCAGGTGACTTAGAGAGATATCACAACTAAAACAACTCCCTCTAAATTGTTTAATTTTTTTTGTTTTTAGAAACGGAACTTTTTATATGACAATGTAAAGTAAATATAGGCTAATGACGTTTTCTGTTAAAAACATCGCTGATGTGTTTATTGAATACATGTTTATGTGTTATTCGGATTTTCTTTTCCGGGTAGAAAAGAGTTAATCGTAAAATTTGATTAAAGTCTTCTATTTACCTCGTACAGTCTTTGTATACCGATTCTACGAACTGTTTCTATATTTCTCGTGCTAATCAATGTCTCAGTGCAGACCTGGTTCTGGTAAACATTTTCAGCAATTATCAGAAATATTTGCAGACTCCTCCACTTTGTCATTCTTTGTTTAGTCAGACCTAACTTGATTTTGTTTCATTCTATCACAGATATATTTTGCTATGACTCTGTTCTATTACAGATATATTTTGCTATGACTCTGTTCTATCACTGATATACTTTGCTATGACCATTCTATCACCTATATACTTTTGCTATGACTCTGTTCTGTCACTGATGTAATTTTCTATGACTTTTCTATGACTTTTCTATCACCTATATACTTTGCTATGACTCTGTTCTATCACAGATATACTTTGCTATGACTCTGTTCTATCACTGATATACTTTGCTATGGCTCTGTTCTATCACTGATATACTTTGCTATGACTGTTCTATCACTGATATACTTTGCTATGGCTCTGTTCTATCACTGATATACTTTGCTATGGCTCTGTTCTATCACTGATATACTTTGCTATGGCTCTGTTCTATCACTGATATACTTTGCTATGGCTCTGTTCTATCACTGATATACTTTGCTATGACTGTTCTATTACAGATATACTTTGCTATGACTCTGTTCTATCACTGATATACTTTGCTATGACTGTTCTATTACAGATATACTTTGCTATGACTCTGTTCTATCACAGATATACTTTGCTATGACTCTGTTCTATCACTGATATACTTTGCTATGGCTCTGTTCTATCACTGATATACTTTGCTATGACTGTTCTATCACTGATATACTTTGCTATGACTCTGTTCTATCACTGATATACTTTGCTATGACTGTTCTATTACAGATATACTTTGCTATGGCTCTGTTCTATCACTGATATACTTTGCTATGACTGTTCTATTACAGATATACTTTGCTATGACTCTGTTCTATCACTGATATACTTTGCTATGACTGTTCTATTACAGATATACTTTGCTATGACTCTGTTCTATCACAGATATACTTTGCTATGACTCTGTTCTATCACTGATATACTTTGCTATGGCTCTGTTCTATCACTGATATTTTGCTATGACTGTTCTATCACTGATATACTTTGCTATGACTCTGTTCTATCACTGATATACTTTGCTATGACTGTTCTATTACAGATATACTTTGCTATGACTCTGTTCTATCACTGATATACTTTGCTATGACTGTTCTATTACAGATATACTTTGCTATGACTCTGTTCTATCACTGATATACTTTGCTATGACTGTTCTATTACAGATATACTTTGCTATGACTCTGTTCTATCACTGATATACTTTTGCTATGACTCTGTTCTATCACTGATATAATTTTCTATGACTTTTCTATGACTTTTCTATCACCTATATACTTTGCTATGACTCTGTTCTATCACTGATATACTTTGCTATGGCTTTAACTCCATCATCAATTATCATCATGTGACATGAGTCACACCTGGGTGTAACGTGACCCAGTTATTCTTATCCCTCCTGACAGGTGTGAAACAAATGAAGATGGAAGCTTGACCCTCCATTACTACAGCGCCAGAACCGGGCTCCACCCCCTGGTCAAAGGTACACACTGACAGTTCTTTCATAATTAGAAGCACATGATTATTTTCTCTCTGCCTTCTGATTTATTTGTCTCTCCACTTGATGTATTGATTTCAATCATCATTTGATTTACTAATTTTATTCATCATTTGATGTATTAGTTTTACTCATCATTTAATGTACTGATTTTGCTCATCACTTGATGTACTCTTCTTCTTCTTCTTCTACTTCTTCTTCGTACGCATATGCGTGTTACCCTGATTTTTGCGATGCATCTTTTGGCTGGGTACCTCCGACTTCAGCACCTTTCCTTGCTAGGGCAGACTGTGGTCTTGCTGGGACTACCATGAAGACAGTGGTGTAGGCTGGCCTGGCCAAAACTTTGTTTTCCAGCCTCTGATGGCTGTACTTAAGTCCATGTCAGACAGCACTGAGACAGTTCCACAGAGATACTCCGACTTTGGGATGAGGAATCCGATGAGTGCTTCAACGATATCCATTCCCCGCCACCTATAGTCTGCTGGCTCTGTTTTGTTTAACTAATTCTAATAGCCATTGTTGTAAAGGCCCATAGCCTTGTCATGTCCTGGATTAATTGGTTTCACACCAGATTTTCCTAATCTCTGCCGGCAATCTCCATGTCCCCATCCGTCCACCAACATGACATTATATTTTACAAAATTAGTGTTGATTGCTACAGGTTTCTGGGCTACAGAAGTAGGTCAGAGTTTTTAAGCAAACAGATCTCTGTTCCCTGTCTCACAAAGACTATGTTAAGAACAGCGTGTTCTTAACACAGTTGTTCCCAGGAGAACTTGATGTATTAGTTTTACTCATCATTTAATGTACTGATTTTGCTCATCACTTGATGTACTCTTCTTCTTCTTCTTCTACTTCTTCTTCGTACGCATATGCGTGTTACCCTGATTTTTGCGATGCATCTTTTGGCTGGGTACCTCCGACTTCAGCACCTTTCCTTGCTAGGGCAGACTGTGGTCTTGCTGGGACTACCATGAAGACAGTGGTGTAGGCTGGCCTGGCCAAAACTTTGTTTTCCAGCCTCTGATGGCTGTACTTAAGTCCATGTCAGACAGCACTGAGACAGTTCCACAGAGATACTCCGACTTTGGGATGAGGAATCCGATGAGTGCTTCAACGATATCCATTCCCCGCCACCTATAGTCTGCTGGCTCTGTTTTGTTTAACTAATTCTAATAGCCATTGTTGTAAAGGCCCATAGCCTTGTCATGTCCTGGATTAATTGGTTTCACACCAGATTTTCCTAATCTCTGCCGGCAATCTCCATGTCCCCATCCGTCCACCAACATGACATTATATTTTACAAAATTAGTGTTGATTGCTACAGGTTTCTGGGCTACAGAAGTAGGTCAGAGTTTTTAAGCAAACAGATCTCTGTTCCCTGTCTCACAAAGACTATGTTAAGAACAGCGTGTTCTTAACACAGTTGTTCCCAGGAGAACTTGATGTACTGGTTTTACTCATCACTTGATGTATGATTTGCCTCATCACTTGATGTACTTAATTTCCCCCATCACTAGGGGTGCTGAAGGCAGTGGCCAGGGAAATCTTTGACCAGGAAGTGACCATCACACTAATGAGCCAAAACTCGGAGTTGCTCGACGTGGACAGTCTTCAGAACCATGCAGTGTTCCTGGTGACCATTGTCCAGCAGACGAAAGCTGAAGCACAGGTCAAGGCCGGCAAGACTGACAGCTGCTCTGGACCACTGACAGAAAACCATCTGTGAGTTATATGACAGGCGTACATATGTATGTCCATATGTTCATGAGAACTCTAAATGCAAGTTCACAGACACAGACATATTCATGTGGATTCCCATATCAGTTCATATGTTTGTGCATATGTGATTTAATAGCGAAGTTCACATGTGTACTCTTTATGTATTCAAACACACAGTACCAAATAGTTCACAGTAATTCATAAATACTGCGTGTGCACGAACATAAGATCACATGTATGCACTAATTTAGCACACAGTATATGTGTACGCACATATTCATAAAAAGATATATACATGTTAACCCGGTTCAATAGCGAGATTAAAAAAAACTTCCTTACATAAAGTCACATTAAGCAATTTACATAAAGTCACAGTCAGCAACGTACATAAAGTCACAGTCAGCAACATACATAAAGTCACAGTCAGCAACATACATAAAGTCACAGTCAGCAACATACATAAAGTCACACTCAGCAACATACATAAAGTCACAGTCAGCAACATACATAAAGTCACAGTCAGCAACATACATAAAGTCACAGTCAGCAACATACATAAAGTCACACTCAGCAACATACATAAAGTCACACTCATAAACATACATAAAGTCACAGTCAGCAACATACATAAAGTCACAGTCAGCAACATACATAAAGTCACAGTCAGCAACGTACATAAAGTCACAGTCAGCAACGTACATAAAATCACAGTCAGCAACGTACATAAAGTCACAGTTAGCAACGTACATAAAGTCACAGTCAGCAACATACATAAAGTCACAGTCAGCAACATACATAAAGTCACAGTCAGCAACATACATAAAGTCACAGTCAGCAACGTACATAAAGCCACAGTTAGCAACGTACATAAAGTCACAGTTAGCAACGTACATAAAGTCACAGTCAGCAACGTACATAAAATCACAGCAATGTACATAAAGTCACAGTCAGCAACGCACATAAAATCACAGCAATGTACATAAAGTCACAGTCAGCAACGTACATAAAATCACAGCAATGTACATAAAGTCACAGTCAGCAACGTACATAAAATCACAGCAATGTACATAAAGTCACAGTCAGCAATATACAAGTCCTGACAGACAAACGCTTGGCAGGCAGTCAGGACATCTCACAACGTAGAACAGCTGGCGAACGGCACCAAACATCACAGTCCAGCAGGACACAGCAGGCGTTTAATGTATGACTTCATGATGATGATGATGATGATGATGATAAAGAAGAAGTTAAATAACGGCTGAAGTATATTGAATAACATGTCAAAGGTAGGCAGCCAAACAAAATACAACATAATCAAGTGGTACAATCCCGTCATGGATAACTAGCATCCACCAGGAGCCAGGAACCCAAGTGGTACAATCCCGTCATGGATAACTAGCATCCACCAGGAGCCAGGAACCCAAGTGGTACAATCCCGTCATGGATAACTAGCATCCACCAGGAGCCAGGAACCAAAGGAATCGAGGGCACATCAGTTCTTGCATCTTATCAGAACAGGGACTACATTCTACAACTGCTCACACCACCGGCCACTATCACGGCCTCTCCAAGACACGACCGGCCGCAACCACGGCCTCTCTAAGATACGGCCGGCCGCTGCCACGGAACTGTCCTTGGAAACCTCACCGAAACTTTTAGCGACATCATTTACGTCACTTGTTTCCAAACCAGCGGTCAATTTCATGTAAGTCCCATGCAACATTCTTGCGCATCTACTGTTGCAGATGTAGATGCCTGCGCTCGTGCAGGCCTTACAAATAACCTTAAGCCTCGGAAAGTCTATACAAAACTAACGGTACAACAAACAAAAAGTATCCATTTGTAACTGTCGCAATTTTCAGAAATGAAGTAATTTTGTAGTACTGAAGCTGTCTTGTGTACAAACATAACCTTTCTTTATAGCGAAAATGTAAATTGTACAAGAAAGACTTTTTACTGTAAAAGTTTCTCTGTCAGTGGGGGATTTTGATATGAGCCAAAATAAGCTTTAGCGTGGGGGTCTCACATTTTTCAGGAGAAATTCTTAACATAGGGCTCCAAGTCTAAATCTAGCAGTACAGCTTAGGGCTCCAAGTCTAAATCTAGTACTACAGCTTAGGGCATCACTAAGTCTAAATCTAGCAGTACAGCTTAGGGCATCACTAAGTCTAAATCTAGCAGTACAGCTTAGAGCATCACTAAGTCTAAATCTAGTACTACAGCTACACTAAGTTAAATGTAGCACTACAGCTTAGGGCATCACTAAGTCTAAATCTAACACTATAGCTTAGGCCATCACTAAGTCTAAATCTAACACTACAGCTTAGGGCATCACTAAGTCTAAATCTAACACTACAGCTTAGGGCATCACTAAGTCTAAATCTAACACTACAGCTTAGGGCATCACTAAGTCTAAATCTAACACTACAGCTTAGGGCATCACTAAGTCTAAATCTAACACTACAGCTTAGGGCATCACTAAGTCTAAATCTAACACTACAGCTTAAGGCATCACTAAGTCTAAATCTAACACTACAGCTTAATGCTTCACTAAGTTTAAATGTAGCACTCGCTGCCTGCAAAATTCTTCAGCTGCCGTGCGTGGGCTGAAACTCCTCCAGGCCAATGAAGAAAAATGCGAATAGAGTTGCCGCGCGGCGCCGCCGTGGAATAGGTGATAGAAAGGATTAAGTGAAGTAGCCAGTAGTCTCGCGGTCAGGGCTACTCATATCACGGCTCCTCTCCTCTAGAAGCCGACCACGTCCTATATACTGGCTACAGCTTAGGACATCACTAAGTCTACATCTAGCACTACAGCTTAGGCGTCACCAAATCTAAATCTAGCACTACAGCTTAGGACATCACTAAGTCTAAATCTAGCACTACAGCTTAAGCGTCACCAAATCTAAATCTAGCACTACAGCTTAGGACATCACTAAGTCTACATCTAGCACTACAGCTTAGGCGTCACCAAATCTAAATCTAGCACTACAGCTTAAGGTATCCCCAAGTCTAAATCTAGCACTGTAGCTCAGGCATCACAAAGTCTAAATTTGGCATTGCAGCTTAGAATCTCACCAAGTCTAAATCTGGTACTTATCTCTGACTAATTATTTTTTTTTATAACAGCAATTCACCGTAATATTAATGCTGTGTATTGTTAGAAAACATTGTTTTGCCATTGAGGTACATTTCAAGATGTAAAATTGATCTGTCTTTGGAAGGAAGAAATTAACAAAATAATGACGCCATGAAACCGACAGAAAAGAAGCCAAACAAACCGTTCATTCAAGGAAAGATTACGTCAGAGACAAACATTAACTCGCCGGCTTGAACTTGGTAACTTGGGTTTTCTTTTTATGAAATGCATATATTTGCTGTCTCTTCATTGCTGCTTTTCTTCTTCTCGTCTTGCTTGCTCAATGGCGCGTGTAGAGCTCCAGTGGCGTTGACCAAGGAGCAGTTCGCATCCACCTTCCCCTACCATCTGATCTTCGACGAGAGCCTCCGCCTTCGTCAGTACGGGGACAGCGTGGCCAAGTTGTCCCCTGTCCAGCTTCGAGAAGGTATGTCCATGACGCCATCCTTCCGCGTCCTACATCCCAGGATGTCCTTGACCGTGGCCAACATTCGTCAGTTTATTAACACCATCTTCCTCATTGCTGTCCAGGGCGAGCAAGATACTGAAGGTGACGGCGTGTTTAGTATGAAAGGTGAGTTATTTGAAGTTGCTTTTATGACAGGTGAGTTGTTGAGTATGAATTGTTTAGTATAAATGTTTAGTATGAAACATGAGTTGTTTAATATAAAAGATAAGTTGCTTAGTATAAAAGGTAAGTTGTTTATTTGAATTTTTTTATGAAATGTGAGTTGCTGAGTATGGGTTGTTTACTAAAAAAAAAAAGTAAGTTGTTTAGTATGAAAGCTGAGTTTTTACTATGAAACATAAATTGTTTAGTATGATGGGTGACTTGTTTTTTTATGAAATGTCAGTTATTGATAATGAGTTGTTTTCTTTTATGAAAACTCTTTTATTTAGTGTGCTTTCTTTATTATAAAGGTATTTTATTTACTTTGCACTGTATAGAGGAAAAAATGAGCGATTTTATTGATTCTGACTAACGTAAGCTTTGACATAAATGACTTTTGGTTTTCAGACATATTGGGAAAAGAAGCGAAAACAGACAGACAGACAGACAGACAGACAGACAGACAAACATACGTACATACATACATACAGAAAGACAGACAGACAGACAGACAGATAGATAGATAGATAGATAGATAGATAGATAGATAGATAGATAGATAGATAGATAGATAGATAGATAGATACGGGCTCTGTGGTGCCTTTAAACAGGTCAGATGATTTGGATGGACACGTCACAGCTGATGGTTTTCATTGGCTCTCCCTGCCTGACCTCACTGAGAGAAATGAAGCGGATGAACATGTACATGGCCGACATACCCCTCTATGACGTCACGAGAGAGATGGTTCTTCTGTACCAACAGAGGAATGCCGAGATAGATATCACGTGAGTGTTTGGAAAAGGGGGGTTGGTGGGGGGAACGAGGACTGTCTCTGGGCGTGTGAGGGTAAAGATGGGCAGTCAGGTGTAATTTATCATCATCATGTTCCTTTTCCTCTTTGAAGAAAGTCGCCCAGGTCTACGTATAATTATTCCCGACAATATGTAAAAACCCGTCCCCCATATCTATAGATGGGGGTCCTCCAACCACTTAACTGTACAACCATGGATACATGGCTCCTGTAGGACTTGGGGCCATGCATGATTTTTTACTCCTTTTAGGTTTGGAGATACTGGCAATGACAGAATCAAGTGAAAGAATATTACTAGAATAAACAGACAGATTCAAGTGAAAGAACATTCATGGAATAAACAGACGGAATCAAGTGAAAGAAAATTAATAGAATAAATAGACAGAATCAAATGAAAGAGCATTCCTGGAATAAACAGACAGAATCAAGTGAAAGAACATTACTAGAATAAACATACAGAATCAAGTGAAAGAACGTTCCAGGAATAAAAAGACAGAATCAAGTGAAAGAACATTCCAGGAATAAAAAGACAGAATCAAGTGAAAGAACATTCCAGGAATAAAAAGACAGAATCAAGTGAAAGAACATTCCAGGAACAAAAAGACAGAATCAAGTGAAAGAACATTCCAGGAATTAAAAGACAGAATCAAGTGAAAGAACATTCCAGGAATTAAAAGACAGAATCAAGTGAAAGAACATTCTTGGAATAAACAGACAGAATCAAGTGAAAGAACATTCTTAGAATAAACAGACAGAATCAAGTGAAAGAACGTTCCGGGAATAAAAAGACAGAATCAAATGAAAGAACATTCCAGGAATAAAAAAGACAGAATCAAATGAAAGAACATTCTTGGAATAAAAAGACAGAATCAAGTGAAAGAACATTCATGGAATAAACAAACAGAAGCAAGTGAAAGAAAATTACTAGAATAAATAGACAGAATCAAGTGAAAGAGTATTCCAGGAATAAACAGACATAATCAAGTGAAAGAACATTTTTGGAATAAAAAGACAGAATCAAGCGAAAGAACATTCAAGGAATAAAAAGACAGAATCAAGTGAAAGAACATTCCACGAATAAACAGAATGAATCGAGTGAAAGAACATTCCAGGAATAAACAGACAGAATCAAGTGAAAGAACATTTTTGGAATAAACAGAAAGAATCAAGTGAAGGAACATTCCAGGAATAAACAAATAGAATCAAGTGAAAGAACATTCCAGTAATAAACAGACAGAATCAAGTGAAAAAACATTCCAGAAATAAACAGACATAATCAAGTGAAAGAACATTTTTTGGAATAAAAAGACAGAATCAAGTGAAAGAACATTCAAGGAATAAAAAGACAGAATCAAGTGAAAGAACATTCAAGGAATAAAAAGACAGAATCAAATGAAAGAACATTCCAGGAATAAAAAGACAGAAGCAAGTGAAAGAAGATTCCTGGAATAAACAAACTTCCGGGTTATTTTTCTGGACGCTCCACATCAAAGTATGTTCTACAATCTGGTTCCGGTCGATGCAGTGTTTTTGTTTCTTCTACAGAAGAGCTCCATCAAACGACAACAGTTTATTAGATCGATCACGTGACAGTCTAGTGGATTAACAACCTTTCAACTTTCTTCTGTTCGTGTGTACGCCATTCTCTTGTGCCATGCTCCGTAACAAGATAGACCACTTTTCTGTGGTACTTTCATAGACCACCTTTCTGTGGTACTTTCATAGACCACTTTTCTGTGGTACTTTCACAGACCACTTAGCACAGATTACTTTGTAAAGAATGCGTTGTAAAATTACTTTGTAAAGTTCTTATCTAGTCATTGTTTCCAATTCGGAATATTATGTTTTTATTTATTATAACAAACAAGCTGATACAAACAAAACAGACAAGCTGCGACAAACTCTCTCTCTTTCTCTCTCTCTCTTTCTCTCTCTCTCTTTCTCTCTCTCTCTCTCTCTCTCTCTCTCTCTCTAACACTAACATATATTTACAACCAGTGCATTGCAAGATGTTATTTCTCTGAGGCTTTTAAAACTGCTAAGGTGTATCCTCGCTTTAAATCTGGCTCATCCAACAATCTTACCAACTATAGACCAATATCCATATTATCGTCGTTATCAAAACCACTCGAAAAACACATACACAAACTAACTCTACGACACATGCAAGAGAACAATTTACTCATAGACAGTCAGTCAGGCTTTAGACCCAATCATTCCTGCCACACAGCTCTTACCAAAATGACAGAAAACTGGTTAGTAAACATAAATGACGACAGACTATGTGGTGCCATCTTTGTCGACTTTAAAAAGGCATTTGATATGATTGACCACGATATTCTTGTAAGAAAAATAAAGACTTATAAATTGCACCCTAACCTAATAAAATTAATTGCATCGTTTCTTTCAGACAGACAACAGATAGTATTCTTCAACAATTCTCTATCAAATTCTGCTAAAGTTGACACTGGTGTTCCGCAAGGTTCTATTCTAGGCCCGTTGCTCTTTGCTATCTATATCAACGATCTTCCACTTCATCTTAAACACTCTTCTTGTGATCTTTTTCCCAGTGACTGTACAGTCTACACCAGTGACTACGATTGTGTTAATCTAGAATCAACTCTTCAGGTCGAGTTATACAATTTAATTGGATGGAGCAAAAAATAATGGCATGATTATAAACACCGATAAAACAAAATCAACGCTCATAACAACAAGACAGAAACTACAAAACGCAACAAAAACAACACTTCGGCTCTGTACAGAAACATCACAGATAGAAAACGTTAGCGAGCACAAAACACTAGGTCTTATTATTGACCAACATCTGACCTGGAACGCTCATGTGCAATGTCTAACAAAACTCATCGTACAAAAGGTATACCAATTAGCTAAAATTAAGCACTTCATCGATCAAGACACTAGGAAGACATACTACATATCTCATATACAAACATATTTAGACTATTGCTCAACAGTTTGGGATGGTGCTCAGTGTCAAATACAAAGAGGCTTTGCTCACTCCAAAAGCGAGCAGTAAAGCTTATTAGTGACAAAGATCAAGCACAAACAACTAACTATCACAAACGTATCAAAATACTACCTCTTAAGAACAGGTTCCTCTTCAACAAAGCCAAGTTAGTACATCAAATTCTTTCACGACATGCCCCGCCTTTTCTATGGAACCTGTTAAATTTAGCCCAAAGTGCAGCCAACGCTTGAACAACATATGTCTTCCAAAATCTAGACTTGATCTTTACAAGAAATGCTTTAGTTATTCTGCTGCACATCTTTAGAATACCCTCCCATCCTATATAAAAAATATAAATTATACTCCTTCCTACAACTACAAGCTTTCCCAATATCTATTTGATGTCGACTACATGCCTCCATGAATTATAAAACTTAAAAGTTATCTTAAACTGCTCTTACAGACACCGAATACAATTAATTGTTTTCTGAATAGTCCCGAAAATTTTGTTTAGTAGATAGTCATTTATAATGTATGTAGTTACTTCTGTATTGAGTGAATGTTTAAGAGCGAAACGTAAATGTTATATTTTATTTTATGTCTCTCAACTTCAATGTTAGTTATGTTTGTTATATGAACAGCATATTTGTAGAATGTCTGGAATAGAGTGAAAGATTTATGATAAAGGGCAGAATGTCAGACGGGCCTGCGTGCCAAATTCTTAACCCTTTTGAAATAATGATCAATCAATCAATCAATCAATCTCTCCGCTTGTGATACATCGAATTTGACCATTGCGTCGATGCAGATACACATAAAAGTAGAAATAGAATCTGCCAGCAAGAAAAGAAGTTAGAATCAACTTTGGCATGAGATGTGGAAAAGTCTGTCAGAAAACTGCCGACAGGGGAGATAAGTTAATAAGTCCAAGACTGAGATTCGAACTCATTACTTTAACCTCAAAGACTATGTAAACGAGTTCGGTAACCAGCAGGAGCTGGTAAATGTCCTGTATGACGGATTAAAAACAGAGAAAAAGGACAAAGTGGCAATATTTTCAGCTGAAAACAAATAACTAGAAATGGCCAATGGTGAGTCACCCGGGTGTTAACAAAATGGAGACCTGACATGATAGCGTTGACCACAACTGTCACTTATATCAGTCAGCCAGTCATGCGCATGTCCATTGAGGAATTTTGCCTCACTAACAGCTCTCCTGTAGGCCTCTCGATTGTAAGCAAAATGCTCTGCTACTGATGCATCCATTTGCAGATTATCAACGATGTCTTGCAGCCATCTTCACATTGGTCTTCCTCTTTTTCTTTTTCCCATTATGTACCCTTCCACCACGGTCTTCTCTAAACTATCATGACGTTTAATGTGTCCAAAATATTTAAGTTTTCTCTCTTTAATCCTCTTTATTCTTTTCTGTGTCCATGACATTTGAAGAACTCTTATGTAGCATTTACATTCAAAGGCATTTATGTTTTTCTCAGCTGTTTTGTTAAGTGTCCAGGTCTCACAGGCATATGTTGTGATGGGAAAGATGCATGCCCTTAAAAATCTAATTTTTGTGGTTCTGTCTGCTCCTCTCCACAGATTCTTTATTTGTTTTACTTTCTGAAGAGCAATAGATGTCCTCCTTTTAATTTCCCTCATTGTATCTCAATTATTAGTTAGCAGTGATCCAAGATATTCAAAACTCTCCAATTCTTCCAGTTTTTTCCTCATTGATACATATTTCAGCTGCCTTGTTTGTTTTGTCAGTTGTCATCAATTTAGTTTTCTTCGCATTAAGATAGAGTTTCTGCTCTTCGCTGTTCTTACGGACTGACATACAGAACATATATCTTCATGGCTGGGCATGCAGGATTACATCCCATTCATATGACTGCCTGCCAGAAGAAGATAGATAAAGATAACTCTCTTATACCCGAAGAGGCACGCTAGAGGATATGATGTTAGTGTCCATATTTCCCTTGACCTGTCAGCACACTATAAGTTAATGAGGTCAACATCACCCCTGGCCATCTTTCCATCCTCAGCTCCAGAAGAAGCCATGTGCCTGTTTGCACAGCTGAGTGACTGGGCCGCCTCTCGCCGGATTCAAAACACCAACCATCGGCCATGAGAGACTAGAGCACTA
Source organism: Achatina immaculata (assembly GCA_009760885.1). Taxonomy (NCBI): domain Eukaryota; kingdom Metazoa; phylum Mollusca; class Gastropoda; order Stylommatophora; family Achatinidae; genus Lissachatina; species Lissachatina immaculata. Next base: position 24,036,648 of record CM019699.1, read on the forward strand.
ACCACTATGCCACTCGGGATACGAACACACCGTAAGAGGAAAATATATTCTGCCTTCACTGACAAGTGATTGATTAACAGGATCTCTAAGGGGGGGGGGGGGGGGGCTAAATTTAGTAAGCCGGTGAAAAACTACTTTCGGCCTCCCTACTTTATATTTTAGCTCTCAAGCCCATCTTTTGGCCCTTCGGGGGTTCCCTTCACCTCTTGAACCTTTGTCCCTTCACCTCTTGACCCCTTGTCCCTTCACCTCTTGACCCCTTGTCCCTTCACCTAGATCTGGAGAAAGATGCGCCGGCCTCATCTCTTTCCTACTGGACCTGGGTTAGTGTATGACCTTGAACTTGAAACATCATCATCACACTCGGGGCACACCCAGACATGCTCTCCTCTCTGATTCAGTAACCACCGAAGAGTATGGGCACTAACTGTGCCAGTCAGTTGTTGGTTGTAGCAACCTCCAGTTCTACCAGCCAGCCCCTCGGCTCTTTCTTTCAACCTCCTCACACATCTATCCTTCATCCTCTGTAGACATCATCTGCATTTGTTTTTTTTGTGTTTTGTGCGCGTCTCAGCTCAGTTTCTGGCAATTAATCAGAGCCAGAAAAATATTATTATTATTAGTAGTAGTAATAGTAGTAGTAGTAATAGTAGTAGTAGCAATAGTAGTAATAGAAGTAGTAGTAGTAGTAGTAGTAGTAGTAGTAGTAGTAGTAGTAATAGTTAGTAGAAGTAGTAGTAGTAGTAGTAGTAGTAGTAGTAGTAGTAATAGTTAGTAGAAGTAATAGTAGTAATAGTTAGTAGAAGTAGTAGTAGTAGTAGTATTGGTAAGCAGCCTATACTAAACAAAGAGAATACCCGACTGCCATCAAGAACACGAGGATGCGACCGGACATTGTGGTGTACTCCATAGAAAAACAGGAATTAATAATGATCGAGCTTACGGTTCCGTACGAAACAAGAATAGAGGAGCAGCATTTATTCAAATGTGAGAAGTACAGTGACCTGGTCAAGCAACTGAGGCAGGGGGCAGGAGTCAGGGCAAAAGTGATAGCTGTAGAAGTGGGAGCGAGAGAATTCGTAGCAACATCAGCATATGACCTATGTAAGCAACTGGGCATAAAGGGACAAGCAAGAGCAAGGGCAGTGAAAAGCCTTTCAAAAACAGTAGAACAGGCCTCATGCTGGCTGTGGAGTAAGCGAAACAAGCACTGAGAACATAAATAATTTCGCTTATCGCTGCCAATACCAGTCCTCCGTAGCTAAATCGCTAAAGACGCACTTCAAAAGTGCAGTGCCAACTCAATCCCGGGTCGAAAAAAGCAACAACTCACAAGACCTCTGGGAGTCATGACCCAGAGGGGTCCACCCCCTTAGAGTGTCAGGAGTTTAATAGGACCGAAACACTTGTCTGAGGGGGGGGGGTGTACTTCCTCTGATGATCTGAAGGAGCTGTGTTTGTGTTTCCGCTCTCTATAGTAGAGAGTGTCATACATACGAACAGAATCTCTTACATTGTTTGTCCCTAATGAATGAGATAGGAAAATACATTCTCGACATTCCACTGGTACGTTCGTGCTTATCCGTAATCTGATTGGTCGGGATTCTGAAGTAGAGCCAATCAAATCACTCACGTTTCTCCATTAACTCATTCCCGCTTACGTCAATTGAAATCCATTTATTATCCAATGTATCCATGCAGAAACTTTTATATCCATCCAGGAAAAAGCTGGATGAAACAACTGCCGAACTCAGGAGAACATCAAAAGAGCTGGAACTGGAGAAGCGCAAAACTGAGAGACTACTCTACCAGATGTTGCCTCAGAAAGTTGCCAATCAACTCAAGAATGGGGACAAGGTTGAAGCAGGTGTCAGGCCACGCCAGGGAGTAAATGACAGGATGAGATAGAGGAAGTAGGAGGAGAGATTCTGAGAGTGAAGGAGGAGATTAAAATCGGGGAGACGGGATTGAGAGTGAAAGAGGAAAGATAAAGAAAGTTTATCTGATTATGTTTAGTTTGTGGTTTATCCCTGTACATATGAGAGTTTAAGAGGAAATGAAGGAAGAGAGGAGATAACAGATGACAGGAGATGGAAGAGAAGAGTTGAAAGATAGGAGGAGATGGATGAGAGGAGATGAAAGAGAGGAGTTGAAAGATGGAGGAAAAGAGATGGAAGAGAGAAGATGAAAGTTAAGAGGAGATGGAGAAGCGGAGATAGAAGAGTTGAAAGGTAAGAGGATATAGAAGAGAGAAGTTGAAAGATGAGAGGAGATGGAAGAGAGGATATAGAAGAAAGAAGTTGAAAGATGAGAAGAGATGGAAGAGATGAGTTGAAAGATGAGAGGAGATGAGTGAGAGGAGATAGAAGATAGAGTTAAAAGATGGAGGAAAAGAGATGGAAGTGAGGAGTTGAAAGATGGAGGAAAAGAGATGGAAGAGAGGAGTTGAAAGATAAGAGCAGATGGATGAGAGGAGATAAAAGAGAGGAGTTGATAGATGGAAGAAAAGATATGGAAGAGAGAAGTTGAAAGATAAGAGGAGATGGAGAAGAGGAAATGGAAGAGAGGAGTTGAAAGATAAGAGGAGATGGAAGAGAGGAGTTGAAAGATGAGAGGGTATGGATGAGAGAAGATGGAAGAGAGGGGTTGAAAGATGAGAGGGAATGATGAGAGAATGAATGAATGAATGAATGAATAATCTTTATTTTTAAAGGGTAACGAATTGGGCACGCAGGCCCGTCTTACATTCTGCCCTTCATCACTCCATCTTTCATTCTTCCCACACACTTGATTTAGTACAAAAATACAAATTAAATTAGGAAAAACATATCAAAAGAGTGTAAGATTTAACTACTACATTCAAAGTAAAAGAGAAGAAGTAATTAACCTAACAAAATAGCACTCACGCACACATACACACGCAGCCATATACATAAATAAAAATACATTGTAAATACAGATCTTCTAACATATGCTTTTTTTTAACAAACATTAAAATAATTTCTAACAATATCTAACAAATTGCTTTTCTAACTATGTCATTGAAGTACTTGATGGTTTACGAGCCATGTGTTGAGATAGTGCTGGTTATTTTATGGAGGCATATAATTACAAGCAAGTAAATAATGAAACAGGTTTGAGTTAATGGATTTTAAATTGTAGGGGAGGGTGTTCCAGAGCTGTACTGCAGAGTATGCAAGGCTTTTCTTGTACAGATCAATCCTGGGTTTAGGAAGAAGACAGTTTTTTAAACGCTGGCTATGTTTAGTGTTATACGTAAACAGTGACCGCAAGTAAGGCGGAGCATTGTGTGACAGAATTCTGTGAACAAACTTAACTTTGTTAAAAATGATTCTATTTTTGAGGGGTAGAATTTTGAGTTGTTTGTGTTGATCAACAGTCTGTACTGGGTGTTTGTCACAAATATGATTTAATGCTCGCTTGTGAAGTGAGTGGAGCCTTTTTGTGTTTGAGACTGAGCATCCATCCCAGATTGTGGAACAGTAATCTAAGTGTGTTTGTATGTATGATATGTAGTATATCTTTCTTGTGTCTTTGTCGATAAAAGTGTTTAATTTTGGGTAATTGGTAAACTTTCTGTGCAATCAAGTTTGTTAGGTTATGTATGTGAGAATTCCAAGTTAAATGCTGATCACTGATGAGTCCTAGGGTTTTATGTTCATGAACATTTTCTATTGCCTTAGTCCCAGCACAAAACTATAGTGAAGTTTTCGTTGCATTTTGCAACAAATTGAGAAGATGGAAGAGAGGGGTTGAAAGATGAGAGGGTATGGATAAGAGAAGATGGAAGAGAGGAGTTGAAAGATGAGAGGGGATGATGAGACGAGATGGAAATAAGTTTAAGAGATTAATAGTGGAAATTTTAAAAAAATGGAAAAGTTATCGTGAGAATGAAAGAGGAGACTAAAATACATACTTAAGATGAAAAAAAAAAGAATAATAGTGAAAGTTAAATTTCAGGACTGAGAATAAGACAGTAGGTATACACACACACACACACACACACACACACACACACACACACAGAGACAGACAGACAGAGACAGAGAGAGAGAGAGACAGAGAGAGAGAGAGAGAGAAAGTTATAAAAATTTGAGTTACAACATAAAAATGTACGTATATGTTCTTGTACGGTGTACATATAAGATTACCTGTCTCACATACCTTTACTTAAGAAATACCACAATATCAGTAACAAGCCTTGTTGCTCTTCCCTGTCTCTAGAACAACTCCTGACAATCCTTGCTTTCAACATTTCAGAGAAGTTCGACCAGGTGACAGTTCTGTTCAGCGACATCGTGACCTTCACCAACATCGCGGCGGCCTGCTCCCCTCTGGAGGTGGTCAACATGTTGAACGAGATGTACCGCAGGTTTGACCTCAAGACTAGCGAGCACGGCGTCTACAAGGTCGGGGTTTGAAACTCGTTCAACGTAAACCCAATGTACTGGTTAAACGGCGGCTTTAGATCTTTGTCTCAGATATTTTTATTTCATTACCTTATATCTTTGTCTCAGATATTTTTATTTCATTACCTTATATCTTTGTCTCAGATATTTTTATTTCATTACCTTATATCTTTGTCTCAGATATTTTTATTTCATTACCTTATATCTTTGTCTCAGATATTTTTATTTCATTACCTTATATCTTTGTCTCAGATATTTTTATTTCATTACCTTATATCTTTGTCTCAGATATTTTTATTTCATTACCTTATATCTTTGTCTCAGATATTTTTATTTCATTACCTTATATCTTTGTCTCAGATATTTTTATTTCATTACCTTATATCTTTGTCTCAGATATTTTTATTTCATTACCTTATATCTTTGTCTCAGATATTTTTATTTCATTACCTTATATCTTTGTCTCAGATATTTTTTTCATTACCTTATATCTTTGTCTCAGATATTTTTATTTCATTACCTTATATCTTTGTCTCAGATATTTTTATTTCATTACCTTATATCTTTGTCTCAGATATTTTTATTTCATTACCTTATATCTTTGTCTCAGATATTTTTATTTCATTACCTTATATCTTTGTCTCAGATATTTTTATTTCATTACCTTATATCTTTGTCTCAGATATTTTTATTTCATTACCTTATATCTTTGTCTCAGATATTTTTATTTCATTACCTTATATCTTTGTCTCAGATATTTTTATTTCATTACCTTATATCTTTGTCTCAGATATTTTTATTTCATTACCTTATATCTTTGTCTCAGATATTTTTATTTCATTACCTTATATCTTTGTCTCAGATATTTTTATTTCATTACCTTATATCTTTGTCTCAGATATTTTTATTTCATTACCTTATATCTTTGTCTCAGATATTTTTATTTCATTACCTTATATCTTTGTCTCAGATATTTTTATTTCATTACCTTATATTTTTGTCTCAGATATTTTTATTTCATTACCTCATATCTTTGTCTCAGATATTTTTATTTCATCACTTTATATCTTTGTCTCAGATATAGTTAATGAAATACTTTAGCAAAATTTATCATAAAATTCTGTGATAGTTTTATGGAATAATAACTCCACAAATCTATAATAGTTTTATGGAATAATAACTCCACAAATCTATGATAGTTTTATGGAATAATAACTCCACAAATCTACTTATCTTTCTCACTTACTTAGATCTATTTTCTATGAAATTTTATTTCAAGATTCCATTCTTGGTATCATCTGATTATGTTTATTTGTGGTTTATCTGATTATGTTAATTTGTGGTTTATCTGATTATGTTAGTTTGTGGTTTATCTGATTATGTTAGTTTGTGGTTTATCTGATTATGTTTGTTTGTGGTTTATCTGATTATGTTAGTTTGTGGTTTATCTGATTATGTTAGATTGTGGTTTATCTGATTATGTTAGATTGTGGTTTATCTGATTATGTTAGTTTGTGGTTTATCTGATTATGTTTTTTGTGGTTTATCTGATTATGTTAGTTTGTGGTTTATCTGATTATGTTAGTTTGTGGTTTATCTGATTATGTTAATTTGTGGTTTATCTGATTATGTTAATTTGTGGTTTATCTGATTATGTTAATTTGTGGTTTATCTGATTATGTTAATTTGTGGTTTATCTGATTATGTTAGTTTGTGGTTTATCTGATTATGTTAATTTGTGGTTTATCTGATTATGTTAGTTTGTGGTTTATCTGATTATGTTAATTTGTGGTTTATCTGATTATGTTAGTTTGTGGTTTATAAAAAGAAGAGCAATTTCTGGCTCGCCTTTAGCTATGAGTGCATTTCTGCCTGGGATTATTCGATTTTTTCCCCCCGTGAACATGATAAGTAGTTCCCTGTAAGGAACAAATCTGAACTGTCCACGAACTAGTGTTCAGAGTCTGTAGAGTGGAAAATGATCTGGTGTGTTTCGCCAAAGCTGCAAATCATTCTTGCTTGTGTCTCTCTCGGCATCTGATTCTGTCTGGTTGGTACCTGGAGGGAAGCTTTCAGAGACAGAGAACAAGAAATGACTTTGACACTGTCAGACCTCTGTAGTGCCCTCACCCCATACCCCCCCCCCTCCCAGAAGAGGGTTCGTGCTGCTCCGGTATTTTCAGTATAAGGATAGGGATCAGGATCAGAGCGATATGAAACGTGGAACCACTAGTCAAAGAAGTTTGCGTCTTCGATTCCGAATGGCAACTCACAGCAGCAAATATATCCCACTTTCCATCCGACTTGATAATTAACATTGAAAATCTTGAAGCTTCAGCTGCAGATAACAGGACTTGTGTTCGAGTGAGATCCTGTCATAGCTGTAACAAGAGAAACGATTTGCCAGCTACGCACATCTGCGGTTCCTAAATGTTTGTCCCCCATAATTTGATACCGTTAATTGTAGTTCAGAGCTACTGGTGTCCTTACAAGTATCGTTTGCCGTGAAAACCCTCACAGATGAATATGTTTTTTCTTCTTCGAACATTCTCAGATGTCAGGTTGGATGTCTTAGAAGAATGTCTTAGAATCATAATGAATATTTGTAAAGATTTCAATAATAGGGCATGTAGTCGTATGTTGATCAAATGTAGGAGATATATTAGTCATGTTAGTGGCATATCATCTATGCTTTTGGCACATATTTCAGTAGCTATAGCTCTGTCGGCGGATTATTTAAGATCTGGTGTAGAATTTTGTAGATCTAATGTAGATATGTGAAGGAAAAATGTATGTAGATTTAGTGTAGATTTACGGACGTGCAGTGTAGATCTGCGAAGGAACAAGGTAGATTAGGTCTGGTGTAGATTAACAAGGAACTGTGTAGATGTATAGAGGTCTAGTGTAGATTTATTTACATCTAGTGCAAATTTGTGGAGGAATATTGCTTAGTTATAGAGGTTTAGTATAGATGTGTAGAAGAATAGTGTTGATTTATAGAGGTCTAGACTATACATTTGTTTAGATCTAGTATAGATTTGTGAGAGAATATTATACATTTATAGAGATCTAGTGTAGATGTTTTAGGTGTACTGTATATTTGTGGAGGAACAGTGTGCAGTAATAGAGGCCTTGTATAGATTTGTGAAAGTCCAGCATAGGCCCAGAATGCGATATAAGTATTATACGGTTTCTTCTAGCTGAACTATTTACTGAACTATTCAATGGATCAGTGTTTGTGGGACACACACCTACAGATACAGTAAACTACTTGTCGTGTCTCTGTTTCTGACATTCATTCATTCATTTGCATGTACTTCGCGGAACTTTGCCTCCCAAACAGCACTCCTGTAGGCCTCTCGGTTGTGAGCAAGATGGCCTTCTGCTACTGCATCCATTTGCAGATCGTCAACGATGTCTTGCAGCCATCTTCGTTTTGGTCTTCCTCTCTTTCTTTTTCCCATTATGTATCCTTCCAATACGGTCTTCTCTAAATTATCATGACGTTTAATGTGTCCAAAATATTTAAGTTTTCTCTCTTTAGTCCTCTTTACTAGCCAGCCTTCTTCAATATTAAGCTCTTGTAGTATAGATATATTTGTTTCTGATATAGTTCTGCTAAAACAAGTTTCACTTCATGTCCACTCTCGTCTACTTTACCTTAATCATAAAAAAGCCCGCTAGTGTTATAACTGTTCTGCTGTGTTTCCCACAAAAGGTGGAGACCATTGGTGACGCGTATATGGTTGTCTGTGGTGTCCCGGAAAAACTGGACGTCCACGCTCAACCTGTGGCAAACATGGCCCTGGATATGATTGAGCAGGCCCTGTGCGTCATGTCTCCGGCCACAGGTAAACCTTTACAGGTAAGATAATGACAGCAAGTACAGTGTGTTGCAAAGATGATTGAAAGGAAGGGGTTGCGCAGCTGGCAGAGCCGGTGGACTAGTCTTGATCAAGAAACTATCCCACCCCTTTCTGGTTGCACCCAGTTTGAAGCAATCTTGCTCTTTCACCTTGACTAACGCAATAAGACTCCACGGTATGCATTTGCCAAGAAATTTTTTTTTTAAAGCTACTTCAGAACTTTATGTAAACTATTGTAACCCACTCCCCATCCGACACACTGCTTTTACTCTGATGATCATCACGGCAACTATTGTAACCCACTCCCCATCCGACACACTGCTTTTACTCTGATGATCATCACGGCATGGACAACGGTTAAAATAATTCCCGAGGGCTTTAAAATCGTGAAGCTCTGTCGAGGATTCATCAGAGGTAAGCCAGTATATAGCGACGCGTATTCTCATCCAGAAGGTTGTACCCTTGTGACCTACTACAGTCCACCAACTAGTTGATCCAGGTGTGTAAATGAATTATCTGGCACCTAGTGTTGGTGGAAGCAGCCCTGAAGAGAGAGGATATATGCCGGCAGTGTGAGGTACACTGCACTGCACTGCACCAAATTCTTGTCAGCACATGAAAGTAAAAACTGTATGTGACATGACGCTTAATTTCACAAATAAGACACGTCGACCAGGTCCACAGCCCGTGCCGCCAGGGGGGGGGGGGAGGGGGTAATGTTGGACAGTTGGGGCCTGGAAGCACAGGATGCCCAAAGTCAAGAAAGAAACATCTTCAACTGCAGAACAGATTTTGTGTCAAGAAACCTATATCTGTCGACGGTAGTAGGTCGGGGGGGGGGGGGGCTTACTAAGATAAGCTCATGGGCCCCGGATAGCGGTTAATCCTTCACTGAGAAAATGCCCTCAAAAGAAGCACCAGTGGTTCTCAACTCTTTTTTTTCCCTTGGACCTACTTTCCAGTTTGAAAACGGCTATAAACGGTTTGTTAAGAATAAAGTGTTTAATTATAGAACCCAGGCGATGCTAAGATTTTTTTTTATGGAACCAGTCTGCTGGTCTGTTGACCCCGAAAAATACCATGGACTCCAAGTTAATAACCGCTGTCTTAAATATTTGATTCTTGTAGTCAGTCCTTGTTGGTGCCGGTTTCTTTTACTTTTTCTTTGAAATGTTTGAATGCAAACACTAATAATCCTAGACCATGTTTTGCCACTTACGCAGTCTTCGTTTATAAATCCTCTCCCCGGTCAGTATATCCATTCTATAAGAACTTAATATTGAAGAAGGCTGGCTAGCAAAGAGGATTAAAGAGAGAAGACTTAAATATTTTGGTAATATTAAACGTCATGATAATCTAGAGAAGACAGTCTTGGAAGGGTACATAATGGGAAAAAGAAAGAGAGGAAGACCAAGGCGAAGATGGCTGCAAGACATCGTTGATAAAGTAAGAGAACAGAGTTTTTTAGGATTAGACCTGGAAAAAATCGTAGACAAAGAACTTTAGTGAGACATGAGAGAAAGAAAAATCACAAGAGAATTACCTGGGATTTGAACCACGGACTCCGGTAGGACCAGCAGCCGTCTAGCCACGAGAGAACAACGTACTATCGACTTAGCCAACTAGCACCCTCATAAAAGTGTGTTTTATTGACATAGTCTTTAGTAACTGTTCAGTAGACACGAGGGATCGTGACACCCGGAAAGAAACAAGGTCGTGACACAGAAATTCCGTAGATTAGATTCAGTCTCTCTAGCAGGTACCAACTTTTTAGACAAACAATCACACGGTCTCCTGCCACGTCTGGTGCAAACTTGAACAACAATAACAAACGGTGGTAGTTGGCTAAGTCGATAGTACGCTGTTCTTTCGTGGCTAGACGGCTACTCATCCTACTGAAGTCCGTGTTCGAATCCCAGGTAATTCTCTTGTGATTTTTCTTTCTCTCACGTCTCACTAAAGTGCTTTGTCTACGATTTTTTCCAGGTCTAATCCTACAAAACTGTGTTCTCTTATTTTACCGTACCAAAGCCTCGTAGTTTCTTATTTATAAAAAAGACAAGCATCAGTATCAAGGCATCTTCTTACAACCGAGAGGCCTACAGGAGAGCTGTTAGGGAGGCAAAGTTCCGCAAGGGACATGCAGATGACTGACTGACTGACTCACGACAGTTTGCTCACAAACATTCTCCTGCCGTCGTCTCTGTGCGACATCGTGACATTTGACATGACACTGAATGTCTGATGTCAGAAACCTACTGTTCTGTCCAGATTCGCGTTGGCATTCACACAGGCCCTGTTGTCGCTGGCGTGGTGGGCGTGAAGATGCCGCGCTACTGTCTCTTTGGTGACACCGTCAACACAGCCTCTAGGATGGAGAGCCACGGAGTTCCCGGACGAATACATCTCAGCCCCACGGCCTTCAAGTAGGTCAAGTCTTACCAAACATTAGCATTCAAAGTAGGTCACGCTTTAAGTGGGTTTAATTTCCAAAGTGGAACAACTTTCTTTGTTGTGATTAAATAATTGGTTGTAATTAAAATGGGATTCTTGAGGCTTCTTAGACGTTGGTCAGTTTTCAGCGAGGTCAATGTTAAAATTAGATCGTCGTTCAGCAAAGTCACCTTCAGATCGATTCAGCTTTTACATACTCGGAGCAAAACAGTTTTTGTGTGTACTGTAGGTCTAGATATTAAATATACACGCTACTGCACGTCTACGTCTAAATATAAAAAATATACACGCTAATTTACGTCTAAATATAAAAATATACACGCTACTGTACGTCTACATCTAAATATAAAAATATACTCGCTAATGTACGTCTAAATATAAAAATATACTCGCTAATGTACGTCTAAATATAAAAATATACTCGCTAATGTACGTCTAAATATAAAAATATACTCGCTAATGTACGTCTAAATATAAAAATATACTCGCTAATGTACGTCTAAATATAAAAATATACACGCTACTATACGTCTACATCCAAATATAAAAATATACACTCAGTGACTGAGCTTAAGCCTGGTTAATTCTCACAGAACTTTTTTTATACTTAGTGTAGTAGGTAAAGGTAATCAGTGTCATACCTTAGAGGCACATAGGGATATGGTGTTAGTGCCCATATTTTCCTTAGAGGCACATAGGGATATAGTGTTAGTGCCCATAATTTCCTTGACCTGTCAGCACACTAGAGGGTGATATGGTCAGTATCACGCCTGGCCGCCTTTCTTTCCCCAACTCCAGAAGAAGTCGGGTACCCATTTCTACAGCTGGGTGACTGGGGCGCCTCTGGCCGGATTCGAACCCCCGACCTTCGCCATGAGAGACCAGTAGACACATCTTTATTCAGCACGCAAACTGTTACAGAATAAAGCCGTGTGTCCCGTACAGCCAGTAAATACTCACAGCCCCTCTTACAGAACATAAACCACAAAGAAAGACTTTCCAGTCATTTCTATCTTTGACCTTGTTCTCTAAGTCAGTCCATGTCTTCGCTTGCCTTGAGGAACCCATGTCACAGCCTCTCTTGCCTTGAGGGTCCCATGTCACAGCCTCTCTTGCCTTGAGGAACCCATCTCACAGCCTCTCTTGCCTGGAGGGACACATGCCACAGCCTCTCTTGCCTTGAGGAACCCATCTCACAGCCTCTCTTGCCTTGAAGGACACATGCCACACCCTCTCTTGCCTTGAGGAACCCATGTCACAGCCTCTCTTGCCTTGAAGGACACATGCCACAGCCTCTCTTGCCTTGAGGAACCCATCTCACAGCCTCTCTTGCCTTGAGGAACCCATGCCAGTCTCTCTTGCCTTGAGGAACCCATGCCAGTCTCTCTTGCCGTGCCGTCTCTCTGCTATCTCAGCACGTAGCCAGCCCACCACAATCTCCTGGTTGTGATCTGTACATCGAATGGTTCTTGTCCTGTTCGGCTCCAGATCTCCTCATAATCTGACCTGATCTTGCCCTGGCCAAGGATTCTTCTCAAGCAAGCGCTCACAAACGTCTACAACATTTGCTGTGTTATCTTCGCCGCTTTTCATACCTCTTAACCACAAACAAACAAGTTTTTCTAATTCCAAGTGCCGTGCTACTTGGCGTAGCTGATCATTTGTCTCCACATTTTCTTGTCTTTTTTGTTTATTATGCGTCATAACAAGTTTTTACACTTCGTATCGAAAAGTCTTCATTTTATTCTAGTTATCGTGTGTCTGTAAAGCTAAGATAAAGTCTTCAGTTTATTCTAGTTATTGTGTGTCTGTAAAGCCAAGATAAAATCTTCGTTTTATTCTAGTTATTGTGTGTCTGTAAAGCCAAGATAAAGTCTTCGTTTTATTCTAGTTATTGTGTGTCTGTAAAGCCAAGATAAAGTCTTCATTTTATTCTAGTTATTGTGTGTTTGTAAAGCCAAGATAAAGTCTTCATTTTATTCTAGTTATTGTGTGTCTGTAAAGCCAAGATAAAGTCTTCATTTTATTCTAGTTATTGTGTGTCTGTAAAGCCAAGATAAAGTCTTCGTTTTATTCTAGTTATTGTGTGTCTGTAAATCCAAGATAAAGTCTTCATTTTATTCTAGTTATTGTGTGTCTGTAAAGCTAAGATAAAGTCTTCATTTTATTCTAGTTATCGTGTGTCTGTAAAGCTAAGATAAAGTCTTCATTTTATTCTAGTTATTGTGTGTTTGTAAATCCAAGATAAAGTTTTCATTTTATTCTAGTTATCGTGTGTGTGTAAAGCCAAGAGAACGTTGCAAAATCAACATCTCGGCCGAATACCATTTATATACCGAATATTTAAAATAATTTAACTCCCAACTTCATACAGACCTGGCCAGTTTAAAATAGCTAACTAAAGTATAAAACTAGCTTATGTTATGTTTTAAAATGTGGATTATTACATGTTATTTTTTATAATGTGAATTATTACACGTTATGTTTTAAAATGTGGATTATTACATGTTACGTTTTATAATGTGAATATATTATAACATGTTATGTTTTGTAATGTTAATTATTACATGCTATGTTTTATAATGTGAATTATTATATGTACTATAATGGTCACTACATGGGGAACTGCCATGCGAGCCCTATGTGACGTTTAACTATACGGGAAGGATGTAAGATGCAATGGTCACTGGTAGTTATTTAGCCACAACTGTTTTTGCCAAGTTCTGTAGTAATCACAATTTCTATGTCAAGTTCTGTAGCAGTCACAATCTCTATGTCAAGTTCTGTAGTAATCACAATCTCTATATCAGGTTCTGTAGTAATCACAATCTCTATGTCAAGTTCTGTAGTAATCACAGTCTATGTCAGGTTCTGTAGTAATCACAATCTCTATACTAGGTTCTGTAGTAATCACAATCTCTATGTCAAGTTCTGTAGTAATCACAGTCTTTATGTCAAGTTCTGTAGTAATCACAATCTCTATGTCAGGTTCTGTAGTAATCACAGCCTCTATGTCAAGTTCTGTAGTAATCACAATCTCTATGTCAATTTCTGTAGTAATCACAATCTCTATGTCAAGTTCTGCAGTAATCACAATCTCTATGTCACTTTCTGCTGTAATCACAATCTCTTTGTCAAGTTCTGTAGTAATCACAATCTCCAATGTCAAGTTCTGTAGTAATCACAATCTCTATGTCAAGTTCTGTAGTAATCACAATCTCTGTGTCAAGTTCTGTAGCAATCACAATCTCTATGTCAAGTTCTGTAGTAATCACAATCTCTATGTCAAGTTCTGTAGCAATCACAATCTCTATGTCAGGTTCTGTAGTAATCACAGCCTCTATGTCAAGTTCTATAGCAATCACAATCTCTATGTCAAGTTCTGTAGTAATCACAATCTCTATGTCAAGTTCTGTAGTAATCATAATCTCTATGTCAAGTTCTGTAGTAATCACAATCTCTATGTCATGTTCTGCAGCAATCACAATCTCTATGTCAAGTTCTGTAGTAATCACAATCTCTATGTCAAGTTCTGCAGCAATCACAATCTCTATGTCAAGTTCTGTAGTAATCACAATCTCTATGTCAAGTTCTGTAGTAATCACAATCTCTATGTCAAGTTCTGCAGCAATCACAATCTCTATGTCAAGTTCTGTAGTAATCACAATCTCTATGTCAAGTTCTGTAGTAATCACAATCTCCAATGTCAAGTTCTGTAGTAATCACAATCTCTATGTCAAGTTCTGTAGTAATCACAATCTATAATGTCTACCGTCGCCACCAACCAGGGCTTTAGAGGGTCAGGGCTACATTTGCAAATATCGTGGAGAGGTCAACATTAAAGGGAAAGGTCAAATGGCGACCTACTTTCTGCTTGGGAACCGGGATCACGTGATTGCTGAACCAGACGACGATTTCACCAGTTTGCCGGTCCTTGGCCAAGAAGGTAGGAATTCTGTGTCTGAAAGTGAGATGAAAGGACTATTATATTCGTTTCATTTATTTATTTGTTGCACTTTGTTAGATAATTGTGGCTTAGATATCTGAACGTCAGATTTTTAGAACACGTATGGATAACAGCTCAGTCTTAGTCTTAAGTTTCTTTGTACTTAGCTTAGTCGCAGATGAAACATTTTTAATCGTTATTTTTCACATATCATCTTACATGGCATCATCAGTCATAAGTGAGAGTATCCATATCTGTCTCTCTCTGTCTCTCTGTCTCTCTCTGTTTCTCTCTCTGTCTGTCTCTCTGTCTTTCTCTGTCTCTGTGTCTCCCTGTCTCTCTGTCTCCCTCTGTCTCTCTCTGTCTCTCTGTCTCCCTGTCTCTCTCTGTCTCTGTCTCTCTTTCTCTCTCTGTCTCTCTCTCTGCCTCTCTCTCTCTCTCTCTGTCAACCCGTGGCTCACCAGCTATCAGGTTCTGAAAGGACATAGTTCTAAAAGTAACTTGTTAAATCTTTTTAGAAATTATGTTTAAAGAAAGTGATGTTAGAGGAAACGCACTGAAAATGTATTTTTGTGCGTGTATGCCTGTGTGTGCGTGCGCACTATCTTGTTAAATGAATTACCTCTCATGTAGTTCACTCTCTTATAGTTCTGAATGTAACAGTTTCATTTTGCATTCTTTTTGATGTTTTTTTCCTCATGTAATTTATATACTTGTATTAAATAGAGTGTGTGAGAAGAACGAAAGATGGAGTGATGAAGGGCAGAATGTAAAACGGGATTGTGTGCTTATCTTCACTCTTTGAAAATAAAGATCATTCATTCATTCATTCTTTCCCTCTCTCTTAAAAGTTATCTTAAGCTGCTCTTACAGACACTGAATACAGTTAATTGTTTCTGAATAGTCCCGAAATGTTTGTTTAGTAGATAGTCATTTATATATGTATGTAGTTACTTCTGTACTGAGTGAATGTTTAAGAGCGAAACGTAAATGTTATATTTTATTTTATGTCTCCCAGCTTCAATGTTAATTATGTTTGTTACATGAACAGCATATTTGTAGAATGTCTGGAATAGAGTGAAAGATGTATGATAAAGGGCAGCATGTCAGACGGGCCTGCGTGCCCAATTCTTAACCCTTTTGAAATAAAGATCAATCAGTCAATCAATCAATCAATTTCTCTAACATATTGAATTTAGTCAGAATGTGTGAGCTAACGTAATCTACCTAGCGAACCATTTTACTAAGACCTAAATGTTTTTTTCCTAATAGATGCTTCTGCATCAGAAGAGAACAATGACTTCTGCAGTAGATCCACCAGATCAGGTAACCGTGATGATCCGTTTCTGGCAATCAACTTACCTGAGGATGGGATCAACAGTGACCGGGTGAGGGCGAGATGTGAGGCCGAAGGATACGAGGAGCCCAGAGACAGCAAAGTCTACCGAAGAGAAGAATTAATCTCCCTTGGTGACACGTTGGCGTCCAACACCGCTTCCATCTTGTGGTCGGAGAACGAGCTCAGAGACTCGCCCGTCACGGCCAGAGAGTGTGGCTTCGGGTTTGTCCGCGAACTCCACGTTGACATCGTGTCTGGGTCAGAGGACAAAGAGTTATGCCCTTCGTCTAGCAAAACCTGTCATATTTTATAAACCAGCCGCCTGTCAGTCTTTCGGCCCACGGGCATATAGCTCTGTCTCTGACCCGGAGATAAAACTACAGATCGATGAAATATTAGTCCTGGACATTGAAGCTGTTTTCATGTGAAAGAAGATGAGATTTACTGGTCCAGTCATCAGAAACATTTTAAATGGCCACATCCTTTTCTTCTCAGACGCAATCAACTCCACAGTCGTGGACTTTTTCAACGCAATTCGTTGCAGTCAAACAAAAACAAAATCAATTTAACAGTGGAACAGGATGATGATGATGAGATTTCTTGATGATGGATAGAGCACCAGCTCAGACATCTCAAACTGGCGGTGGAAATATGCAGTACGCAAGTACCATTGGCAACAGTAGCTATAGACAGCGGATTCCACCATAACATTAAAAGAAAAAAAAACAAATCCATCAGACACATAGTCTCCTACTTGCGAACGTTTTTACAATGACTAGAACAAAAACAGGCGTTCTTACAATGCTGGACACAGATCCTACTGATCTCTGTCAAATAAAAGTCACCCACCACCCCTACAAACTGCCCCGACAGTTCCCGTGCTACATGAAACACTCTCAAGACAAGAACTTTCTGCAACTCAGAAGTTCGGCACGGTTAACTCAAGGGAAGATCACCCCCTAAAAGTTTAGTTACTACAAAAATAACAAGGGCGTTAACTTTTATATTAGTACTGCAGGGGAACAAACCCTGAAAAATCCATATTGTGTTACAGATTATCAGTCTGTAGATCAACAAAAGATATATTAGTGTTTCTTAGTAGTGTATTAGTATTATATTAGTGATGACAATATTCATGTTACTACACCGAAATTCATCTCTGATTTGTCATCTTCTGTTATGTATTCATTTGAATGACTCATCCTTTAAAAATATTTCATGAATACTGAAAATTTTCAGGAAAGAAATAAAATCACAATTTTGTCCACATATTTGTGCCAGTTTTAATCCTTGCTTGACATTACTTCTCTGGCCAGTTTGGTTTTCAGAATGTTACAACATGCAAATGACTGAGTGACTGACAGCATCTTAAACAATATATCCAATATATTTCCAACACTTCAGCCAACACTTCAGCTGTCAGGCTCTGATGTTTTGTTTTTTTAAAAAAATCTATTTGGATGTAAAACTTTGTTTATCTCATCAGTTTAAGTTGTTGCAGGAAGCTTTTGTCTGTTGCTAACTTTGAAACAGACAAGTCTTTGCATCTTTCTATGTCTCATAGACTTTCTTCTACAGTGGTTATGTCCCCTGACTCATTAAGTATTGATGTACCATTTAATGAGTTCATAAACATTGTCTTATATCTTGTACAAAAACAGGCAAGGGTTTTTTCACTCTGTCAAAGCAACCTTTAATTGCCACATCATTTTAAATCATGGTGTTTTTCATTTTCTGCCACGATTTTGGCACAGTACAACAAACAAGATTCAGTCAGTCATTTGCATGTCCCTTGCTGAACTTTGCCTCCCTAACAGCTGTTCTGTAGGTCTCACAGTTGTAAACAAGATTCCCTGCTACTGATGCATCCATTTGCAGATTATCAACGATGTCCTCCAGCCATCTTCGCCTTGGTCTTCCTCTCTTTCTTTTTCCCATTATGTACCCTTTCAAGACGGTATTCTATAAATTCTCATGACATTTAATTTGTCCACAATATTTCAGTTTTCTCTCTTTAATCTTCTTTACTAGCCAACCTTC
Organism: Achatina immaculata; assembly: GCA_009760885.1. NCBI lineage: Eukaryota > Metazoa > Mollusca > Gastropoda > Stylommatophora > Achatinidae > Lissachatina > Lissachatina immaculata. Next base: position 24,054,723 of record CM019699.1, read on the forward strand.
TTCAGTATTAAGTTCTTGTAGTATGGATATATTTGTTCTTTTTGTGTCCATGATATGTGAAGAACTCTTCTGTAGCATTTACATTCAAAGGCATTTATGTGTTTCTCAGCTGTTTTGTTTTGTTAAGTGTCCAGGTCTCACAGGCATATGTTGCGATGAGAAAGATGCATGCCCTTAAAAATCTTATTTTTATAGTTCTGTCTGCTCCTCTCCATAGATTATTTAGTTGTCTTATTTTCTGAAGAGCGATAGATGTCCTCCTTTTAATTTACCTCATTGTATCTCCATTATTAGTTAGTAGTGATCCAAGATATTCATAATTTTTTATAAATAGGAAACTACGAGGCTTTGGTACAGTAAAGTAAGAGAACAAATATTGTATGATTAGACCTCGAAAAAATCGTAGACAAAGCACTTTAGTGAGACGTGAGAGAAAGAAAAATCACAAGAGAATTACCTTTTTTGGGGTGCTAGTTGGCTAAGTCGATAGTAAGCTGTTCTCTCGTGGCTAGACGGCTGCTCGTCCTACCGGAGTCCGTGTTCGAATCCCAGGTAATTCTCTTGTGATTTTTCTTTCTCTCACGTCTCACTAAAGTGCTTTGTCTACGATTTTTTCGAGGTCTAATCATACAATATTTGTTCTCCAAGATATTCAAAACTCTCCACTTCTTCCAGTTTTTCCTCATTGATACATATTTCAGCTGCCTTGTTTGTTTTGTCAGTTGTCATCACTTTAGTTTTCTTCGCATTAAGATAGGGGTTTTGCTCTTCACTATTCTTACAGACTGACATAATTAGTGAAAGATTACTGAAGGCAAAAATATCAGTTGATAAAATCTTTCACAGGTTGTGTTTGAGAAATTATCATAATGTGATGTTGGTTTTCAACCACAACAAGTTCAATCTGTTGAATTATAATCATGTGATATGAGTTTTCTATCATAAACAAGTTCGGCTTGTTGAATTATCATACTCATTTATGATGCTTACATTACAAAATTCCCATTTTTTAAATATGATGTGAAATTTGTGTCACAGACTAACTCAGTTTGTTCAGTTATCATTCTAAAATGTTATTTTCATCATGAACTTGTTCACTTTGAGAAGCATACAACCCCCCCCCCCCGGAAGAACTGTGTAAAGAGCACACTTATCTTAACACAGTCTTTGTGAGACAGTAACACAGATCTGTTTGCTTAAAAACTCTGACCTACTTCTGTAGCCCAGAAACCTGTAGCAAATGTAACTGTTATTTTTGTAAAATGCAATGTCAGATTGGTGCATGGATGGAGACATGGAGATCTCCGGTTGGGGATGAGGAAAATCTGGTGTGAGATCATTGAATCCAGGATGTGACAAGCCTATGGGTCTTTACAACAATGGCTATCAGAATGATGTAAACAAAACAGATTGACTGATTGATCCTTATTTCAAAAGGGTTAAGAATTGGGCACGCAGGCCTAACTGACATTCTGCCCTTTGTTATACAACTTTCACTCTGTTCCAGACATTTTGTTAGGAAAATCTGTTGTGAAACCAATGAGCCAGCAGACTATAAGTTTTGGCCAGGCCAGCCTACACCACTGTCTTCATGATAGTCCGAGCAAGACCACAGTCTGCCCTAGCAAGGAAAGGTGCTGAAGTCGGAGGTACCCAGCCAAAAGGCTCATTGCAAAAATCAGGGTCCCATGCATCATCGCCAGTGTGCATACAAAGAAGAAGAAGAAGAAGATGAAGCATAGAACATGTTCTCTTTGTCACTCTGTTCCAGACATTTTGTTAGGAAAATCTGTTGTGAAACCAATGAGCCAGCAGACTATAAGTTTTGGCCAGGCCAGCCTACACCACTGTCTTCATGATAGTCCGAGCAAGACCACAGTCTGCCCTAGCAAGGAAAGGTGCTGAAGTCGGAGGTACCCAGCCAAAAGGCTCATTGCAAAAATCAGGGTCCCATGCATCATCGCCAGTGTGCATACAAAGAAGAAGAAGAAGAAGATGAAGCATAGAACATGTTCTCTTTGTGAAGTACAGAATTTGTTCACATCATCTCCTCTGAAATCTGAGACTTTCAGGCATCAGTGCTACTCTGCCATCCTGGTCTGTAACAATCAATGATAGCTAAATCTGGTGTTCAGTATATAAAAAATACTGGTGACTGTGTACACATGACATTGTGTATGTGTGACATTCTGTTAACATATGACATTGTGTATGTGTGACATTCTGTTAACATATGACATTGTGTACATCAGACATTGTGATAACTCATGAAAGCATGTACATGTTACAGTGTGTTAATACATGACTTTGTGTACATATGACAGTGCTAACACAAGACTTTGTGTACATGTGACAATGTATCCATGTGACTGTGACTTTTTAAAAACTAGCACTAAAGGTAGACAGAGGTATCTGCTTCAGTTGTTCAGAAAAAGAAAAAAAGATAGAGAAAGAGTGAGGAAAGTTGGCAAGAACAAGAATAGGAGAACGTGTAAATGAAGAACATACAAAAATCCAATATGTCAGCAAAAGCCTTTTTCAAGCATCACATACAAAAACATTACAACTGATAAAAACATTAAAAATAGAGATAGAAGAAGAAACAAAACAAAATAAAAAAAAAGAAAAATTTAATCACTGTTTTGGTGTCCTTGAAAGAAACACAGGTACAAAATGCATTTATGTACATGTAATAATGTTTGTGTACATATGACAATGTGTGTGTACATGTGTATGTGTAACAATGTGTATGTACAATTGACAATGTGTATGTGTAACAATGTGTGTGTATATGACAGTGTGTATGTATGTGACAGTGTGTACATGTAACAATGTGTGTATATGTGACACAGTACATGCAACAATGTGTGTGTCTATGTGACAGTGTGTATGTGTAACAATGTGTGTACTTGTGGCACAGTACATGCAACAGTGTGTGTGTATATGTGACAGCATGTACGTCTCATAATCATCAAATAGTACAGGTGTCTAAAACAGCAGACATTTTCTAGTGACAGATTCCATCAGAGGTTCTTAACCTGGGACATCCTTACCCCTTTGTGGTGTGGGAACCAAATGATGGAGTATGGGGCCAGGTCTTCCAAAAAATTGTTCCCGAAGATTATTTCATTTCTTCTGTTTCTAGCTGTCCATATGTAAAGTAAAACCACGGTGATGACAAATTTTGAAGAATTACTGTTACTGAACAGAACTAATGATCAGTATCAGTAGCCTAAGATATGCAGATGACACTGTGCTGATGGAAGTGAATCAAAAAGACCTAAAGAACCTAGTGATGCAAATAAACCAAAAAAAAAAAAAGGCAAAGGTATGGACTGGAAATAAGTATCAGAAAGACAAAGGTTATGGTAACTTGTTGGGAAGAAATAATCATCATCATCATCAGGTGCCGTGCCGACTGGCTTTGGCTATTATGCTTCTCCAGAGTACATGATCCTTCATGCAGGCCATCAGTTCAGTTGGTGATCTCCTCTCACACCATCCCGCCAGACTGTCCAGTATCATTTCTTTTGGTCTTCCTCTTGATCTTCTTCCTTCTATTTTTCCTGTTGTTATAATATTTTCAATGCCCCCTCTTCTCATTGCATGTCCTATGAAAGCACATTGTCTCTCTCTTATCTTTCTGACAAGGTTTTTTGTCTCTCCAGCTCTTCTCATACATTCTTCATTAGTTATTTTTGCTGTCCAATAATACCAAATATAAATATAAAAATAAATGGGGAATTACTTGAAGAGGTGAAAAGTTTTGGATATCTGGGTCACGTGATAACGGAGGATGGAAATGAACAGAAGCATAGAAATGCCAACAAAAAAACACCTTCAGCAGAATGAGGAAGATCCTTATATCAGTGCAAATATCACAGCAAACTGAGACTGTGTATTATAACTTCCTACATGTACTCAGTATTCAGCGTAGAATCCCGGACCTTGAACATGACAACAGAAAAGAAAATAGAGGCCTTTGAAATGTGGATATACAGAAAAATGGAGTGTATCAATCTAGAGAAGACCATCTTGGGAGGATACATAATGGGAAAAAGAAAGAGAGGAAGACCAAGGCGAAGATGGCTGCAAGACATCGTTGATAATCTGCAAATGGATAAATCAGCAGCAGGGCATCTTGCTTACAACCGAGAGGCCTACAGGAGAGCTGTTAGGGAGGCAAAGTTCCGCAAGGGACATGCAAATGACTGACTGACTGATCAAGTCGACAGAGAAGAAGACAAACAAAGAAGTGCTAGATGGAGGGGGGGGGGAGGTAAACTGAAAATCATAGAAACAAGACAGATAAGATACTTTGGGCGCGTCAAGATACATAATACTCTACTGAAGACCCCTCTTGAGGGCAAGATAGAAGGAAAAAGAATAAAAGGAAGACAGCGACACAGATGGGTGGACAACATCAAGAGACCAACAGGAACCAGCTTGGATGAGTGTACTATGAATATGAAGGCAAGAAACAGAGCAGAGTGGAGACTCACTGCGGCCAATATTCTTTCAGAAGACATGTGATGATGATGATGATGATGATTAAAACAGTCTGGTAAAGAAGGTATAGGGACATACTGAGCAATCTGTTGTGGTGGGGGATCTGTAATCATAGAAAGGCTGAGAATCCCTGATGTCTAGATAATATATTCACACCATTCTTGTGTCAATCATTGTTATTTTTAAAAAAAACTTCTTCTCATCAACAATTTCTACTTTATTGTCAGTATATTAATTGTTAACCATGCATAAAAATACAGTAAATATCCTTCAACAATAACAACGGCACCAACAAGTCTAAAACATTAACTGGATGTTTATTTTTCAAAATATCTTTTCATTGAAATAATAATAATAATTGATCAGGGGAGCTAAGAATGATTTAAAATTAAAAAAAAACACGATGAGCAGAGATTACTTCCCCTCCGGAAATAATGTAGGTCATCATCAAGAGCCGCGTCCACTACTCCATTTCCTGCTGTCTTTGGTGTCGCTGGTCTGATCTTTACATTTTCTTTTTTTTGTGTGTGTAATATGGTTGCATATTTCTCTCAATTTATGCCTCATCTTTTAGTCTGACTTTTACAGTGGATATCAGATCAATTAATACTTGTTTTTTTCTTTGTTATGTTTCTTTTAATGAGCTGTGGTTTGCAACTTCTCTTAGAATTTTGTTGTTTTTATGTCCATCCAGGGTATGTTTCCCTTAAACTACAATCAGGGTATATGTTACATGTTTCTCTGAAACTATAACAAAGGTATATGTTGTATATTTCTCTGAAACTATAACAAGAGCATATGTTGTATATTTCTCTGAAACTATAACAAATGTATATGTTGTATATTTCTCTGAAACTATAATGAATATCCTTTTTCTGAAATTACAGCCTGTTTCTCAGAAAATAAATCTCTGTGCTCTCAGTTTCTGTTTCTCTGTTTATTATCAAAGTCTAACTCAAAAAAGCATAGGGGAAAAACTAGAATCTACAGTGTATGCAACATTATTGTTTTCATTGCAAAAATCACTCCATTACTTGTTACTCTTCTCTCCATGTTGTGAAATGCTGTTTTTTTTTGTTGCCTTTTTTGTTCTTGATTTGAAATCAGCTGTTAGAGGTTCTTCTTCTTCTGTGTTTGAGGCTGTTGGTCACGCCAGATCTTGATCCCTGTCAACATGGCACAGCCCGTGGTCCTCTCCAGATCCTGATCCCTATCAACATAGTAAAGCCCGCATTCCTCTCTGGATCCTGATCCCTGTTGACATGGCACAGCCTGCAGTCCTCTCCAGATCCTGATCCCTGTTGACATGGCACAGCCCGCAGTCCCCTCCAGATCCTGATCCCTGTCGACATGGCAAAGATGCAGTCCTCTCCGGATCCTGATCCCTGTTGACATGGCACAGCCTGCAGTCCTCTCCAGATCCTGATCCCTGTCGACATAGCACAGCCCGCAGTCCTCTCCGGGTCCTGATAGGAGCCCCAAAGCTTCTGCCCCAAGTTTGTGTCCTCTGGCCATGTCTCATGCCTCAGGTCTGCAAGGTTTGAATTAACGGATAATTCAAAGCTGTAGCGCTAATGAACGGAGTGTAACCTAATGCCGAGCACCAGGAGTGCGAGCACATGTACGATGTAACCATCTTGTCTGGACCCCCCCCCTCCCCGCTAAAGACAGAATGTGTTGGCTGTAGCGCAGTACCTGAGTAAAACAGGACACACACTTACGAGGTTAAGGATATTGTTCATATCCTGTAGTTTTTGTAATCTTTGACAGAGCAGGAAAAGTTGACGCTGACTAATCTGAAGATTATGTTTCATGTCAAGGATTGCATTCTATTAGTTCTATCTTTTTTTCCCTTCATTTGGCTCTCTTTAAGAGATTAAGTTTTTCATCATGAAATTTTTTTTTACTTTCATCTATGAAGAAAGATCTGTGAGAAGCACTTGATGTACTGGTAAAGTGTGTGTACAGTGTAGGTTCAATCTTATCTTATATCCTTCCCGTGCCGTTAGACGTCACATAGGGCTCGCAAAGTAGTTCGCCAAGTTTTCCTGTCTTCGGCGAGTCTTTCAACCTCATCAAAGGATGTTATGCCTGTTAACTTGGCCTCTCTTAATAATGTCCTCTTTAGAGTTTCACGCGGTCTGCCCCTTTTTCTTCGGCCTGTTGTGTTCCACTTGATAGCTTGTTTTGGGATTCTCTGATCATTTCTTCTCATCAAGTGACCAACATATGTCCATCTCCTTCTCCTGATCACCCGTGAGACTGGTTGTTGTTCAGTCATCTGTCTTATCTCTGCAATGTTCTTGAATTCATTCCACTTGATGCCGAGTATTTTCCTTAGGCATTTGTTTTCAAAAGAGTCTAATTTCTTTTCTATTTCTTTAGTTGTTTTCCAGCTTTCGCATGCATAAATGAGGGTGGATATTACATTTGAATTGAATAGTCTTAACTTGGTTTTTGTGCTTATAACTTTTGAATTCCATATGTTCTCAAGATTCTTGAAGATTGATGCTGCTTTTGCAATTCTGATCCTAACTTCCTTTCTAGTGTCACCATCCTGGTCTATGTAGCTGCCAAGGTATGCAAATTGATTGACTTCTTCAATATCTGTCCCTTCTATGTGTATTTTTCCATTTTGATTGATGGGAATTTTCATTATCTTTGTTTTGTCCTTGTTAATTTCAAGTCCTATTTTGCTAGCCAGTGAAGATAGGCTATCTGTTTTTTTCTTGCATGGAATTCACATTATTACTGATAAGAGTTATGTCATCAGCAAAATCAAGATCTTCTAGTTGGGTCCCATGTACCCAGTCAATACCTGTGTTACCTGTGCAGCATTTTGTCATTATGAAGTCTATTGTAATCCCAAAAAGTAAAGGAGACAGTATACATCCTTGTTTCACGCCTGTTTCAATCTGGAACCATTCACCCATCCCTTCTTCTGTCTTGACTGCACAACCATATCCATTGTATAAGTCCTTAATGATGTTGACAATTTTAGATGGTATTCCATATAGACATAAAATTCTCCATAATGAATCTCTGTGTATGCTATCAAATGCCTTCTTAAAATCTATGAAATTCAGTATTAATGGTTTCTGCTTTTCAATATGTTCTTCAAGTAGGGTCAATACAAGAGGGTAAACTGAAATTTTTACTACTTTGGTTTTGGTTAAATGAATATGCACGTGTGCTTGTGTTTTTTGTTTAAGAGAGATGATTTTTTTAAGAGTAAAATTTATGCTTCGAGGTAACTCTGTGGAAAATAACACAGGCAGGCCTTCATTAGCCTAAAGATAAAAACAATTTAAGAAATTTGATTTTTTTTTCCTTTAGCTGCAAGGCTGTGAAGCTGTTAGGAGCAAAACTAACATTTTCATTTCTTTTCTCATCATGTTTTAGCAGGTTACAACTAATTTGGTGGCCTGGCTGACTGAATGGTTAGGCACTCAGACTACTACTAATCCTGTGGTACCAGGTTCAAGTCCCAGCAGTGAAGACTTTTCTGGTACCATTACATCAAAAAGGCCCCAAGGTCAACCCAGTGTCTAAAAATGGGCACCAGAGAAATCTTTGAAGGTAAACGTGGCCGGGCGTAACACTGACCATATCACACTTTCTTGGAAATAACCGGCCTAACACCAGTATGTCTTAATGGCATGGAAATGGGGATTTTACCTTACAAAAACTAGTGTGCTATCTGTCCAGTCATTTGCTAGATATGAACATATTTGAGTAATCACTCATTTGCATTGGTTCATGCTTGCATAATTATCATACATATCTCATCCAGTAATAACATTTTTTTACATAAATCTCTTGGATATTATTGATTATCTTATCCATCTCTCTGAACCTTAAGTGCCCAGGGCACATGGGGCTTCCGTACGGGTTTTCCACAAATGCCTGTCCTTTGCCTTCTTTTCTGTTCTTGCCCAGGTGAGCCCTCTATTACTCAACATCCTCTCTATTGTTCTTCTCCATGTCTCTTTTGATCTAGCCTTACTTCTGTTCCCCTGTGGCGTCCATCTTAGTGCTATTTTTGGTAGTGAGTTATCAGTCATTCGGAGCACATGTCCTAACCATCGCCAGCATCTTTCCTCAATAATTGCTGTCAGTGGCTTCATCTTATCCATACAAATACATTATAAAATTCATTTCAAGACACCTGTATCAATTTTCAAATGTTTATATTTTAAAATTTATCCCTATATACTTAAATTTTTTTTTTTTTAAATAGAAAAAAGATTTGAAAATATGACTTTTATTACATTACACTATGTTTTCTGTACAAAGTTGATGCATTGTAATATACCTATACATAAAAATAAAATAAGAAAGCTTGAGAAACTCAAATATTGTTTTCATTCAGTTCTGGTATATCTTACAGCTACACTCCACCTATCACACTTCTGTAGTCTCAGTTTCATTATTTCCTATCTTTTAACAATACGTACTGCATGTTACACTCATGTTGCACACAGTTTACACAAATACGTGGCTTCTTATACTGTGAAATTCTTATCTCTGAAAGATAATTTACAGCAGAAAAAAAAGATGAACTGGGCAGTGAGGATGTTGTTTCTACTACTAGCATTACATGGTAGGGGTTCTCAAAACTAGTGATGATGTGGCTGCTTGCAGATTAGGACAGGCACATCTGAGTGATGGAGGACACTTTCGCTGACGCTGCCGAGAATTGTTCGTCGGATCTTGCCCACGCCTCTGGAGCCAAGGACAATCAAGTCGGCCTTGATAGTTTTACTGTAGTCGACGATCGTGTGCCAGATTTCCTTTCCCACTTGTCGTGCGAAGGATCCAGTGATCTGGAGAAAAATATGACTGAATATGTAACAGTGTGATCATACTATGTGACCAAACATGCGACAGATGTAAATGTGGCTAAATATGGGCAACCACGAGGCTAGTGTAAGCACAAGTGAACATAGAACCTGCGTAAGCATATGTTAACATCTGACTAATTTAAATATGGGTGAACACAAGGCTGATGTAAATGTGAATATCTGACTGGTCCAAGCAAGACTGAAATGTGACTGGTGTAAGCATGAGTGAATGCCTGGCTAGTGTAAACATATGTGAACTTATGGCTGACGTAAGCAAGACTGAAATGTGACTGGTGTAAGCATGAGTGAATGGCTGGCTAGTGTAAACATATGTGAACATATGGCTGATGTAAGCAAGACTGAAAAGTTAGGTCATGAAGCATCTGTGAATACATAACTAATGAAAGCATGTGTGGACATACGACAGATTTAAACACTGGTTATTATGTAACTGTTGGATGTGTGAATGATGAAACACACTTGTAATCATTCAATATAAAATGTTTATCAGATGTCAATAATTTGGTTTTGTCTATTTAAAAAAAATTTTTTCAGTAATTCATACAATGATTACCTTAAAAAAAAACTATTTACAATACAGCTTAAAACAACATGCTGTTAATTTATAATACAGTTTAAAACAATGTGGTGTTAATGTGTAATACAGCTTAAAGCAATGTGATGTTAATTTATATTACAGTTTGAAACTGTGTGATGTTAATTTATATTACAGTTTGAAACTGTGTGATGTTAATTTATATTACAGTTTAAAACTGTGTGATGTTAATTTATATTACAGTTTAAAACTGTGGATTGTTAGTTTAATAAAATGTTTACAACAGAATCTGAAGGAACATACGTTATTGGCCTTGAAGAGCTGATCTACGTGTGCTTCTATCTGGGCCGCTCTCTGTCTGTCTTCCTGCTCCAGTTCAACTATACGACCTGGAGAGGGGCCTGTTGATGGATGCATGACACATACCATCACGTTCATCTCACATTACATAAAGACATATAGTACATACACAATCAGAGGAAGAAAGATGATAGAAACAGTACAAATGGTAACAAACCTAGCAAGAAATATTTTTTTTTTTTTTTATATTGTCACTACTTAGAAACTACAGTCAGGGGAGTCAGTATTTTATAATGAAATCCGTTGGTTAACCTGTCTGGTTAACTTGTCTGGTTAACCTGTCTGGTTATTTGACATACTGCTATGAGTACTACCTGCTTTGTACATTTTGTCATTATTTAATCATTACATTAACCTTCAGTTATTTTCATTTCTTTTGAAGAAGCCAAATCTCACTAAATGCATTGTTCCCAAAAGATTCAAAGGTTCAGAATCAGACTCCAGCATCATTGTATTCAGGACACCAGCTACAAAGACTGCAGCAAACCACCCTCTTCCACCTAAAGATAGGCCACTGCAGACTACTGAGCCACCTACACAGTCTCAAAATGTCTCACACAGATGAGTGTCCATGTGGCAGTGGAGTACAGACTCCAGAATATATCCTTCAAGAGTGCCAAAACCACGTGGACCTGAGGCGCGAGAAATGGCCAGAGGACACAAGCTTGGGGCAAAAGCTTTGGGGCTCCTATCAGGATCTGGAGAGGACTGTGGGCTTTGCCATGTCAACAGGGATCAGGATCTGACGTGACCAACAATCTCGAACAAAGAAGAACTGCATTCTGGACAGTCCCATATATGCCCAGCCACATGCCACAGCATCCATCCAAGAGTATGTCTGCTAATAGTTCCCATCAATTGTTGGTTCTTTATGATGCATTTTCTGCAACACAGTTCAGATTTTCCTACCAGATCCCTTAATTTGTCCCAGCTCCAACAATCGTTTCACTATTACATTGTTCTTCCATTCCCATCTTCATTTTCCTGCAGTCTGTCCAGTAAAGTTTTAGCAATGTCACCCTTGTCCATTCTCAGTCTGACATTTATTTTAGCCTGTCCAGCAAGTCTATCCACCACCTCAATGCCATGTACTCCCGCACACCCTGGACAATAAAGCCATGTTAGGCGCATCAAAAGAGCATTCATCAGCTCTTAAATGTTAAAAGTATTTAAAACAAAATTAGAAACAGCTTTAGTAATTAACAAGCACATAGTTATGATGTTTCAGTTTAAACTGTTCATGTATTCATTAACTCCTAGGCTACTGAACAACACCCCCTCCCCCCACAACAATGCACAAACATTTTTTTGTAGTCAAACATCATGACCCAACAATTTTTCATAGAAAAAAATGGCACAAAATGGAACTGATTGCATCGTGTTACAGTTCTTGGCTAGGCTGTAACATCTGTGCATTCTGACTTAGGCACACAGGTGTAAATAAAACAATGAGCAGACAACTCACCTTCCAGAAAACCAACATCGCCGAAGTAGTCTCCCACATACAGAGTATAAACTTTGTTTCCTTCTCGGTGGAGATGCTTGATGTAAACTGTGTGTAAAAAAACCATGTTTGTAATACAATGAAGTGTGAAGAATTCTTTCATCATCATCATCATCATCATGCTGCGGCACTGCTTCATGAAAATTTTGGCTGCACTGAATCTCCAACTTGTTGTCACTTGTGAATCCTGACAAGCTTAGCCCCATCCACCTGTCTTCATGTAGTTCATTTTCCTCCAGCAATCCTCTCATTCATCATCTCAGTGGTGAAGTAGTTAGTGCACTGTTCTCTCCTGGCAAAGGCTGGTGGTCTGAATCTGAATTGAACCCATCACTTGGCTGTAGAAACTGGTACCTGGCTTTTCCTGGGGCTGGGGAAGGAAGGCAGCCAAGTGTGATTCTGACCGCATCCCCTTTTAGTGCAGTGTTTCTCCAACTGTGTGCCCCACAGCACTCCGTTGTGCCACAAGACAGCCAAAGATGTGATGCCAGTTTTGACTGTAAAACCACTTTTGTTCACATGACAGCCCACCCAGTACAATGTAAACAGTAAATGTCTTCAATTTGTGCATAATATGAACACTGGCATGCCTGGACAGGATTCTGCATTGTCAGGTGTACTGCAGTCTGTCAAGTATGAGAACCACTGTTCTAGTGTTCTGAAATGTTAAGAAAAATAATGCTAATAACATCATATATCCTTGTGTGGATGTCTGCACATCCTAACATCACATATCCTTGCGTGGATGCCTGCACATCCTAACATCACATATCCTTGCGTGGATGCCTGCACATCCTAACATCACATATACTTGTGTGGATGCCTGCACATCCTAATGTCACATATACTTGTGTGGATGCCTGCACATCCTAACATCACATATCCTTGCATGGATGCCTGCACATCCTAACATCACATATCCTTGTGTGGATGCCTGCACATCCTAACATCACATATACTTGTGTGGATGCCTGCACATCCTAACATCACATATCCTTGCGTGGATGCCTGCACATCCTAACATCACATATCCTTGCGTGGATGCCTGCACATCCTAACATCACATATCCTTGCGTGGATGCCTGCACATCCTAACATCACATATACTTGTGTGGATGCCTGCACATCCTAACATCACATATACTTGTGTGGATGCCTGCACATCCTAACATCACATATACTTGTGTGGATGCCTGCACATCCTAACATCACATATACTTGTGTGGATGCCTGCACATCCTAACATCACATATCCTTGTGTGGATGCCTGCACATCCTAACATCACATATCCTTGTGTGGATGCCTGCACATCCTAACATCATATATCCTTACGTGGATGCCTGCACATCCTAACATCACATATCCTTGTGTGGATGCCTGCACAGGTTAAGAGGGAAACCTTTACTATATTTTTTCCTCTGTCTGTGGTTATCAGCTTCAGGGAACAATTGTATAAACCGGTGCAAATAGCTATTTCTAAAACTTGGATTTTCAACCAGGAAGGGGCCAATCCTTTAGGTACACATTTAAACTGGGGAAAACCTTCCAGGCTGGAGCAATGCACAGGCCCCACTCCCCCCCCCCCCCCCCCCACTCCCACCAACAACAACATGAGTATTACATTTTGTATTTTGATCTATCCAAAATAGTTTAAGTTCGGCCACTTTTAAAAAATATTATTTATCACATTCATAATTATAACGCCTGATATTTTCTCTTACAGTTTCTGGTGTCGCTGTTAGTTTCTGTGTTCTGCTGTCAGTGTTGCTGTTGGCTGCTGTCAGTGTTGCTGTTAGTTTCTGTGTTCTGCTGTCAGTGTTGCTGTTAGTTTCTGTGCTCTGCTGTCAGTGTTGCTGTTAGTTGCTGTGTTCTGCTGTCAGTGGTGCTGTTAGTTTCTGTGTTCTGCTGTCAGTGTTGCTGTTAGTTTCTGTGTTCTGCTGTCAGTGGTGCTGTTAGTTTCTGTGTTCTGCTGTCAGTGTTGCTGTTAGTTGCTGTGTTCTGCTGTCAGTGGTGCTGTTAGTTTCTGTGTTCTGCTGTCAGTGTTGCTGTTAGTTTCTGTGTTCTGCTGTCAGTGGTGCTGTTAGTTTCTGTGTTCTGCTGTCAGTGTTGCTGTTAGTTGCTGTGTTCTGCTGTCAGTGTTGCTGTTAGTTGCTGTGTTCTGCTGTCAGTGGTGCTGTTAGTTTCTGTGTTCTGCTGTCAGTGTTGCTGTTAGTTTCTGTGTTCTGCTGTCAGTGTTGCTGTTAGCTGCTGTGTTCTGCTGTCAGTGGTGCTGTTAGTTTCTGTGCTCTGCTGTCAGTGTTGCTGTTAGTTGCTGTGTTCTGCTGTCAGTGTTGCTGTTAGTTGCTGTGTTCTGCTGTCAGTGTTGCTGTTAGTTGCTGTGTTCTGCTGTCAGTGTTGCCGTTAGTTGCTGTGTTCTGCTGTCAGTGTTGCTGTTAGCTGCTGTGTTCTACTGTCAGTGTTGCTATCAGCTGCTGTGTTCTGCTGTCAGTGTTGCTGTTAGCTGCTGTGTTCTGCTGTCAGTGTTGCTGTTAGCTGCTGTGTTCTGCTGTCAGTGTTGCTGTTAGTTACTGTGTTCTGCTGTTAGTTACTGTGTTCTGCTGTCAGTGTTGCTGTTAGTTACTGTGTTCTGCTGTCAGTGTTGCTGTTGGCTGCTGTCAGTGTTGCTGTTAGTTACTGTGTTCTGCCAATGCTGGTTATGGATGACAGACTACCTCCAATTTGTACAGAGTTTAGTGTAGCTATACAGCGGTATCTGCTACGCCCTCTGTCCACGAACATCTACAACACAGAATCACTACAATCTTATACAGACGCTCTGTAAGATGAGACTCTCCTATCTGTCTTCTAGGACTTTTATCTGGAAGGTCTAATGATTGCTGTAATCCATTTGTGCGGCTCGCCCCAACTGCTGAGATTTGTGTCTTTGTACAGATATTGTTTGTTTCGTAGATTTGTTGGACCCAACTAAGGCTAGTTTCTGTCTTGAAGGAAGGTAACTCGTAGATCATACTAAACACCAAGACAAACTTGTCTACCTCCATGTAGCAAGGTTTGCTGAGCTGCTAAGGTTTGTGCTGTTTTCATAAAGCGTAGTGTTTGACACACAAAACCTTCAGGCAAACATGACATGCGCGTACATTAACAGTGGCAGTTGTAGGGTCAGTCTTTGAAAATAACAGACGTACTTTAGAAGTGAGAGAAAGAAAAATGACAAGAGAACTACCTGTGACTCGAACCACGGACTCAGGTAGGGCAAGCAGCCGTCTAGCCACGAGAAGACAGCGCAGTTATCTGTAAGGTGGCCGAGTCGATAAGTGCCATGTACTCTCATGACTAGACGGCTGCTCGTCATACCGGAGGGTTATGGTTCGAGTTCCAGCTAATTATCTTATCATTTTCCTTTCTCTCACTTCTAAAGTATTTTATCTATTATTTTTTCCAAGACTAATCCTACAACACTGTACTGTCGCATTACCAATAATCCTACAACACTCTACTGTCGCATTACCAATAATCCTACAACACTGTACTGTCGCATTACCAATAATTCTACAACACTGTACTGTCGCATTACCAATAATTCTACAACACTGTACTGTCGCATTACCAATAATCCTACAACACTGTACTGTCGCATTACCAATAATCCTACAACACTGTACTGTCGCATTACCAATAATTCTACAACACTGTACTGTCGCATTACCAATAATCCTACAACACTGTACTGTCGCATTACCAATAATCCTACAACACTGTACTGTCGCATTACCAATAATCCTACGACACTGTACTGTCGCATTACCAATAATCCTACGACACTGTACTGTCGCATTACCAAGTTCTGTTTCCCCCAAAAAGTCCGCCTGCTTTTTTCTTAATACAAAAAAAGAACAATAAAGAAATAAGCAACAAAGGGAAGAAGAGAGAGAAACAAAGTAGAAGAATAAACGCTGCTATCCTCGGTTCAGACAAGAATATAACCACTAGTAATTTCAAATGGACATATGTCGGTCACGTGATGAGAAGAAACAGAGGATTCCAAAACAAGCTATCAAGTGGAACACAACAGGCCAAAGAAAAAGAGGCAGACCGCGTGAAACTCTAAAGAGGACATTGTTAAGAGAGGCCAAATTAACAGGCATAAAGTCCCTTGATGAGGTTGAAAGACTCGCCGAAGACAGGAAAAATTGGCGAATTACTTTGCCAGCCCTATGTGACGTTTAACGGCACGGGAAGGGGTTATAAGAATATAAGATAAGAATTTCAAAAGCTTCACAAAGTAGCAGAAAAACTTGACTATAATAGTCTTGTCTTACTTAAATACTTGCTACCTGACGAACTTTATCCTTCACTTTACGCTTGGGACGACCTGGATTTGGTGAGAAGGCAGGGCCGTACCTGGGCTGAGGTAGCAGGGACACAGTCTCTTGAGGCTGTTTCCAAGGATAAAAGTGGAATAATTCCACTTCTCATTTAAGTAAAGTGGAGTAGCTTTTCTTTTTCTTTTAACTTCATTTCTGTGAGCGAGTTTTGATAAAACATGATCATCGTGGACCATAGCTACAGCTCTGTGCTACCTACATCACGTGACACCCGGGGTTCCACCCAGCTTTTAAAAATGGGTACCAGGGAAATCTTGGAAGGTAAATCTCCGCCAGACGTGAAATGACCACATCACACTTTCATGGAAAATACGGGACTAACACCGTATTCCCCAATATGCCTTAATGGCATAGAAACGAGAATTTTACTTTTTTCTTTTTAATCAGGCGTAGCACAAAGAGAGAGAGAGAGATGGGGGGGGGGGGGGGGGGAAGGGGAGAGGGAGTAAATGAATTAATTTCCCACTATGTCTCTTTCAAAATCGGTTGTTTCTTCTTGTGGGACACGAGATTAGTCTGTGGGTTTTGGTTAGTCTTGAAGGCTCGAGTGGGGCGATTAGTCGAGTGAATTTAGAAACGAGTGAGTTTAAAGTCGAGTGAGTTAGAGTAAAGCGAGTTCAGAGTCGAGTGAGTGAATCAGCGTCGAGTCCAGTCGAATTCAACCATTCTGAAGACTCGACACAATAAAAAGTGGGGACAACTCGGACGCGACTTGCTACTTTAGACTTGCCATGAAGGACTTACTGCAACAGTGCTTTGTGTTGTGGGTGGCGAGTATGTAGATATTGAGTAAATAATCTAATCTTGCATAGTTCCGAGTATAGATCTTCTGTTAATGCTTGATAAATTAGTTCCGAGTATAGATCTTACTTCTGTTAATGCTTGATAGATTAGTTCCGAGTATAGATCTTACTTCTGTTAATGCTTGATAGATTGGCTTGCGGAGGTATCAATGGGATTGTGTCGGATCACTTTTTCTAATGAAATCTCTACTCGATAGTCTGACACGTGGTCGCTTTTGTTCTGACACTAAATGTCGGGAGGGGGAAGAGAAATGTTCCCTCTAAGCTGCGCGATGACGGATACAGAGAAATAATGCCAGGCAGGAAATTTATATTTCGCACAAAAAAGTTACTACTTTTATTCTCCGGTCTCCTGACGTTACTTTGCACTGTAGTAGCACTGAAGAAAAATATGTTAGCATCACATTAGTTTGACTTCTTTGAATGTTCATATTTCTTTCTGTGATATCTTTAAAGTATGCACCGTTATCTGACGTTACGAAACATATTAGTACACGAGAAGTTGTGTGTAGTTTGACACATATTAGCACACGAGAAGTTGTGTGTAATTTGACACATATTAGCACACTAAGAAATTGATGTGTAGTTTGACACATATTAGCACACGAAGAAATTGATGTGTAGTTTGACACATATTAGCACACGAAGAAATTGATGTGTAGTTTGACACATATTAGCACACGAAGAAATTGATGTGTAGTTTGACACATATTAGCACACGAAGAATTTTCTGACATTATGTCTGCACTCAGGTTCACAATTCTGCGCACGGCAAAACCTTAGAGGGCGTATAGAAAGTAAGTAGCATGGTTCTCATGTCTCGTCTCAAAATAATAACAATCGCAGACGATGGGAAATGTGAAACAGAGATTGAACACAAGAACAGGAATGGCTGAAAGCATCTTCTACAAAAGTAAATACATAAATCTCCAAACCAAGAATGCAGTAACTAAAACTATGACTTGTCAAATGCCGTGTATATTTCAGACCCCATAAGCAGCGGCGGATTATCCATTAAGCTGAGCTGGTCTACGCCTATGTGCCTCGCCGGATAGGGGCTCAATGCCAAGGGGGAAAACAACTGCAAATACAGATTTTTGTTTTATGTATTTATCGGGAGATGGGCGGTTTAGTCGGAAGGGCCAGGGCCCTTAGTATGTTTGGCTTACGGGCTTGGGTAATAATTAATCTGGCATTGCCCCTACAGTTTAGAAGTATGGACAATCAGGGGCCAGGCCCTTACTATGTCTGGCTTACGGGCTTGGGTAATAATTAATCTGGCACTGCCTCTACAGTTTAGAAGTATGGACAATCAGGGGCCAGGCCCTTATTATGTCTGGCTTACGGGCTTGGGTAATAATTAATCTGGCACTGCCTCTACAGTTTAGAAGTATGGACAATCAGGGGCCAGGCCCTTACTATGTCTGGCTTACGGGTTTTGGGTAATAATTAATCTGGCACTGCCTCTACAGTTTAGAAGTATGGACAATCAGGGGCCAGGCCCTTATTATGTCTGGCTTACGGGCTTGGGTAATAATTAATCTGGCACTGCCTCTACAGTTTAGAAGTATGGACAATCAGGGGCCACCGGGAGCCAGGTAGGGCTCTGGTGTCAGTTACTGTCCAACTGTGTCTCATATGAAAAGCGAGAAAAATGTGGGCCGCCGGTTCCCTTCAATAGTTGGACCCCAGAGGTACAACACTTCTTTCTCACTCTCTTCTCTGATTTGTGAACAACAAACAAGAAACTAAATGCACATGAAAATCGAGGCCCGTGAAAACTGAGCACATCAAAGCGGGGCACATTTCGTGGACAGAAAAGAAATCAAAGATTTTTTTTTTTTACTTTGAATTAACAATAAACTAATGAAAACGTGAAAGCAAACACCAGAGCAACGAGAAAAACCATGATGATGGCACATGATGATGTTTAATTAAGGGCAGAAACTCTGTACTATACCTGTGGTTTGTACATCTGTGACAGAAAAGATTGTGTTTCACACCTTGTTGTATGTGCGTACATACCTCAGGTATACATACAGGCTATTGTGTTGTACCAACGATATTTGTTCGTGCCATAATTCGGATATAAATTCAGAGTGCTCCAAGTATTGTCCTGTACAGTAACGCACAATTGACACACCAAAATGTCGGGCGTGATGTTTGGAAAATGTAATAATTGTATGGCATGATAATATACTTACAGTCAAGACAATAATCGCTGTTTTGACTAGAGTCCAGCGATATCAGAACGGTTGCCATATTATGTTTGTGTGTAACACAGCCCACGGTATGTCCCGGCTGACAAAGAGAATATGTGGCACTGTGGGAGGGGCAACTTTCTGAACTTTGACCTCTGGCATAACTTTCAACCAATTAACGTACGGCCTGCGGACGCGAAAACACGGGCTTGAGTTTTTTTTCTCCGCTAAGTTAAGGTTACCAACCCAAACGTGAAACTTTTAACATCTCGAAGGTGCCTTTTTTCACGTTGAAGTTTACCTCTGTCGCGCCTTAAACCTTGGCCATCTATCTGATCTACTGATATTTCTCTTACTGGATTTTGTCCAAAATAGGCTCTATTCTGTGTTTTGAATGTTTTTTTTTAATGTGTAAAATATCCTTTACTACTTGGTTCTAGATGTGCGTTGTCATTTCATTTCCATTATGTGTTCCTATACTTCTTTATATATCTTGTTTGTAATCCATAAATGACGTTGGATCTAATTATTTATGTTACTGCCTAGCGACTGAGACATACTAAAGCAGAATATTCAGTTGGAGTTAGTTTGTGGCCAAAATAATGGGCAAGGTTGAATTGTCTTAATCAAAGGAAAATTCGAACAGTGGAATTTATAATGGTTAAATATAATGTTATCAAAGACTGAATTTAAAAATATCCACTGCGGAATTTAAAACATGGCGGAATTAGTGTTATTGTGAATCTTTATATAATTTTTCTTATTTGATTTTGGAACAGATTTTAAAAATATTATTTGTTTTTGGCTTAGGCGGTGGTGAGTCACACTCATTGGGCAGACTTCTTTAGCGCAAACACTGAGAGTTGGCAATGATAGCTGGTAAAGTCATGATGTGCTGCTTGTAAATCTTGAGCACTTAAACGCTCAGCCCAAACAGCCAAAAACAAGTAGTATGTTTACTCGTTACCTAGCAACAGAATGATCGTAAATCAAAGCAATGATACAAGGACTCGGTTACTAGAGCTTTCTAAACAGCGGACACCCTAGCGAAAGAAGGTAGGTAATCTACACCAGGCAGACGCCAGCACATCATTTGAGGAGGCCAAAACAGTGATAGATCTCAGAGGCCAAAACAGTGATAGATCTCAGAGGCCAAAACAGTGATAGATCTCAGCTACAAGAACAAGTGGGGGAAAGAACACCCAGATTACCAAAGAAGCGATGCCTACTACCAGCCAAACAGAGAAGAACAAGTCACCATCACCCTAAGGCTACGCACCTGGCACAACAGGCTAAGATACCACCTGTACAACAAATTCAAGATTGGATCAAATGATGAATGTGTGCATGTGGCACCGATAAGATGACAGCAGACCACATGCTGCAGGAGCGCCCAATATATGAGAAACAGAGACGGCAAACATGGTCAACTACCACACCAGTCCACAAAAAAAACACACAAAAAAAAACTGTATGTGGATGCCCACGCTCTCCAGATGACCAACATCTACTTCAGAAGTATACAAGTCATTGTTATAAGAAGAAGAGGAAGGAGGAGGAGGAGGAGGAGACTACTAGTATCGACTCTTCCTGACGATATATCCGAGACAAGTTCAACTGTCCATTTTCACCTGGTTTCGTTTACTAGATTGACTGACCGACCCGCCAGGTGCAAAACTTAACACACACCGTCAGAGCGGCCACTGTTTACGTGCTCCAAGTTTAAACAACAATCAGATTGTTTCCCTTGATCATGGACCAGGCATGCCCAGATCAAAGCTGCAACACACGAATAATTAGTGTGGAAGTATACAACTGTCCGCGAGGCCACTCAGTAATGCTGTGATAACAGCACGTATAAACTAGGGGAAAAGTAGGAACATGT
Organism: Achatina immaculata; assembly: GCA_009760885.1. Taxonomy (NCBI): domain Eukaryota; kingdom Metazoa; phylum Mollusca; class Gastropoda; order Stylommatophora; family Achatinidae; genus Lissachatina; species Lissachatina immaculata. The sequence continues at coordinate 24,075,771 of CM019699.1, forward strand.
TTAGTACTTAACGAGCACACAGTTGTGATGTTTCAGCGGGGGCCTTAACCATACAAATAACACATAGGACGAAGAAAGAGAGAGAGAAAGAGAGAGAGAGAGAGAGAGAGAGAGAGATAAAATAAAAAGTCACATGAATGCTATGTTAAAAATATGAATGGGGAAAAAATTAGAATAAAATAAAATAAAATGAATGCAGCACTTAACTGTGACGTGTAAGAAGATGTGGCTTGTAAGAGGCTGTGTTCACAGGAGACCAAGGTGAAGTGTAGAGAATGTTTAAAATTGAGACTTGTGAGTATGGTAAGTGGGTCGTAAATAAGGAGGGGGTAGGGGTGGGGGCCGTGGAAAGCAGAGAAAGAGAGAGAGAGAGAGAGAGAGAGAGAGAGAGAGAGATAATGGTAATCTAGACGGAGAAGGTGGAATAGGTGTGTTATAGTTGGGGTAGAGGGGTTGTAATGTGATCCTGTGATGAGGTTCTGAACTATGTGTTGCGAGTGAGAAGGGAGTGTAACTTAGTGCAGAGGGATTATGATAGTGGAAGAGGGGAATGTTAGTTGTATTTGAATAACGAGTTCAAACCGTATGGTTCCAGCGTCCCGTATCCCTGAGTGTAGTGGTTCTCAAGCGCTAGGCGGCTTTTGTCATCAGCGTAATATTGTTTAATGGCTATTACTAGAAAATCATATTTACCTTTGTGGTTAGGACCATTGAAATTATTAGGAACTGGTTTCGAAGCATGCTGGGTGGTATCGTACAGATGTACAGATGGTTTAAACCAGATCAAAACTGTGAACGTTGGATTCTTGATCAGAAGACATCAGACGGTCTTTGTTGATTATTTATTGACATGTGTCAGTCAGAGAGATAGACATCTACTACTCTCCGCCTCTTACGTTCAGACTAACTGGAAATGTTAGATAAATATTTCTTCTCGATGGCACCACAACATCTATTTCTATCTGTCACCAGAAGTAAATCTACCTTAAGACAGAAATATTTATGTTTCATTTGTTTCAGCGGATACAGGAAATAATAGCGTTATTTTGAATACAGACAGATATGAAAGTAGTCTTATAAAATTGCCTGAAAATGATAACATACACAGGAAAAGCTCTCATTTTGACTCTGGTCCACTTCGTCCTGACGCTGGTGTGTCTTAAGTCAAAACTACCCTGGTATGTAGAGTGACTGCAGTGGGAAATGTTTACAAGACAGTGGTGGTTGTCTTGGTGACGTTAGGTTAGTCGGAAGAAAGAACTACTTTCTCGGGGCCGGAGAACGAACAAAGAAAGTTTAATCCGCGTCTAATTTGAGTGCGTGATGGAGCATACGGACGACAAGATGGTTACCTAGGCAGCTGCAAAAAAAGCTGTTAAGTCCAACCTCTACATAACATTGACTGATTATGGCGACCACAAGTAGAATAGGCTAATGTTGGGTATGGACACAAAAGGTAAACTTTGATGTTAATTGTATGGAAGACATGATGTTAAATCAGACACATAAGTGTCAGTGGTTCCCCCAATTCTTTTTTCAGGTCACCGTCCCCCTTCCTCCTAAGGAACATCTTGAGAACCCCCTCCCCCCTCATCATCATCATCATCAGGTGCCGTGCCGACTGGCGTTGGCTATTATGCTTCTCCAGAGTACCCGATCCTTCATGCAGGCCATCAGTTCAGTTGGTGATCTCCTCTCACACCATCCCGTCAGACTGTCCAGTATCATTTCTCTTGGTCTTCCTCTTGATCTTCTTCCTTCTATTTTTCCTGTTGTTATAATATTTTCAATGCCCCCTCTTCTCATTGCATGTCCTATGAAAGTACATTGTCTCTCTCTTATCTTTTTCACAAGGTTTTTTTGTCTCTCCAGCTCTTCTCATACATTCTTCATTAGTTATTTTTGCTGTCCAGGGGATTCGCAACATTCTTCTAATAAACCACATTTCTGCTGCTTCCAATGATTTTTGTGCATGATTCACTTCCACCCCCAACTCTCACCCACCCAAAAAGCTTGTGCACAGTTGGTTTTGATGCCCCATATCTTTCTTCCAACTGCCACCCCCCCCCCTCCCCCCGCGCGGTTGGAGGTCTGTACTGTAAACTTTACGAACCGCTGACACACATTGGCCTCAGTCACAACTTTCACATCTGACCCAGATTGTTTATACTGTTAATATTTATACTATTAATATTTAACTGTTAATATTTATACTGTTAATATTACAGTTTTCATGAAACAAATGTTGCAACACTTACATAATAACAATGAAATTATTGCTTCATTATTTCTCACGGTTTTTACTATTAAAGATTAGATCTTTATCTGTGTGGACTTTTGGTCTGGTAACATAAAAGTTAAACAAAACTGCGCTCTCAGCACAACTTGTGGACACTGGCAACGTGAATAAAGTGAGAAATTCTTTGCTTGTTGTCGTCAACTCTCTACACACACAGTGCTCATTTTATCGGGTTATATTTCATGCTGGGTTTCCAGGACGATTTCAAGAAACAACGAAATGGTGAAAACAACTGCTTGCGACTGAAAGACATCGAATTAATTAACAAAATATAAAGCTCATAATGAAACCTGACAACAATTAAAACAAACATACATGAAACCTGACAACAGTTAATACAAACTTACATGAAAAGCTGACAACAGTTAAAACAAACTTACATATACATGAAACAGTTAAAACAAACTTATATATACCCAGAACATTTAAAACAAACTTATATATATATACCTGGAACAGTTAAAACAAACTAAGCACTGTTATGAATTAACTGAGGGGAAAATCTTAGCATGACACTGGAGAGTGAACTGGGAAATATGCAAGTTCAAGTGGAGAAAAAGAGAAGATGGCTCCAGCTGCAGATGAAGAAAAAGGGAAGATGGCTCCAGCTGCAGGTGAAGAAAAAGGAAAGATGGCTTCAGCTGCAGAAAAAGGGAAGATGGCTTCAGCTGCAGGTGAAGAAAAAGGAAAGATGGCTTCAGCTGCAGAAAAAGGGAAGATGGCTTCAGCTGCAGGTGAAGAAAAAGGGAAAATGGCTCCAGTTGCAGAAAAAAAGGAAGATGGCTCCAGTTGCAGATGAAGAAAAAGGGAAGATGGCTCCATTTGCAGAAAAAAGGGATGATGGCTTCAGCTGCAGAAAAAGAGAAGATGGCTTCAGCTGCAGGTGAAGAAAAAGGGAAGATGGCTCCATGTGCAGAAAAAAGGGGAGGTGACTTCAGCTGCAGGTGAAGAAAAAGGAAAGCTGGCTCCAGATGTGGGTGGAGAAAAAGTGAAGATGGCCCCAGCCGCAAGTGGAGAAAAAGGAACGCTGGGCCCAGATGCGGTTTATTTTATTGACCTGACTAAGAATCATGGTGCCACTTAGGCAGAGAAGCCATTTTTTTTCCAAATCTTGCCTACAGTAAAATAATGTCTGACCAGTTCGAAGAAAAATGTGTTTTAAACGTTCATCGCGTTATCCTTTTTGTTAGTTCAAAGCTTGGACTAGACAGAATAAAGGTAACTCTGTTCAAGACCAAGCTTCCTATGTATTGCTTTCAAAGGTGTGAAGTGACGACAGATTTGGATTTATTTATTATTAAAAAGCTAGGCCGCTGAGTCTTGCAACACAAACATTGTTTGTTACTATTGTTGATCGCGTATTAGCAGAATCAGTTTTGAGAAAAGCTCTGCAAACTCATGCTCTGCGCGCCAGCCAGCCACACACACACGCACGCACGCACGCACGCACGCACGCACGCACGCACGCACGCACGCACGCACGCACACACACGCACGCACGCACACACACACGCACACATACACTGATATATATCTAATTCAAGTTGTCTTTTGTGATGAATAAAGTTATTATTAACGGGACAACCAGTATACGTGCAGTAGCTGAAGTAATGATAGGGCAAGAAACACCCCGGACAGAAAATCATATAAGTAACAGGTTTATTAACAAGTAATGCATATATTAACAAGTAATGCATATATTAACAAGTAATGCATATAGTAATGCATATATTAGCAAGTAATGTATATATTAACAAGTAATGTATATATTAACAAGTAATGCATATGTTAACAAGTAATGCATATATTAACAAGTAATGCATATATTAACAAGTAATGCATATATTAACAAGTAATGCATATGTTAACAAGTAATGCATATATTAACAAGTAATGCATATATTAACAAGTAATGCATATATTAACAAGTAATGCATATAGTAATGCATATATTAGCAAGTAATGTATATATTAACAAGTAATGTATATATTAACAAGTAATGCATATGTTAACAAGTAATGCATATATTAACAAGTAATGCATATATTAACAAGTAATGTATATATTAACAAGTAATGCATATGTTAACAAGTAATGCATATGTTAACAAGTAATGCATATATTAACAAGTAATGCATATGTTAACAAGTAATGCATATATTAAGAAGTTAATTCGCACGCATTTTCCTCGTCTGAGACCTGGGACAATGGAGCCCTTGTCTGGGACAATGTTTTGCCCGTTTTAAAGTTGGCTGCTATTTTATTAGGTCACGCACGAAGGTCCACACCCGGTTCAGTCGTGACACCTGACGCAGAATAGGTGAAAATTACAGGTAAACAAACTGCATCCATGAAGGTATCCAACACTTCACCTCACTGACGCAGTAAATTACTGGCTCTTTTGTTATGTTCTATGACCATACTCGGCGTTACACTAGGACACGGCGTAATCGAAGAGCGACACTACAGTTTTATGGCTTACCACGAACTCAGTGTTGTTCACCAACTTGGGGGTATTCCTCACTTTTTTCGTTTACCTTAAAGCTATGAGCTACTGTGTACTCCGAAGTGAAACAATTAGAAGGGGGGAGGGGAGGAAAGAGAGACTGACTGATTTATTGAGTGATCGATTCACTGAGTGATCAATTCAATGAGTGATTGACTCATTGAGTGAATGATCTGCAAAAAGTGAAGAACTGGGCCCGAAGGTCAGTCTGATATTGTGCCTTTTATGGTACAACTTTTTTCTTTTTTAAGAAATCTACATCATATAGAACTAATATACTCGTATTAGACTTAAAACAAACATGGTAAGACTGAAATAACAAAATTAAAACGACAAATATCTCTCTCTCTCTTTTTCTATATATCTCTCTCAATCTCTCTCCCCCCTCCCCAAAGAAAATCCTCGCTCAAAAGTGGAGACAATTCAATATTTCGGCAAACGCCTTTTCTCAAGGACCACAAACAAAAAACAACACAACAGATAAAACCAGGAACAAAAGACTCAGCTTTTTGTGGTATTCTCCTTGTAAGAAAGACGGGCACAAAAATTCCATCTACTTTTATTACTAGAGGCAGTTTTACAGCAGTCGCCATTTCTCTTATCTCTCAGTACATGAAATAACTACATACATGCAACACACATGAGAGAGAAAAACAGAGAGAAAAAGAAAGAGGGACAGAAAGAGAAACACAGAAAGAGAAAGAGAGACAAAGAGGAGGAGGAGGAAGAGGAGAGAAAAAGATAGAGAGAAAGAGAAACAGAAAGAGAGAGAAGAGAAGGAGAGAGAGAGAGAAAGAGGGAAAGACAAAGAGGAGGAGGATAAAGAAAAAAAGATAGAGAAAAAGAGAACGACAGAGAGAGAGAGAGAGAAAGAGGTAGAGGGACAAAGAGAGAGACAAAGAGGAGGAGGAGAGAGAAAAAGATAGAGAGAAAGAGAAAGAGAAAGACAGCGAGCTAGAGAGAGAGAGAGGAAGAGATACACAAAGAGGAGGAGGAGAGAGAAAAATATAAAAGAAAAAGAGAAAGAGAGAGAGAGAAAGAAAGATAGAGAGACAAAGAGGAAGCGGCAGATATAAAGAGGAGAAGAAGGAGGATAGAGAAAAAAGATAGAGAAAAAGAGAAAGACAGAGGTAGAGAGAGAGAAGGAGAGACAAAGAGGAGGAGAAAGCGAGAGAAAAAAGATAGAGAGAAAGAGAGAGAAAAAGAGAGACCGAAGAAGAGAGAGAAAGAGAGAGAGAGAGAGTGGAATAGAGAAAAGAGACCGGGAGAGATAAAAAAAAGAGAGAGAGAAAAGAGAAAAAAATCAGAAAGAGAGAGCAGACAGAGAATGGTAGAGAAAAAGAGAGAACTAGAGAGAGAGAAAAAAAGTAGAGAGAGAGATGAGAGAAAGAGAGAAAGAAACAGACAGAAAGATAAAAAGAAAGGAGAAGAAGAGAGAAAGAAAGAACGAGAGATCGAAGCACATACTTACCAGGCATGTCATAGGCACGTTTGATTCTTCTCTTGCACCAGAATAAAGCCACTTCCTAAATTTTGTTTCGTTCCTTCTGAACTCCGCCTCGTTTTCAGTTTTCTCATTTTCCTAAACCAAATTTGAGTTTTAGCTCTACACACGACACACTAATTGGTTATTTCATCTTACAGCTGATTGGTCCGTTTGGTCTGCATTCTGGCGCTACTGGTTCGAATGATTAGACCACAAAACTCAATCTCTTTTGTTCATGCCAGAAGATTTTTAAAAAAACCGCGGCAGTGGCCAAGCGCTAGCTGTCACTTCAGAAGTACAACGAAACAAGCTTAAGTGGCAGATTATATGTTTATGTGTATGTGGGAGGGTGGGTGGGGTGTAGATAAATTAACAGAGACTCTGAGTGGGTCCTTACCAGGAGAACTTTAGTGCCAAATTTTCAAACAAAAGAAACCGTATTACGAATACAACTGAATTCCTTAACACTGGCGTGTCAGGTACCCTGTGTCGTTAAATTGTCTGCGATGCCAGGACAGCAAGGGATTTCGTAGTCTGATTTCTTCTTTTTTAGACAGGTCAGCGTGTTCCTGCTGAACTTGCGATGGTCACAAGTGGCAAAAAGACACCAGTGTGTTCCTACTGAACTTGTGATTGTCACAAGTGGCAAAAAGACACTAGTGTGTTCCTACTGAACTTGTGATTGTCACAAGTGGCAAAAAGACACTAGTGTGTTCCTACTGAACTTGTGATTGTCACAAGTGGCAAAAAGACACTAGTGTGTTCCTACTAAACTTGCGATGGTCACAAGTGGCAAAAAGACACCAGTGTGTTCCTACTGAACTTGCGATGGTCACAAGTGGCAAAAAGACACCAGTGTGTTCCTACTGAACTTGCGATGGTCACAAGTGGCAAAAAGACACTAGTGTGTTCCTTCCTTATCATTGTACTGGATTTCCCGACAGGTAAACGGAAGGTACTATGTCAGCCTCCTACACCAGCTGTCATGTTGCCCATTTATTCTTTGTGTCCAACAGAAAGACCCAACGATGATCACATCATCTTACCTCTCTGACGATCCGTGCTCTTTATAATTATCTTATGAACTCTTTTGGCTTCTATTTGTGTTCCATCTTCTTTCAGTCTGTCAGGGTTCCTCGATTCGTCGTTATTCGAATAATTGATTATCATCCACCCATTGCCGTGCAGACAGGCGTTGACGATCATGCTTTCCCACAATTCTCTGTTCCTGGTATTAATCATGAGCTGGACTGGTATTCTTTCTCCATGCAACTTCATCGGTCCATCTATCATCTTCTCTCTTTGTCTGCCTCTGCCTCTTTTGCCCTCTGTCATCTCTGTTGTTATCAAATATCCCAGTCCACCTGCTCTCATGGCGTGTCCTATGAATCTGGATTGTCGTTTCCTGAATTTTGTTATTTCTTGCCTCTCTTCTTCTGCCTCTCTCATGACCTCTTCGTCTGATCTCTTCCCTGTCCAGGACATCTTTAGCATTCCTCTAAGGAACCACATTTCCGTGGCCTCCAGGCGGCGCTGTATTTCCCTGGCGACTGTTCGTACTTAACATCCATAAAACAGGAGGGGTTCAGTATAGCACCGGAGCGCCCTTTTCCTTACTTTCAGTGTTGGTGATTGATTACACAAAATGTTTTTCATCCTTTGAAACATTATTTTAGCAGGTGTTAATGTGTTCTTTATCTCCATTTCACATCTTTCGTCTGAAGTTATTAATGTCCCTAGGTATCTGAACTTGTGTTGACGATCCGCATTTGGATCGAAGGGTGTACAACCTTGACCGAAACGTAATCGTCCACTAGACTTGGTAGTGATTCCAGGGTTAGTGTGTGACTGAACAATTTCTTGCATTATTCGTGTCCGAGGCATGGCCGGGCCAGGTTGTGTTTTTTTTCTTTGTGCATAAGGATGTTGCTGTAATTATGTGTTATATTATGTGATTTGGACGGCTGATTGTTTAGCTATGATTTCTGCCCGTGCATTGTCTCATGTTGTGTAAGTTTATGTAAAGTAGTTTGATGCAGGTTTCTAGTCATTATGTGTCGTGATGTAATTTATGTGAAGTTTTGTTAATAGTTAATGTTGTGATGATACATGTATATTATTTGTAAGTGATTGGTTATTAAATATGTTACGATTTCATTTTGAACACTATTCATATTATATTAGTATTGCATGCTTGATCTTATATATGTATTCATTCACATTTACCATGTGCTTGCATTCAAACTGATTTTAGTCATGTATGACAACTGCGATTGCATACAGTATTGATTATAGTAATGTAAAGTCATGTGCAGCTATGACTGCGAAATATTACGTGCAACTGCACGTATAGTCTTATGGAAGGCTTGTGTGAGTTTTGAAGGAGTTATGTCCATAGAATTCGCCATGTTAATAATGCAGGGCAGTGAATGTTCATTATTGTATGTTGTTATGCTTGGATTATTATGGCATTGAATCTGCATTCTCATTCATCCATTGCTCTCTCATTTATTCTCACTGATTCGTTCATCCATTGCTCTCTCACTTATTCTCACTGACTCGTTCATCCATTGCTCTCTCACTTATTCTCACTGACTCGTTCATCCATTGCTCTCTCACTTATTGATAAATGCTGTCTTGTCCTGCTGCTGATTTGTCAGTGCCATTTGTATTTTGTTGTTGTTGTCGAGGTTAATTGTGGGATTAAAATTGGTGTATTATTGATTACAGACTTATTAGGTCATGTTGATATGCCATATTTCATGTGTACTGTTGTACTAAATGTCATGAGTACTGTTGAATTGAATGCCATGTGTACTGTTCTATTGAATGTCAGGTGCTCTAGCAGTATTGTTCACACTTGGCATACAATAGGCCAAGGAAGGGGGAACCTGTGGTGGTAAGTAATAAGGGAGATTGAATGTTTCCTCTGATTATGGTAGTATATAAGAATGAGATTGTTGTATTTCCTCTAATTATGGTAGTATATAAGAATGGGATTGTTGGTCTATGAACCATTTTCATCAAATATTCCTCCCAGTATTGATAACATGTAACTTGCACCAATCAAGTTTTACATTCGTCTATCTGGGTCAGTGTTGTGTTGTTGGCTGCTACTTTACAACTGGGAATCACTTTCTTCTTATAGAATACCATCGCCTCTGTTTTCTTCTTAGAGATAACCATGACCTATGTTTTCTTCTTAGAGATAACCATGACCTATGTTTTCTTCTTATAGATAACCATGACCTCTGTTTTCGTCTTAGAAATAACCATGACCTCTATTTTATTCTTAGAAATAACCATGACCTCTGTTTTCTTCTTAGAGATGACCATGACCTCTGTTTTCTTCTTAGAGATAACCATGACCTCTGTTTTCTTCTTAGAGATAACCATGACCTCTGTTTTCTTCGTAGAGAATACCATCGCCTCTGTTTTCTTCTTAGAGAATACCATGACCTCTGTTTTCGTCTTAGAGAATACCATCGCCTCTGTTTTCTTCTCATTCACGTTCAGTCTCCTTTTTCACTTTCGAGAACCTCTCTATATATCAGCATCCACAGTTTATTTAAATTTTTTGCTGTTAAGATAGTGTCAACTGATTATTGCTTTATCTTTGTCTGTATCACTGTTTATACCTTTGTCTTTGTCTGTATCACTATTTATAGATTTATCTTTCACTGAATCACCGCTAATCCTTTAATATTTCAATGAAAAAAAATTGCTTATAGCTTTATCTTTCTTTGAGCCACTGTTTATATCTTTCTCTAAATCACCTTTTATAGTTTTATCTTTCTCACAGTCGTTGTTTATAGCTGCAGCTTTCAGCTGTATCTTTCTCCTCTTCACTGTTTATACTCTTATCTTTCTTTGAGAGCCACGTTTGTGTAGGTTATTCTTGGAGATTTTCTTTTTCTGAAAATCATTTCTTTACTTTTACTTCTTTCCCTGCCTCTTCTGTCCCTGGCTCTTCTTCCCTGGTTCTTCTTTCCCTGCCTTTTCTGTTCCTAGCTCTTCTGTCTCTGACTGTTTTTTTTCCTGGCTCTTCTTTCCCTAGCTCTTCTGTCCCTGGCTGTTCTGTCCCTGGCTGTTCTTTGCCTGGCTGTTCCTTCCCTGGCTCTTCTGTTCCTGGATGTTCTTTCCCTGACTCTTATGTCCCTGGATGTTCTTTCCTTGACTCTTCTGTCTCTGGAACTTCTGTCCCTGGATGTTCTTTCCTTGGCTCTTCTTTCCCTGGCTCTTCTGTCTCTACCTATTCTGTCCCTGGTTCTTCTTTCTCTGGCTCTTCTGTCCCTAGCTCTTCTGTTCCTTGATTTTCTGTCCCTGGCTATTCTGTCCCTGGTTTTCTGTCCCTGGCTCTTTCCCCTGGCTCTTCTGTCCCTGGACTCTGTTCTCTCACTTTTCCCAGTGACTGCTCTTATCTGGTGACCAGTCTCTCAAGGTATAAGAGTAACTGACGAAAAGATTGTGTATGTTTATGATTCAGAGCGTGAACCCATGAACCCAGCAATCTGAATTATGCAAATTAGAAAGTGGAGTTTTACAACTTATTTCTGTCCTCAGTTACTGTAATCTTCTTCGCCTTGTTTTTTTTTTAAATACCGTATACGAAGACATAATTATGTCAGTTTTTTTAAAATATCAGCTTATTTATTGTGAAAGTGTTGGAATACAAGTGTAATCTTAGTGCTCTGTAACTGGCATGAAAGTGATTAAGAAATTAATATTATACTTCTCAGTCCCTTGACAGTCTAAAGACACTCTGCAGCATTGTCTACAAATTATCTAATCAATGACAGTAATCAAATAGCCAACTGTAGGTGATCATTATACTATTAATGATATCGAGAGACAAGTAGACAAGATACACGTCAGTTATGAGAACTAGAAGCAACTTAAATGCAGGTCTGCACTATGATAGCTCACTTAAGAATCCAAAGATTTCGCGAATTGTCACGGAATTTCTGAGACCAAATTCTCGACGGAGAATTTTGTTCGTTGTAAAATAATCGCTCCGTGTAAAAATGTTTGTTTAGTGTTGTGTACCTGGTGCAAAAATTACTGAAAATTGCTTTCATGCTGGGCTTAACGATTATGGAGCATTCTGTTGTGGTTTTTTTTGGTTAAGATTGGAAAGAAAATGTGAGTTCTGTGGAATGGGAGAACATGATTATGTTATCATTATGTTTTCTCCTGAACATTTTGTTTTTGATATTAATAAGAAAGCTGTGACACCGCGTTCGAAATTTAATAATTACATTTTACTTCTAATCTTTTTTAGATCTTTATCCCACCATTTTGTCTGTTGTTCTTCAGTAATTCTCTCAAGTTGTCAGTTCTGATCGTGGGTGAATGAAACATGTGTAGGGATAACGACAGCGATGTGAAACAAGAAAACAGTCAAGAAAATGAGTGTGAGCACAGCTTACATCATCAGCCACGACAACAACTACATAGACGCTGACCCTGTGACCGACTTCATTCACTGGATTATCGTGTTTGTGGCTATACCAAGTGTGTCAGTTCTCGGAATTATCGGAAACTCTGTAAGCATTGTCGTCTTGGCTAAACGAGGGCTGTCCAAAAGCTCCAACATTCTTCTCTTTAGCCTGGCCATCTCTGACATTGTGTACATGATCGGAGTAAACGGTCCGCCGAAGGTCATGTATGAGTGGGGACGTGGAGGGTTCCAGCATCCAGAAAACGCAGCGCGAGTTTTGTATTACCTGTACCAGTTCTTTGATGTTTTAAACTGGGGAAGTGGCCCGACATCTCTTTGCATACCTGTCCTCATCACAATCGAAAGATTCATCGCCGTTTATCTCCCACTGAAATTTGTTACTATGGTAACCGCACGACGGACTATCGTTGCCGTTATCATACCAAATATATTTTTCTATGGTCTTCAGGCCTACATAAGAACTTGGTTCCAGTTCGTCTATATTTACGACAGCTCTCGTAATTCCTCGGTTGGCATTGCAGCAAAGTCTCTGCTGTTTTGGCAGCATCATGAAGTAAGTGATTTCGTAGAGATCTGCTTCAACTCCATGATTGTTCTTGTTGTCTTCGTCGGCAGTGGATGCGTAGCTATTGGAATGAAGATCAAGATGGCCGCCATCAAGAGGTTTAAGATGACAAACATACATAATGACTACAAAAAGACGGGATCTGACGTAAGCACTTCCCGGACAACGAAGACTTTGCTTGCTCTTTGCATCTTCTACACAGTCGCGTGCGCGTTTGTCACGCTGCCGGCCATCATTCCCAAGTTCATGGTTTTTCCGTTGTTTGCTGACGAACCAAACTTCCGGTCCGTGGGAGTTTTTGTTTATCATATTTTCAAACTGGTTCTGTGTGTCAACGCCTCCATTAACTTTGTCATCTACGTGGCCATGAACAAGAACTTCAGAGAAACATTTTTAAGTATGTTACGTCAGAAGTAACTATCATGACATTGACGTGTACGTCTTACCTCTCATGTAACAGTAGCGATATTGACGTGTACGTCTTACCTCTCATGTAACAGTAGCGACATTGACGTGTACGTCTTACCTCTCATGTAACAGTAGCGACATTGACGTCTACGTCTTACCTCTCATGTAACAGTAGCGACATTGACGTGTACGTCTTACCTCTCATGTAACAGTAGCGATATTGACGTGTACGTCTTACCTCTCATGTAACAGTAGCGACATTGACGTGTACGTCTTACCTCTCATGTAACAGTAGCGACATTGACGTGTACGTCTTACCTCTCATGTAACAGTAGCGATATTGACGTGTACGTCTTACCTCTCATGTAACAGTAGCGACATTGACGTGTACGTCTTACCTCTCATGTAACAGTAGCGACATTGACGTGTACGTCTTACCTCTCATGTAACAGTAGCGACATTGAGGTATATTTCTAATCTGTCTTGTTACTATGACAACATTGACGTGTGCATCTTAAATGACTGTAACTTGTGCTCCGTCTGTGTGTGATAAAAGTCTCCAGTGTCAACAAGCTGTAATGATTTTGTCGCGTATGTTTTATATAAATAGCAACAACATACATGGTCTGGAGAAAGTTTATCAGCAACAGGTACCTCTACTTTCTCTTCTTCTTCTTCTTCTTCTTCTTCCTCTCTTCCTCTTCTTCTTCTTCTTGTTCTTCTTCCTTTCTTTCTTCCTTTTCCTTTTCTTCCTCTTCTTCTTCGTCTGCTTCTTCTTCCTTTTTCTTTTTCTTCCTCTACCTCTTCCTCTTCTTCTTCCTCTTCCTCTTCTCTTTCCTCCCCTTCTTCCTTTGCTTCTTCTTCTTCTTCTTCTTCCTTTTATTCTTCCTATCCTTCTTTCTTGTCTTCTTTCTTTTTTCTTCTTCATCTTCTTGCTCATCCTTTTCCTTGTTTTAGAAGAAGATAGAAATAGTGGTTAATTTGTGCAGAAGCAAGAATATCAGATAGTAAGATAAGCACGTATTAAAAAAAACACACAATATTTCGGCATAAACCGTTTTCGAGGATAACGTAAAAAAAAACAAAACAACAACAACAAAAAAAAAAACAAAAACAGCAGAACAGATTTTTAAAGAAACAAAAACTGACAAATATACTGCTCCCCATAAGTTATTGGCCACCCTTTATTTTCAACATTCCATTTTTTTTATATCCGCTAAGACATTGATACGATAAAGATTAACTTCGCTGAAACATGTTTCAATGCCATCCACAAACAGTCCTCTATGCTCGTGAGGTTTGAGATGTACTCACTGATTATGGTGATGAGTGTAAAAATCACGCGCGGTAACTTTATGTTAAGCGTAAATTTAGGGCATGACTCAGGCGTTCCGCCAACCCAGGCAGACACAAAGGTCGTCCTGGTTCGTGATGAAAGTCTTACTGAACAGATGTCACTTTTCACTCGTTTTAAAATTGGTGATAAAGGGGCACTTTTGCCAGTTGCAGAAACCATCCCCTAGAGAAGGAATCTTAGCACCCTGGAGCGTCTTCTGTCTGTTGAGTGGGTTAAGAATGACGAATCTACACGCCAAGCTCCAAGACGTTTGGGAGTGTCACATTCTACCGTCCAAAGACTTCTTGAGGGATTTAGAGCCACCGGAGGAGTAGAAGACCAAAACAGTTTAGGACGTCCATGTTGTACGAGCTGGCAGGATGGCAGATATCTCTTGTTGTCTGCCTTCGCCACGGGACAGCCACCTGTACCACTCTCCGACATCAGCAGACGAATACTGCAAACATTAACGACAGCAGGATGACAGTTTGCAGGCGCTTGCGTGACTTGCTCTACGAAGACCTCCAGTCAGAATTCCCCTCGCTCCAGGTCACAACAGAGCAGAGCAGTGGTGCCTGGTGTCTTAAGCACATCTGGTGGGCAAGACACAGGTGGAGTCAGGTCTTCTTTACAGATGTGTCCCGCTTCATCATGTCATTTAATGATGGCAGGGTTCGTGCCGAGAGCGTTTTACTGATGGCACAATTCAAGAAGTGGATCACCATGGAGAAGGTTCTGTCATGGTCTGCGGTGGCTTCAGTCGACAAGGCAAGACCCCTCTTCATGTCATCCATGGCACAAACTGGCCAACCTAAGCTACCAAAATGAGATACTACCACTTCCTCTTATTCGGCCTGCTCTGTGGGCCATGGGTGGTGATGCAGTCTCGCAGGATGACAATAGCCTACCTCATCTGGGGGCCATGGGTGGTGATGCAGTCTCGTAGGATGACAATAGCCTACCTCATCTGGGGGCTATGGGTGGTGATGCAGTCTCGCAGGATGACAATGGCCTACCTCATCTGGGGGCCATGGGTGGTGATGCAGTCTCGCAGGATGACAATAGCCTACCTCATCTGGGGGCCATGGGTGGTGATGCAGTCTCGCAGGATGACAATAGCCTACCTCATCTGGGGGCCATGGGTGGTGATGCAGTCTCGCAGGATGACAATAGCCTACCTCATCTGGGGGCCATGGGTGGTGATGCAGTCTCGCAGGATGACAATAGCCTACCTCATCTGGGGGCCATGGGTGGTGATGCAGTCTCGCAGGATGACAATAGCCTACCTCATCTGGGGGCCATGGGTGGTGATGCAGTCTCGCAGGATGACAATAGCCTACCTCATCTGGGGGCCATAGGTGATGATGCAGTCTCGCAGGATGGCAATAGCCTACCTCATCTGGGGGCCATGGGTGGTGATGCAGTCTCGCAGGATGACAATAGCCTACCTCATCTGGGGGCCATGGGTGGTGATGCAGTCTCGCAGGATGACAATAGCCTACCTCATCTGGAAGCAATGGGTGGTGATGCAGTCTCGCAGGATGACAATAGCCTACCTCATCTGGGGGCCATGGGTGGTGATGCAGTCTCGCAGGATGACAATAGCCTACCTTATCTGGGGGCCATGGGTGATGATGCAGTCTCGCAGGATGACAATAGCCTACCTCATCTGGGGGCCATGGGTGATGATGCAGTCTCGCAGGATGACATTAGCCTACCTCATCTGGGGGCTATGGGTGATGATGCAGTCTCGCAGGATTTCAATAGCCTACCTCATCTGGGGGCCATGGGTGGTGATGCAGTCTCGGAGGATGGCAATAGCCTACCTCATCAGGGGGCTATGGGTGGTGATGCAGTCTCGCAGGATGACAATAGCCTACCTCATCAGGGGGCTATGGGTGGTGATGCAGTCTCGCAGGATGGCAATAGCCTACCTCATCAGGGGGCTATGGGTGGTGATGCAGTCTCGCAGGATGACAATAGCCTACCTCATCAGGGGGCTATGGGTGGTGATGCAGTCTCGCAGGATGACAATAGCCTACCTCATCTGGGGGCTATGGGTGGTGATGCAGTCTCGCAGGATGGCAATAGCCTACCTCATCTAGCTCGTATCGTGGATTCAGCATCAGGGAGTCGACAGCATGGAGTAGCCCGCTCTTTCATCTGATCTTTCCCCTACTGAGAACCTTTGGGACTTCCTTGGGCTGAGAGTATCTATTAATCACCCTCCACCAGCTAGTGTTGCACAACTGACTCTTGTTTCTTCATCACGAGTGGCAGGCTATTCCGTGGGATGTTCCTAGAACCCTCGTGGACACCACGCATCAAAGATGTATCGAAGGCCTGACCACAAACAGTGGTTATAACAGATTTTGACAGACAGATTACGTTTAACAGTACTTATCTTGTGCCTTTTATGTTGATGGATGAGTGACTTTTCAGGCTTATACAGTCTGTACGGATTATCACATTTGCATAGGAGTTGTAGGAGTTGATTGCTTTCTTAAATGCAGTTAATTTTGATATTATTTTTCCTGATATTGGCTGCATATTATTCTTTAAACAAGGGTTTTATCAAGGTGCCCTAAACCTGTGGACGGTAGCGTAGATTGCTGTTAAGGAAACAAAAACGTCTTTCTCGCAAGGATAAAAAAATGCTAAGAGTTTAATTTTTTACCTGTTTATTTTTATCTGTGTTGTTTTTTACATGTGGTCCTTTAAAAAAAAACATGTCTTCTAAATATTGCATTGCCCTGTATTCTTCATTTATACGTGATAATTTTATTTTCTGTCGTTCTAGTTCTTTCCCACTTTCCTTACCCTTTCTATCTTTTTGTTTGTTTGTTTGTTTGTTTGTTTAACTGAATTAGAGACCTCTATCTAAGAGGTACTTCGTTATTAGAATATTTTTACCACGGTCGTCTTTTCTCTTATCGCCTAGAATGTTGAGCTATTGTCGTTGTTAGAAGTGTAGGCATCATGGCTGGCAAAGACTGGGTGACTGGCGGACTGACTGAAGATTCTACGTGAACGCACGACCACAGCTTCCCGGCAGACAACACTATCTTATGGACCAGGGCGACCCTTACCCTGTAGGAGTGCATGAGTTTGATACTAACATCACCACGAAGAAGACGAAGATGCTGCTGCTGCTGGTGATGATGATGATGATAATGATGATGATGATGATCTTGGATAGTTCTTGTTTTTCCTCTCATGTAACCGCCCCATCGTCCAACATAGAAGTCTTTGTCCTTGACCTTCATAACCTGCAACAAAAAAATTGTCTTCAAAACCATCACCTTCACTAGAATTGTTGTGTATGTATCTGTTGTACTACGCTGTGTTGTTGTACTACGCTGTGTTGTTGTACTACGCTGTTATTGTACTACGATATGTTGTTGTACTACGCTGTGTTGTTGTACTACGCTGTGTTGTTGTACTACGCTGTGTTGTTGTACTACGCTGTTATTGTACTACGATATGTTGTTGTACTACGCTGTGTTGTTGGCTAGTATGTGGGCTAGTGTGTGGGCTGGTATGTGGGCTGGTATGTGGGCTAGTGTGTGGGCTAGTATGTAGGCTAGTATGTGGGCTAGTATGTAGGTTAGCATGTATGCTAGTCTTGTAGTTCTACCAATTCATATTCTTGTTCATGTTCTTGTTCATGTTCTTGTTCATGTTCTGGCTTCAGTTATAGTTCTTGTTGCCACGCCGATGTCTGCATTGTTTGTCAGCTGAATCCTGCGAATCGGATACATGTTTTATTTAGAAAAAAAAACAGGCAGGGTTTAGAAAGGAAGACCATACACAGATCGGATATTTGTACTTGGGCAAGCACTAGAACAGGCCAAAGAATGGAGCTGCATGACATAAGCATTGTTCATAGATTTTGAAAAAGCTTTCCATAGTATCAATAGAGAATGGCTGGAAAATTCTACGATGGCATGGCCTCCCTCAAAAGATAGTGAACGGTATCAAAACACTATACAAGGGTACAACGTGATTTGTGGAGACCATATTTCCAACAGCTCTGGGTTGGAGACAGAAGTGAAGCAAGGATGCGTGCTGTGGCCAACATTACTTATCCTGGCAGTAGACTGGTTAATTATGGAGACGACACCAGGCAAACCTAGATGACTACAGCGAACTCTTGATACAGTGCTGGGGGACCTTGACTTTTCGGATGATATTTGTCTGCTGTTAAGCGGCCACAGTGACACACTAGACAAAACAGACAAGTCAACCAAATATGCTGCTGAAGTGAGGACCAAAAGTAAACGTAGGAAAGACACAATTAGGGAAAGAAAATGTGAGCAGCAGCAATGTATTGAGAGTAGATAGTAAGTTAGAGGAGGAGGTCAAGGAATTTGCAGAGCAGCAGATGATAGAGACAATGAAAAGAGCATCAACAACAGGTTAACTAGAGCAAAAAACCAAGCCTTCGCAATCCTTCACAATATATGGAAGTCAAAAAATCTGAGCACGATAACAAAATCAGAATATTTAAGCGCAATGTCCTAAGTATGTTACTCTAGGGAAGTGAATGCTGGAAAACCTCCAAAACTATAGAAAACAAACAATTCTTCCCAGACTAAATGTTTACCTAGGATTAGACAAATACTTTGGCCAAATATCACAAGAAATAGCACCTGACGGAAATGCAGAGTGATTCGATTTTTGGTTAAAGACGTTGGCGATGGTTGGGGCACGTGCTCTGGATGATCGGCGACTCAATATCAAAAGACAGCACTGAGATGGACACCTCAAGGGTACAAGAGAAAGGATAGACAAAAATAGACACGTAGAAGAGCAACAGAGAGGATGTTGAACAATAAAAAAGGCTCACCTGGACAAGAAAAGAAATAAAGGCGAAAAACAGGCGCTCATGGAAAACCCTAGCGGAAACCCCATGTGCCTGGGGAACCCGAAGGTCCAAGAGAGGAGAGAGAGAGAGAGAGAGAGAGAGAGATCCAAATGTCCTTGTCAGATATATTTTTATTTAGATAGCTTTCTGAAAAGCCAATGACATAGAAATTATAATTAATTATATTCATTGTAGTGTTGCTAGCTTTAAAAAAATCGAGAATTGCCTCAAAATACATCTAGAATTATCTAGAGTTTTTTTTTAAAGTATTTATCTAAAAAATATCTAGGAAATATTTTGTCTTTGAAAATAACGTATGTGAAAAAAATTAATATGCGAAGTGTTGCTGAAAGTAATGATAATATGGCATTAATGTTAACATGTATTTAATGTTAATATGTCATAAATGTTAATAATTACTTTTACATTGTCACAAGAATTGAAGATATCATCGTCACCATTTTCTTCAGCATCTAAAGTAAGATAATGTGGAAGCTTCATCTCTCACAGAATTTTTCTCATTTGATGCCAATTTTCTTAAAGCTTTTGAAACTTCAACGGAAAATTGATAAGTGCAGCAACATTTTCCATCCTTGATTAAATGCAGCAGCATTTTCCATCCTTGATTAAGTGCAGCAGCATTTTCCATCCTTGATTAAATGCAGCAGCATTTTCCATCCTTGATTAAGTGCAGCAACATTTTCCATCCTTGATTAAATGCAGCAGCATTTTCCATCCTTGATTAAATGCAGCAGCATTTTCCATCCTTGATTAAATGCAACAGCATTTTCCATCCTTGATTAAGTGCAGCAGCATTTCCGATGCCTTGATAAGTGCACTATCATTACTCATACCGTGATAACTACGGCAACATTTCCGTACCTTGATAAGTCCAACAACATTTCCGATATGTGATAAGTGCAGCAGCATTTCCCATACTTCGTCCTTTAACTCAAACCTGTTTCACTATTTACTTGTTTGTAACTATAAGCTTCCATAGAATAACCAGCACTTTCTCAACCCATGACTCGCCAACCATCAAGTACTAAAATGACATAGTTCGAAAAGTAAATTGTTAGATATTGTTAGAAATTATTTTAATGTTTGTTAAAAATATATGTTAGAAGATCTGTAGTGACAATGTATTTTTGTTTACGTCTCTGTTTGTGTGCGTGTATGACTGTGTGAGAGCTATTTTATTAGGTTCATTACTTCTTCTCTTTTACTTTGAATGCAATAGTTTAATCTTACACTCTTTTGATATGTTTTTTTTCCTAATTTAATGTGTATACTTGTATTAAATCGAGTGTGTGGGAATAATGAATGATGGAGTGATGAAGGGCAGAATGTAAGACGAGGCTGCGTGCCCAATTCTTTACCATTTAAAAATAAAGATACTTCATTCATTCATTCATTCGTTCATTCATTCATTTTCTCTCTCTATCACTTCTCTCTCTCTCTCTCTCTCTCTCTCTCTCTCTCTCTCTCTCATTTTCAGTTTTTCAATGAAGTAATATTATAACTGAAAAACCACAGCCACAAAGTTCTTGAAATTATGTATTGGTTTACTTCAGGTCAGAAGACTTCAGTATATTCCTTATTAGTCCAATGAACTAAACCAATTCTGGTTAATTGGTGTTCTGCTGTACTAACTGAATAATCACAAGCACATAATCGCTTCATTTCATTACATATTGAAGAGATGCCCTTCAGCGGTTGAAGCATATTATTTTAAGAGAAGAGACATATATTCTTCAATGTTACCACATTCTCAGCAAATCTCGATCTCAGCTGTTTAAATAAAGACATTGGGCTCTTAAAGTGTTCTATTAATTTCCTATAATAACTTCTGCAGTTAGTAACTCTTCGATTTCTGACTCACATTCATAATCTAAATATGCCTTGGTTTCTAAACAGTCTTCAATGTTGCTGACAGAAAGTCAACATTACTTGTAGGAAGCAGCAGTCCACTGGTTATAATTCTAGAAAGGAGTATGGGGATGTTTTTTTTTCTATTTTCTAGAAATTTAATTCAACCAGTCCTGTCTATATGTTGATTTCCATTAATATTTTCTGTCAGCTGTTATTTCATGCTCCAGATAAATTAATGGTATTTTCTTTCACGAAACGACAAGCTAGAAAAGTGCATAATATTAAAAACTCTCACAGAACGCCATCATCAATAAACGACAGCACAAAAACATGGTCACGAACAAAACAAAACATTAAGAAACATCTTCATACATCTT
The DNA here is from genome assembly GCA_009760885.1 of Achatina immaculata. Taxonomy (NCBI): domain Eukaryota; kingdom Metazoa; phylum Mollusca; class Gastropoda; order Stylommatophora; family Achatinidae; genus Lissachatina; species Lissachatina immaculata. The sequence goes on from CM019699.1 coordinate 24,096,949, forward strand.
ACCCGTGTCGTTAAACGTCACATAGGGCTCGTATGGCAGTTCGCCAACTTTTCCTGTTTTCGGCGAGTTTTTCAACTCGTCAAGGAATTTTATACAAAGATATGCAAGATAAAATAAACAAGTTAACCCAGAATGCAAACAACATAGGACTAAAGATCAACGTAGGAAAGACAAAGTTAATGAAGCAAAATGTGAACAACAGAAATGTACTCAGAGTAGATAACAAGTTAGTGGAGGAGGTCAACGAATTTGTATACCTTGGCAGCAGAGTAGTAGAAAATGGAGACAGCACAGAGGACATCAACAGCAGACTTACTAGAGCAAACCAGGCTTTTGCAATGCTACAGAATATATGGAAATCAAATAAACTAAGCATAAATATGAAAATCAGGATATTTAAGAGTAATGTTCTAAGTGTACTATTCTATGGAAGTGAATGCTGGAAAATCACCAAAACCATAGAAAACAAGTTGAATTCTTTCCAGACTAAATGTTTACGTAGAATTAAAAAAATATTTTGGCCAAACACCATAAGAAATAACATCTTATTGGCAGAAATGCAGATGAAACCACTGACAACAATTATTGAGGAAAGACGCTGGCGATGGTTGGGACATGTGCTCCGAATGACTGACAACTCACTACCAAAAATAGCACTAAGATGGACACCACAGGGGAGCAGAAGTAAGGGTAGACCAAAAGAGACATGGAGAAGAACAACAGAAAGGATGTTGAGCAATAGAGGGCTCACCTGGGCAAGAGCAGAAAAAAAGGCGAAAGACAGGCATTTGTGGAAAACCCTTGCGGAAGCCCCATGTGCCCTGGGCACTTAAGGTTCAGAGAGAGAGAATTTAGTCTCTCTCTATCAACACTGTTCTCTGTTAGAGTTTCACCTGGCTGACCTCTTTTTTTTCTTCGGCCTTGTGTGTTCCACATGATAGCTTGTTTTGGAATTCTCTGTTTTTCTCATCACGTGACCGGTATATGTCCATCTCCTTTTTCTGATCATCCATGAGACAGGCTGTTGTTCGTTCATCTACCTTATCTCTGCCTTGTTCTTGAATTCGTTCCACTTTATACCGAACTTTTTCCTTAGGCATTTGTTTTCAAAAGAGTCAAATTTCTTGTCTATTTCTTTAGTCATTTTCCAGCTTTCACATGCATAAATGAGGGTGGATATTACATTTGAATTGAATAATCTTAACTTGGTTTTTGTGCTCGTAACTTTGGAGTACCACATCAAGATACAGCAGCAATAAAAAAAAACAACATAAGAAACCTAATCATGTGTGTAAGCATCTTTCTATGGTTTGAATAGGTAATCAAACTCTTCAGGTAAGTCTCAATAGTTATGACATCTCTAACATGAACCAACAATGTCTGGTCGAAACTAAATTATACTGGCCTGGTTGTTAAGTATTACCGATAACCTGGTATCTGGATTGTTCCGTCACGCGCTGTAAGTACCTCCAACATGTTATTTTGTGGGGGTAAAAAATGGGACAACAAAATTATCATAAATCAAACTCAAACCTGTCATGACAGGTAAATCAACACAAACACAGCATGAAAACTCTCCATGGATGTAATTTCTACGATTTTTCTTTCGATTTTTCTTCTGTTCAAACAAATATAAAATAAACATCGTAGACAATATATAAAAATTATTTATAGACAGACATCATATATACGTAATTTGTCACTTTTTATGCCATAATGAGGGTGGATATTACATTTGAATTGAATAGTCTTAACTTGGTTTTTGTGCTTATAACTTTTGAATTCCATATGTTCTCAAGATTCTTGAAGATTGATGCTGCTTTTGCAATTCTGATCCTAACTTCCTTTCTAGTGTCACCATCCTGGTCTTTGTAGCTTCCAAGGTATGCAAATTGATCGATTTCTTCAATATCTGTCCCTTCTATGTGTATTTTTCCATTTTGATTAAGGGGAATTTTCATTATTTTTGTTTTGTCCTTGTTAATTTCAAGTTCTACTTTGCTAGCCAGTGAAGACAGGCTTTCTGTTTTTTCTTGCATAGAATTCAAATTGTTACTGATAAGAGTTATGTCATCAGCAAAATCAATATCTTCTAGTTGGGTTCCATGTACCCAGTCAATACCTGTGTTACCTGTGCAGCATTTATTCATTATGAAGTCTATTGTAATTCCAAAAATGATTACATCATCATACTGTTAATGATATCGAGTAAATGTCTGTTGACATGTAAACAAATCACATGTGATCTTTTTTTTAAAAGTAACTTAATGCATATATGCACTAAGATAATTCACTTGAGCCTCTAAAGATTTCGTGAATTGTCAAGGAATTACTGAGACCAAATTCTCAACAGAGAGTTTGTTTCTTGTAAAATAATCGCTCCGTGTAGAAATGTTTTTTTACTATTGTGTACTCAATAAAAAAAATACTGAAAATTGCTCTCAAGCTGGATGTCATATGGAATATTCTGTAGAGAATTGTTTTTATTGTGTTGTGGTACGAAAGCGGGCCATCTTGCTTACAACCGAGAGGCCTACAGGAGAGCTGTTAGGAAGACAAAGTTCCACAAGGGATACGCAAATGACTGAGTGATGGTAAGAAAATATATTTTAGAGCATTGATCTCAACCAGCGCGAAAACTATGAAAAGAAAATGGGAGTGTTGCGAAATCTGAGAATATGATTATTTTTCCATTAATGTTTTCTTCTGCAGATTAAAAACAAAATTAACGAGAAAGCTGTGCTACTGGATGTAAGTTACATTCACGTATTTCAGATCTTCATCCGACCTATCTCAGACTTTCACTGGAGCTTTATCACTTTCTTCTATTCAATTGTTCCTCGGTATTTCTCTCAAGCTGTCAGTTCTGATCGTGGGTGAATGAAACATGTGTATGGATAACGACAGCGATGTGAAACAAGAAAACAGCCAAGAAAATGATAAAAGTGGTAATATCGTTCTTCTGCTTCTGAGTACAGCTTCCATCATCAGCCACGACAACAACTACATAGACGCTGACCCTGTGACCGACTTCATTCACTGGATTATCGTGTTTGTGACTATACCAAGTGTGTCAGTTCTCGGAATTATCGGAAACTCTGTAAGCATTGTCGTCTTGGCCAAACGAGGGCTGTCCAAAAGCTCCAACATTCTTCTCTTTAGCTTGGCCATCTCTGACATTGTGTACATGATCGGAGTAAACGGTCCGCCGAAGGTCATGTATGAGTGGGGACGTGGAGGGTTCCAGCGTCCAGAAAACGCAGCGCGAGTTTTGTATTATCTGTACCAGTTCTTTGATGTTTTAAACTGGGGAAGTGGCCCGGCATCTCTTTGCATACCTGTCCTCATCACAATCGAAAGATTCATCGCCGTTTATCTCCCACTGAAATTTGTTACTATGGTAACCGCACGACGGACTATCGTTGCTGTTATCATACCAAATATATTTTTCTATGGTCTTCAGGCCTACATAAGAACTTGGTTCCAGTTCGTCTATATTTACGACAGCTCTCGTAATTCCTCGGTTGGCATTGCAGCAAAGTCTCTGCTGTTTTGGCAGCATCATGAAGTAAGTGATTTCGTAGAGATCTGCTTCAACTCCATGATTGTTCTTGTTGTCTTCGTCGGCAGTGGATGCGTAGCTATTGGAATGAAGATCAAGATGGCCGCCATCAAGAGGTTTAAGATGACAAACATACATAATGACTACAAAAAGACGGGATCTGACGTAAGCACTTCCCGGACAACGAAGACTTTGCTCGCTCTTTGCATCTTCTACACAGTCGCGTGCGCGTTTGTCACGCTGCCGGCCATCATTCCCAAGTTCATGGTTTTTCCGTTGTTTGCTGACGAACCAAACTTCCGGTCCGTGGGAGTTTTTGTTTATCATATTTTCAAACTGGTTCTGTGTGTCAACGCCTCCATTAACTTTGTCATCTACGTGGCCTTGAACAAGAACTTCAGAGAAACATTTTTAAGTATGTTACGTCAGAAGTAACTATCATGACATTGACGTGTACGTCTTACCTCTCATGTAACAGTAGCGACATTGACGTGTACGTCTTACCTCTCATGTAACAGTAGCGACATTGACGTGTACGTCTTACCTGTCATGTAACAGTAGCGACATTGACGTGTACGTCTTACCTCTCATGTAACAGTAGCGACATGGAGGTATATTTCTATTCTGTCTTGTTACTATGACAACATTGACGTGTGCATCTTAAATGACTGTAACTTGTGCTCCGTCTGTGTGTGATAAAAGTCTCCAGTGTCAACAAGCTGTAATGATTTTGTCGCGTATGTTTTATATAAATAGCAACAACATACATGGTCTGGAGAAAGTTTATCAGCAACAGGTACCTCTACTTTCTCTTCTTCTTCTTCTTCTTCTTCTTCTTCCTCTCTTCCTCTTCTTCTTCTTCTTGTTCTTCTTCCTTTCTTTCTTCCTTTTCCTTTTCTTCCTCTTCTTCTTCGTCTGCTTCTTCTTCCTTTTTCTTTTTCTTCCTCTACCTCTTCCTCTTCTTCTTCCTCTTCCTCTTCTCTTTCCTCCCCTTCTTCCTTTGCTTCTTCTTCTTCTTCTTCCTTTTATTCTTCCTATCCTTCTTTCTCGTCTTCTTTCTTTTTTCTTCTTCATCTTCTTGCTCATCCTTTTCCTTGTTTTAGAAGAAGATAGAAATAGTGGTTAATTTGTGCAGAAGCAAGAATATCAGATAGTAAGATAAGCACGTATTAAAAAAAACACACAATATTTCGGCATAAACCGTTTTCGAGGATAACGTAAAAAAAACAAAACAACAACAACAAAAAAAAAACAAAAACAGCAGAACAGATTTTTAAAGAAACAAAAACTGACAAATATACTGCTCCCCATAAGTTATTGGCCACCCTTTATTTTCAACATTCCATTTTTTTTATATCCGCTAAGACATTGATACGATAAAGATTAACTTCGCTGAAACATGTTTCAATGCCATCCACAAACAGTCCTCTATGCTCGTGAGGTTTGAGATGTACTCACTGATTATGGTGATGAGTGTAAAAATCACGCGCGGTAACTTTATGTTAAGCGTAAATTTAGGGCATGACTCAGGCGTTCCGCCAACCCAGGCAGACACAAAGGTCGTCCTGGTTCGTGATGAAAGTCTTACTGAACAGATGTCACTTTTCACTCGTTTTAAAATTGGTGATAAAGGGGCACTTTTGCCAGTTGCAGAAACCATCCCCCAGAGAAGGAATCTTAGCACCCTGGAGCGTCTTCTGTCTGTTGAGTGGGTTAAGAATGACGAATCTACACGCCAAGCTCCAAGACGTTTGGGAGTGTCACATTCTACCGTCCAAAGACTTCTTGAGGGATTTAGAGCCACCGGAGGAGTAGAAGACCAAAACAGTTTAGGACGTCCATGTTGTACGAGCTGGCAGGATGGCAGATATCTCTTGTTGTCTGCCTTCGCCACGGGACAGCCACCTGTACCACTCTCCGACATCAGCAGACGAATACTGCAAACATTAACGACAGCAGGATGACAGTTTGCAGGCGCTTGCGTGACTTGCTCTACGAAGACCTCCAGTCAGAATTCCCCTCGCTCCAGGTCACAACAGAGCAGAGCAGTGGTGCCTGGTGTCTTAAGCACATCTGGTGGGCAAGACACAGGTGGAGTCAGGTCTTCTTTACAGATGTGTCCCGCTTCATCATGTCATTTAATGATGGCAGGGTTCGTGCCGAGAGCGTTTTACTGATGGCACAATTCAAGAAGTGGATCACCATGGAGAAGGTTCTGTCATGGTCTGCGGTGGCTTCAGTCGACAAGGCAAGACCCCTCTTCATGTCATCCATGGCACACACTGACCAACCTAAGCTACCAAAATGAGATACTACCACTTCCTCTTATTAGGCCTGCTCTGTGGGCCATGGGTGGTGATGCAGTCTCGCAGGATGACAATAGCCTACCTCATCTGGGGGCCATGGGTGGTGATGCAGTCTCGCAGGATGACAATAGCCTACCTCATCTGGGGGCTATGGGTGGTGATGCAGTCTCGCAGGATGACAATGGCCTACCTCATCTGGGGGCCATGGGTGGTGATGCAGTCTCGCAGGATGACAATGGCCTACCTCATCTGGGGGCCATGGGTGGTGATGCAGTCTCGCAGGATGACAATAGCCTACCTCATCTGGGGGCCATGGGTGGTGATGCAGTCTCGCAGGATGACAATAGCCTACCTCATCTGGGGGCCATGGGTGGTGATGCAGTCTCGCAGGATGACAATAGCCTACCTCATCTGGGGGCCATGAGTGGTGATGCAGTCTCGCAGGATGACAATAGCCTACCTTATCTGGGGGCCATGGTGGTGATGCAGTCTCGCAGGATGACAATAGCCTACCTCATCTGGGGGCCATGGGTGGTGATGCAGTCTCGCAGGATGACAATAGCCTACCTCATCTGGGGGCCATGGGTGATGATGCAGTCTCGCAGGATGGCAATAGCCTACCTCATCTGGGGGCCATGGGTGGTGATGCAGTCTCGCAGGATGACAATAGCCTACCTCATCTGGGGGCCATGGGTGGTGATGCAGTATCGCAGGATGACAATAGCCTACCTTATCTGGGGGCCATGGGTGATGATGCAGTCTCGCAGGATGACAATAGCCTACCTCATCTGGGGGCCATGGGTGATGATGCAGTCTCGTAGGATGACATTAGCCTACCTCATCTGGGGGCTATGGGTGATGATGCAGTCTCGCAGGATGACAATAGCCTACCTCATCTGGGGGCTATGGGTGGTGATGCAGTCTCGCAGGATGACAATAGCCTACCTCATCAGGGGGCTATGGGTGGTGATGCAGTCTCGCAGGATTTCAATAGCCTACCTCATCTGGGGGCCATGGGTGGTGATGCAGTCTCGCAGGATGACAATAGCCTACCTCATCTGGGGGCCATGGGTGGTGATGCAGTCTCGGAGGATGGCAATAGCCTACCTCATCAGGGGGCTATGGGTGGTGATGCAGTCTCGCAGGATGACAATAGCCTACCTCATCAGGGGGCTATGGGTGGTGATGCAGTCTCGCAGGATGGCAATAGCCTACCTCATCTGGGGGCTATGGGTGGTGATGCAGTCTCGCAGGATGGCAATAGCCTACCTCATCAGGGGGCTATGGGTGGTGATGCAGTCTCTCAGGATGACAATAGCCTACCTCATCAGGGGGCTATGGGTGGTGATGCAGTCTCGCAGGATGGCAATAGCCTAACTCATCAGGGGGCTATGGGTGGTGATGCAGTCTCGCAGGATGACAATAGCCTACCTCATCAGGGGGCTATGGGTGGTGATGCAGTCTCGCAGGATGACAATAGCCTACCTCATCTGGGGGCTATGGGTGATGCAGTCTCGCAGGATGGCAATAGCCTACCTCATCGAGCTCGTATCGTGGATTCAGCATCAGGGAGTCGACAGCATGGAGTAGCCCGCTCTTTCATCTGATCTTTCCCCTACTGAGAACCTTTGGGACTTCCTTGGGCTGAGAGTATCTATTAATCACCCTCCACCAGCTAGTGTTGCACAACTGACTCTTGTTTCTTCATCACGAGTGGCAGGCTATTCCGTGGGATGTTCCTAGAACCCTCGTGGACACCACGCATCAAAGATGTATCGAAGGCCTGACCACAAACAGTGGTTATAACAGATTTTGACAGACAGATTACGTTTAACAGTACTTATCTTGTGCCTTTTATGTTGATGGTTGAGTGACTTTTCAGGCTTATACAGTCTGTACGGATTATCACATTTGCATAGGAGTTGTAGGAGTTGATTGCTTTCTTAAATGCAGTTAATTTTGATATTATTTTTCCTGATATTGGCTGCATATTATTCTTTAAACAAGGGTTTTATCAAGGTGCCCTAAACCTGTGGACGGTAGCGTAGATTGCTGTTAAGGAAACAAAAACGTCTTTCTCGCAAGGATAAAAAAAAGCTAAGAGTTTAATTTTTTACCTGTTTATTTTTATCTGTGTTGTTTTTTACATGTGGTCCTTTAAAAAAAACATGTCTTCTAAATATTGCATTGCCCTGTATTCTTCATTTATACGTGATAATTTTATTTTCTGTCGTTCTAGTTCTTTCCCACTTTCCTTACCCTTTCTATCTTTTTGTTTGTTTGTTTGTTTGTTTGTTTAACTGAATTAGAGACCTCTATCTAAGAGGTACTTCGTTATTAGAATATTTTTACCACGGTCGTCTTTTCTCTTATCGCCTAGAATGTTGAGCTATTGTCGTTGTTAGAAGTGTAGGCATCATGGCTGGCAAAGACTGGGTGACTGGCGGACTGACTGAAGATTCTACGTGAACGCACGACCACAGCTTCCCGGCAGACAACACTATCTTATGGACCAGGGCGACCCTTACCCTGTAGGAGTGCATGAGTTTGATACTAACATCACCACGAAGAAGACGAAGATGCTGCTGCTGCTGGTGATGATGATGATGATAATGATGATGATGATGATCTTGGATAGTTCTTGTTTTTCCTCTCATGTAACCGCCCCATCGTCCAACATAGAAGTCTTTGTCCTTGACCTTCATAACCTGCAACAAAAAAATTGTCTTCAAAACCATCACCTTCACTAGAATTGTTGTGTATGTATCTGTTGTACTACGCTGTGTTGTTGTACTACGCTGTGTTGTTGTACTACGCTGTTATTGTACTACGATATGTTGTTGTACTACGCTGTGTTGTTGTACTACGCTGTGTTGTTGTACTACACTGTGTTGTTGTGCTACGATGTGTTGTTGTACTACGATGTGTTGTTGTACTACGCTGTGTTGTTGGCTAGTATGTGGGCTAGTGTGTGGGCTGGTATGTGGGCTGGTATGTGGGCTAGTGTGTGGGCTAGTATGTAGGCTAGTATGTGGGCTAGTATGTAGGTTAGCATGTATGCTAGTCTTGTAGTTCTACCAATTCATATTCTTGTTCATGTTCTTGTTCATGTTCTTGTTCATGTTCTGGCTTCAGTTATAGTTCTTGTTGCCACGCCGATGTCTGCATTGTTTGTCAGCTGAATCCTGCGAATCGGATACATGTTTTATTTAGAAAAAAAAACAGGCAGGGTTTAGAAAGGAAGACCATACACAGATCGGATATTTGTACTTGGGCAAGCACTAGAACAGGCCAAAGAATGGAGCTGCATGACATAAGCATTGTTCATAGATTTTGAAAAAGCTTTCCATAGTATCAATAGAGAATGGCTGGAAAATTCTACGATGGCATGGCCTCCCTCAAAAGATAGTGAACGGTATCAAAACACTGTACAAGGGTACCACGTGATTTGTGGAGACCATATTTCCAACAGCTCTGGGTTGGAGACAGAAGTGAAGCAAGGATGCGTGCTGTGGCCAACATTACTTATCCTGGCAGTAGACTGGTTAATTATGGAGACGACACCAGGCAAACCTAGATGACTACAGCGAACTCTTGATACAGTGCTGGGGGACCTTGACTTTTCGGATGATATTTGTCTGCTGTTAAGCGGCCACAGTGACACACTAGACAAAACAGACAAGTCAACCAAATATGCTGCTGAAGTGAGGACCAAAAGTAAACGTAGGAAAGACACAATTAGGGAAAGAAAATGTGAGCAGCAGCAATGTATTGAGAGTAGATAGTAAGTTAGAGGAGGAGGTCAAGGAATTTGCAGAGCAGCAGATGATAGAGACAATGAAAAGAGCATCAACAACAGGTTAACTAGAGCAAAAAACCAAGCCTTCGCAATCCTTCACAATATATGGAAGTCAAAAAATCTGAGCACGATAACAAAATCAGAATATTTAAGCGCAATGTCCTAAGTATGTTACTCTAGGGAAGTGAATGCTGGAAAACCTCCAAAACTATAGAAAACAAACAATTCTTCCCAGACTAAATGTTTACCTAGGATTAGACAAATACTTTGGCCAAATATCACAAGAAATAGCACCTGACGGAAATGCAGAGTGATTCGATTTTTGGTTAAAGACGTTGGCGATGGTTGGGGCACGTGCTCTGGATGATCGGCGACTCAATATCAAAAGACAGCACTGAGATGGACACCTCAAGGGTACAAGAGAAAGGATAGACAAAAATAGACACGTAGAAGAGCAACAGAGAGGATGTTGAACAATAAAAAAGGCTCACCTGGACAAGAAAAGAAATAAAGGCGAAAAACAGGCGCTCATGGAAAACCCTAGCGGAAACCCCATGTACCTGGGGAACCCGAAGGTCCAAGAGAGGAGAGAGAGAGAGAGAGAGAGAGAGAGATCCAAATGTCCTTGTCAGATATATTTTTATTTAGATAGCTTTCTGAAAAGCCAATGACATAGAAATTATAATTAATTATATTCATTGTAGTGTTGCTAGCTTTAAAAAAATCGAGAATTGCCTCAAAATACATCTAGAACTATCTAGAGTTTTTTTTTAAAGTATTTATCTAAAAAATATCTAGGAAATATTTTGTCTTTGAAAATAACGTATGTGAAAAAAATTAATATGCGAAGTGTTGCTGAAAGTAATGATAATATGGCATTAATGTTAACATGTATTTAATGTTAATATGTCATAAATGTTAATAATTACTTTTACATTGTCACAAGAATTGAAGATATCATCGTCACCATTTTCTTCAGCATCTAAAGTAAGATAATGTGGAAGCTTCATCTCTCACAGAATTTTTCTCATTTGATGCCAATTTTCTTAAAGCTTTTGAAACTTCAACGGAAAATTGATAAGTGCAGCAACATTTTCCATCCTTGATTAAATGCAGCAGCATTTTCCATCCTTGATTAAGTGCAGCAGCATTTTCCATCCTTGATTAAATGCAGCAGCATTTTCCATCCTTGATTAAGTGCAGCAACATTTTCCATCCTTGATTAAATGCAGCAGCATTTTCCATCCTTGATTAAATGCAGCAGCATTTTCCATCCTTGATTAAATGCAACAGCATTTTCCATCCTTGATTAAGTGCAGCAGCATTTCCGATGCCTTGATAAGTGCACTATCATTACTCATACCGTGATAACTACGGCAACATTTCCGTACCTTGATAAGTCCAACAACATTTCCGATATGTGATAAGTGCAGCAGCATTTCCCATACTTCGTCCTTTAACTCAAACCTGTTTCACTATTTACTTGTTTGTAACTATAAGCTTCCATAGAATAACCAGCACTTTCTCAACCCATGACTCGCCAACCATCAAGTACTAAAATGACATAGTTCGAAAAGTAAATTGTTAGATATTGTTAGAAATTATTTTAATGTTTGTTAAAAATATATGTTAGAAGATCTGTAGTGACAATGTATTTTTGTTTACGTCTCTGTTTGTGTGCGTGTATGACTGTGTGAGAGCTATTTTATTAGGTTCATTACTTCTTCTCTTTTACTTTGAATGCAATAGTTTAATCTTACACTCTTTTGATATGTTTTTTTTCCTAATTTAATGTGTATACTTGTATTAAATCGAGTGTGTGGGAATAATGAATGATGGAGTGATGAAGGGCAGAATGTAAGACGAGGCTGCGTGCCCAATTCTTTACCATTTAAAAATAAAGATACTTCATTCATTCATTCATTCGTTCATTCATTCATTTTCTCTCTCTATCACTTCTCTCTCTCTCTCTCTCTCTCTCTCTCATTTTCAGTTTTTCAATGAAGTAATATTATAACTGAAAAACCACAGCCACAAAGTTCTTGAAATTATGTATTGGTTTACTTCAGGTCAGAAGACTTCAGTATATTCCTTATTAGTCCAATGAACTAAACCAATTCTGGTTAATTGGTGTTCTGCTGTACTAACTGAATAATCACAAGCACATAATCGCTTCATTTCATTACATATTGAAGAGATGCCCTTCAGCGGTTGAAGCATATTATTTTAAGAGAAGAGACATATATTCTTCAATGTTACCACATTCTCAGCAAATCTCGATCTCAGCTGTTTAAATAAAGACATTGGGCTCTTAAAGTGTTCTATTAATTTCCTATAATAACTTCTGCAGTTAGTAACTCTTCGATTTCTGACTCACATTCATAATCTAAATATGCCTTGGTTTCTAAACAGTCTTCAATGTTGCTGACAGAAAGTCAACATTACTTGTAGGAAGCAGCAGTCCACTGGTTATAATTCTAGAAAGGAGTATGGGGATGTTTTTTTTTCTATTTTCTAGAAATTTAATTCAACCAGTCCTGTCTATATGTTGATTTCCATTAATATTTTCTGTCAGCTGTTATTTCATGCTCCAGATAAATTAATGGTATTTTCTTTCACGAAACGACAAGCTAGAAAAGTGCATAATATTAAAAACTCTCACAGAACGCCATCATCAATAAACGACAGCACAAAAACATGGTCACGAACAAAACAAAACATTAAGAAACATCTTCATACATCTTACCCGTGTCGTTAAACGTCACATAGGGCTCGTATGGCAGTTCGCCAACTTTTCCTGTTTTCGGCGAGTTTTTCAACTCGTCAAGGAATTTTATGTCTACTAATTTAGTCTCTCTCTATCAACACTGTTCTCTGTTAGAGTTTCACCTGGCTGACCTCTTTTTTTTCTTCGGCCTTGTGTGTTCCACATGATAGCTTGTTTTGGAATTCTCTGTTTTTCTCATCACGTGACCGGTATATGTCCATCTCCTTTTTCTGATCATCCATGAGACAGGCTGTTGTTCGTTCATCTACCTTATCTCTGCCTTGTTCTTGAATTCGTTCCACTTTATACCGAACTTTTTCCTTAGGCATTTGTTTTCAAAAGAGTCAAATTTCTTGTCTATTTCTTTAGTCATTTTCCAGCTTTCACATGCATAAATGAGGGTGGATATTACATTTGAATTGAATAATCTTAACTTGGTTTTTGTGCTCGTAACTTTGGAGTACCACATCAAGATACAGCAGCAATAAAAAAAAACAACATAAGAAACCTAATCATGTGTGTAAGCATCTTTCTATGGTTTGAATAGGTAATCAAACTCTTCAGGTAAGTCTCAATAGTTATGACATCTCTAACATGAACCAACAATGTCTGGTCGAAACTAAATTATACTGGCCTGGTTGTTAAGTATTACCGATAACCTGGTATCTGGATTGTTCCGTCACGCGCTGTAAGTACCTCCAACATGTTATTTTGTGGGGGTAAAAAAATGGGACAACAAAATTATCATAAATCAAACTCAAACCTGTCATGACAGGTAAATCAACACAAACACAGCATGAAAACTCTCCATGGATGTAATTTCTACGATTTTTCTTTCGATTTTTCTTCTGTTCAAACAAATATAAAATAAACATCGTAGACAATATATAAAAATTATTTATAGACAGACATCATATATACGTAATTTGTCACTTTTTATGCCATAATGAGGGTGGATATTACATTTGAATTGAATAGTCTTAACTTGGTTTTTGTGCTTATAACTTTTGAATTCCATATGTTCTCAAGATTCTTGAAGATTGATGCTGCTTTTGCAATTCTGATCCTAACTTCCTTTCTAGTGTCACCATCCTGGTCTTTGTAGCTTCCAAGGTATGCAAATTGATCGATTTCTTCAATATCTGTCCCTTCTATGTGTATTTTTCCATTTTGATTAAGGGGAATTTTCATTATTTTTGTTTTGTCCTTGTTAATTTCAAGTTCTACTTTGCTAGCCAGTGAAGACAGGCTTTCTGTTTTTTCTTGCATAGAATTCAAATTGTTACTGATAAGAGTTATGTCATCAGCAAAATCAATATCTTCTAGTTGGGTTCCATGTACCCAGTCAATACCTGTGTTACCTGTGCAGCATTTATTCATTATGAAGTCTATTGTAATTCCAAAAATGATTACATCATCATACTGTTAATGATATCGAGTAAATGTCTGTTGACATGTAAACAAATCACATGTGATCTTTTTTTTAAAAGTAACTTAATGCATATATGCACTAAGATAATTCACTTGAGCCTCTAAAGATTTCGTGAATTGTCAAGGAATTACTGAGACCAAATTCTCAACAGAGAGTTTGTTTCTTGTAAAATAATCGCTCCGTGTAGAAATGTTTTTTTACTATTGTGTACTCAATAAAAAAAATACTGAAAATTGCTCTCAAGCTGGATGTCATATGGAATATTCTGTAGAGAATTGTTTTTATTGTGTTGTGGTACGAAAGCGGGCCATCTTGCTTACAACCGAGAGGCCTACAGGAGAGCTGTTAGGAAGACAAAGTTCCACAAGGGATACGCAAATGACTGAGTGATGGTAAGAAAATATATTTTAGAGCATTGATCTCAACCAGCGCGAAAACTATGAAAAGAAAATGGGAGTGTTGCGAAATCTGAGAATATGATTATTTTTCCATTAATGTTTTCTTCTGCAGATTAAAAACAAAATTAACGAGAAAGCTGTGCTACTGGATGTAAGTTACATTCACGTATTTCAGATCTTCATCCGACCTATCTCAGACTTTCACTGGAGCTTTATCACTTTCTTCTATTCAATTGTTCCTCGGTATTTCTCTCAAGCTGTCAGTTCTGATCGTGGGTGAATGAAACATGTGTATGGATAACGACAGCGATGTGAAACAAGAAAACAGCCAAGAAAATGATAAAAGTGGTAATATCGTTCTTCTGCTTCTGAGTACAGCTTCCATCATCAGCCACGACAACAACTACATAGACGCTGACCCTGTGACCGACTTCATTCACTGGATTATCGTGTTTGTGACTATACCAAGTGTGTCAGTTCTCGGAATTATCGGAAACTCTGTAAGCATTGTCGTCTTGGCCAAACGAGGGCTGTCCAAAAGCTCCAACATCCTTCTCTTTAGCCTGGCCGTCTCTGACATTGTGTACATGATCGGAGTAAACGGTCCGCCGAAGGTCTTGTACGAGTGGGGAGGTGGAGGGTTCCAGCATCCAGAAAACACAGCGCGAGTTTTGTATTACCTGTACCAGTTCTTTGATGTTTTAAACTGGGGAAGTGGGCCGGCATCTCTTTGCATACCTGTCCTCATCACAATCGAGAGATTCATCGCCGTTTATCTCCCACTGAAATTTGTTACTATGGTAACCGCACGACGGACTATCGTTGCTGTTATCATACCAAATATATTTTTCTATGGTCTTCAGGCCTACATAAGAACTTGGTTCCAGTTCGTCTATATTTACGACAGCTCTCGTAATTCCTCGGTTGGCATTGCAGCAAAGTCTCTGCTGTTTTGGCAGCATCATGAAGTAAGTGATTTCGTAGAGATCTGCTTCAACTCCATGATTGTTCTTGTTGTCTTCGTCGGCAGTGGATGCGTAGCTATTGGAATGAAGATCAAGATGGCCGCCATCAAGAGGTTTAAGATGACAAACATACATAAAGACTACAAAAAGACGGGATCTGACGTAAGCACTTCCCGGACAACGAAGACTTTGCTCGCTCTTTGCATCTTCTACACAGTCGCGTGCGCGTTTGTCACGCTGCCGGCCATCATTCCCAAGTTCATGGTTTTTCCGTTGTTTGCTGACGAACCAAACTTCCGGTCCGTGGGAGTTTTTGTTTATCATATTTTCAAACTGGTTCTGTGTGTCAACGCCTCCATTAACTTTGTCATCTACGTGGCCATAAACAAGAACTTCAGAGAAACGTTTTTAAGTATGTTACGTCAGAAGTAACTATCATGACATTGACGTGTACGTCGTACCTGTCTTATAACTATGACAACATTGACGTGTACGTCTTACCTGTCTTGTAACTTTTATAACATTGACGTGTACGTCTTACCTGTCTTGTAACTTTTATAACATTGACGTGTACGTCTTACCTGTCTTGTAACTTTTATAACATTGACGTGTACGTCTTACCTGTCTTGTAACTTTTATAACATTGACGTGTACGTCTTACCTGTCTTGTAACTATGGCAACATTGACGTGTACTTCTCTAATGGCCCTAGCTTTGGTCCCGAGCTTCAACAGTGTGTATCTGTGTGTGTTTGTGTGTGTGTGTGTGTGTGTGTGTGTGTGTGTGTGTGGTAAAAGTCTTCAGTCTCAACGAGCTGTAATGATTTTATTGCTTATGTCTTACACAAATAGTAGGCACAGACACGGTCTGGATAAAGTTCTATCAGCAACAGGCTCTTCTTCTTCTTCTTCCTCTTCCTCATCCTAGATTTTCGAACTGTTGTCATTGTTAAAAATGTAACCATCACGGCTGATAAAGAGAGGGTTACTTGCGGACTGACTGAGAATTATGGGTGAACCCCGCGACCACAACTTCGCAGCAGACACCACTACCCCGTGGACCAGGACGGCCCTGACCCTGTAGGAGTCCATAATCTTGATACTAACATCACCACGAAGAAGAAGAAGAAGAAGAAGATTTTGACCAGTTTTTTGTTTTCCCACACATGTAACCACTCCATCATCTTATCTTGTCTTGTCTTCTACCTCCTTGTAGCTGCGAGCTGATGTTCTTTCCAGCCGATGCTGTGAAGATGTTGGGACACAGCATCGTATCGGCGTGGGAGCGGGGCTATGGCAGCTATCTTGTCATAGCCGGAGTACAGCTAAAAAGCAGAGGGTGTGCAATGCTTCTTTAGTAGACTCCACCACCATGGGGACATTGGCGAGCCCTGCCCCGTTAGCCAGGCTTGGCCTGTTACTGGGGGTACCACGGAGAGGTGGGACAGGGTCTTGGTCAGCATATATCGCTGATTTGCCTCATCAACAGCGTCTTCACCTGTAAAAGAAGGTCACTAATATTATGCTTTCTTCTTCTTCTTCTTCTTCTTCTTCATCTTCTTCTTCTTCTTTTTCTTCTTCTTCTTCTTCATCTTCTTCTTCTTCTTCTTCTTCTTCTTCTTCTTCTTCGTTGATCTAATTTTAGTTTGTCTGTCACCCTCCTTCCCTTATTATTTGTACTTCAGTTCTGTGGCAGATCAATTCTTCCCTTCATCTACGACAATGTACACCTGTACCAGGGACAACAAAACCTTCTCTCCTGGTCTTATTGATATGTAATCATGACCCAAGTAATCGTGGTCTGGAACAAAATGTCAACTTCCACTAACGTGTCTGTGACTAGCTGGGACACTTCCACTAATTTGTCTATGACTAGCTGGGACACTTCCACTAATTTGTCTATGACTAGCTAGGACACTTACACTAATTTGTCTATGACTAGCTACGACACTTCCACTAACGTGTCTATGACTAGCTAAGACACTTCCACTAACTTGTCTGCAACAAGCTAAGACACTTCCACTAACTTGTCTGCAACAAGCTAGGACACTTCCACTAACGTGTCTGTGACTAGCTTGGACACTTCTACTAACTTGTCTACGACCAGCTGGGACACTTCCACTAACGTGTCTATGACTAGCCAAGCTGGGACACTTCCACTAACGTGTCTATGACTAGCCAAGCTGGGACACTTCCACTAACGTGTCTATGACTAGCCAAGCTGGGACACTTCCACTAACATGTCTATGACTAGCTGGGACACTTCCACTAACATGTCTATGACTAGCTGGGACACTTCCACTAACATGTCTATGACTAGCCAAGCTGGGACACTTCCACTAACGTGTCTACGACTAGCTAGGACACTTCTTTCCTCGCAGACGCCAGCTACAACATAACCAAATCACTGGGTCTTGATTACTAACTTCAATATATTTAATGTTAACAGCACTATAACAACACAATAACAACTATTTGAAACATAGAAAATCATTTGAAACAGAACCCACGACATGTGGTACTATGATATTAGTATAATTTGTAAACTGAAGCTCAATATTAAAAAAGGAAACATACACACAATGAAACTAACATATGAAAAGAAAAACACACATACAAAAGGATGACATAGATCACTTACTTCGAATACTACGAGGCTCATACTGGAAGTCCTGAGCGAAATTTTTTTTAAAAATCAGATTTTATATATAGAGAAAGTATAAATGTATCATCTTAATCTGCATCCTTTGCACTTCATGTAGATGTCACGTGACGTCACCATCATGTGTGATGTGGCCACGCGGGACATAAACAAAATGACGGGTGCTGAAGTTTCGTTTCGTCAACGTGCTGTTGTTAAGGTCTTCGTTAATTAAAGAGGAAATCCCCGCTGCTGAAATTCACCAAAGACTTCAACTTGCTTATGGAAATGAGTATATGGGTGTTAGCAGTGTTAGGAGGTAGGTGAAACATTTCAAAGATGGAAACACGAGCAACCAAGATATGCCTCGCAGCGGTCACCCTCGAACTGCCTCCACTGAACGCAACGTGGACAGGGTTGACGACATAATTAAAGAAAACAGACGCGTCACAGTATCTGAAATCACTGTTAATCTTGGAATAGGACACAATGCAGTAGAGGAAATGAATGGAACCCTAGGCTATAGAAAAGTTTGTGTCCGCTGGGTCCCGGAAGAGAGAACGTCCAGAAAGCAGTGCGTCTGTGCCGTCGGTCAGCTGGAACGGAATTCTACCGGGATGGTATTTTCAAACTTACAGAACGATGGGGAAAAATGTGTGCAGAGAAATGGAGATTATGTTGAAAAGTGAAGAAAAGGACGCAGTTAAGGTGATACATTTATATTTTCTCTGTCTATAAATACTGATTTTTAAAACCATTTTTGCTCACGACTTTCGGTATGACCCTTGTATATCCATGGACACCCAACCTAGCACTGTCTAGGGCATCTCCACAATGTTATATTTTATATAAATATGATCCACAACTTTGATCCAGCAAGGTGTAAAATATAACAGCAAAAACTCCTCAAGACATGATCAAAATCATACATCCCAAAAAAATCTCTTCAGGCCACAAGAAAAGAGAGGAAGACACACAGAGAGAAAGACAGCAAAAAAAGTCAAGAGACACAGAAAGTAAGGCGAGACAGATAAAGAGAAAATGAAGGCGAGATTGATTGATTGATTGATCGTTATTTCCAAGCGGTTAAGAATTGGACACGTAGGCCGTCTGACACTCTGCCCTTTATCTGGTCCAGAATTCTACAAATATGATGTTGAGAGAGAGAGAGAGAGAGAGAGAGAGAGAGAGAGAGAGAGAGAGAGAGAGAGCATGAGAGAGAAATCTAAGGCAAGAGTTTTATGTAAAATTCCAAAATCCATATATTCTTTTCACACTCAATCAAACAATTCTCCTCAGAATGTTCCACAATCATTGTATCGTTTAAGCCCAGCAAGAGGGCAATTTTCAGTAATTTTTGTATCGAGTACGCAATAGTAAACAAACACTTGAACACGGAGCGATTATTTTACAGGGAAGCAAACTCTCTGTTGAGAATTTGGTCTCGGTAATTCCATGACAGTTCACGAAATCTTTACAGGCTCAAGTGAACTATCTTAGGGCAGACTTGCATTAAGTTACTTCAATTTCTTAAACAAACATAGATCCCAAGTGATTTGTCATCGTGCCAACGGACAATTACTCGATATCACTAAAGGTATGACGATTACCTACAGTTTGTTTATTCGATTACTGTAATTGATTAGATAATTTGTAGACAACGCTACAGAGTGTCTGGAGACACTCAGGGGAGGGGGTTGGGGGAGGTTGGGGTTGGAGAAGTACAACATGAATTTCTTATTCACTTTCATACAAGTCGCAGAGCACTAACATTACAAACAGGTTCACGCTGACAAAAAACTGACATAATTATATCTTCGTATCCGGTATTAAAAAAAAAGCGAAGAAGATGACAATAACTGAGGACAGAAATAAGTTGAAAAACTCCACTTTCTAATTTGCATAATTCAGATTGCCGGGTTCATGGGTTCACGCTCGGAATGGTAAACAAACACAATCTTTTCATCAGTTACTCTTATACCTTGAGAGATTGGTCACCAGATAAGCGCAGTCACTGGGAAAAGTGAGAGAACAGAGTCCAAGGACAGAAGAGCCAGGGAAAAGAGCCAGGGAAAGAAGAGCCAGGGAAAGAAGAGACGGGGAAAGAAGAGACGGGGAAAGAAGAGCCAAGGAAAGAAGAGCTGGGGAAAAAAGAGACGGGGAAAAAAGAGACGGGGAAAAAAGAGACGGGGAAAAAAGAGACGGGGAAAGAAGAGCTGGGGAAAAAAGAGACAGGGAAAGAAGAGACGGGGAAAAAAGAGACGGGGAAAAAAGAGACGGGGAAAAAAGAGCTGGGGAAAAAAGAGACAGGGAAAGAAGAGACGGGGAAAAAAGAGACAGGGAAAAAAGAGACAGGGAAAGAAGAGACGGGGAAAAAAGAGCTGGGGAAAAAGAGACAGGGAAAGAAGAGACAGGGAAAAAAGAGCTGGGGAAAAAAGAGACAGGGAAAGAAGAGACAGGGAAAAAAGAGCTGGGGAAAAAAGAGACAGGGAAAGAAGAGACAGGGAAAAAAGAGCTGGGGAAAAAAGAGACGGGGAAAAAAGAGACAGGGAAAGAAGAGACGGGGAAAAAAGAGCTGGGGAAAAAAGAGACAGGGAAAAAAGAGACAGGGAAAGAAGAGCTGGGGAAAAAAGAGACGGGGAAAAAAGAGACGGGGAAAGAAGAGACGGGGAAAAAAGAGACGGGGAAAAAAGAGACAGGGAAAAAAGAGACGGGGAAAGAAGAGCCAAGGAAAGAAGAGACGGGGAAAAAAGAGACAGGGAAAAAAGAGACGGGGAAAGAAGAGCCAAGGAAAGAAGAGACGGGGAAAAAAGAGACAGGGAAAAAAGAGACGGGGAAAGAAGAGCCAAGGAAAAAAGAGACGGGGAAAAAGAGACGGGGAAAGAAGAGACGGGGAAAAAAGAGCTGGGGAAAAAAGAGACAGGGAAAGAAGAGCTGGGGAAAAAAGAGACGGGGAAAGAAGAGCCATGGAAAGAAGAGACGGGGAAAGAAGAGACGGGGAAAGAAGAGCCAGAGAAAGAAGAGCCAGAGAAAGAAGAGCCATGGAAAGAAGAGACGGGGAAAGAAGAGCCAGAGAAAGAAGAGCCATGGAAAGAAGAGACGGGGAAAGAAGAGACGGGGAAAGAAGAGCCAGAGAAAGAAGAGCCAGAGAAAGAAGAGCCATGGAAAGAAGAGACGGGGAAAGAAGAGACGGGGAAAGAAGAGACGGGGAAAGAAGAGACGGGGAAAGAAGAGACGGGGAAAGAAGAGACGGGGAAAGAAGAGCCAGAGAAAGAAGAGCCAGGGAAAGAAGAGACGGGGAAAGAAGAGACGGGGAAAGAAGAGACGGGGAAAGAAGAGCCAGAGAAAGAAGAGCTGGGGAAAAAAGAGACGGGGAAAGAAGAGACGGGGAAAGAAGAGACGGGGAAAGAAGAGCCAGAGAAAGAAGAGCTGGGGAAAGAAGAGACGGGGAAAGAAGAGACGGGGAAAGAAGAGACGGGGAAAGAAGAGACGGGGAAATAAGAGCCAGAGAAAGAAGAGCTGGGGAAAAAAGAGACGGGGAAAGAAGAGACGGGGAAAGAAGAGACGGGGAAAGAAGAGACAGGGAAAGAAGAGACGGGGAAATAAGAGCCAGAGAAAGAAGAGCCAGAGAAAGAAAAGCCAGGGAAAGAAGAGCCAGGGAAAGAAAAGCCAGGGAAAGAAGAGACGGGGAAAGAAGAGCCAGGGAAAGAAGAGCCAGGGAAGGAAGTAAAAGTAAACAAATTATGTTCAGAAAAAAAATCTCAGAGCAAAACCTAAACAAACGTGGCACTCAAATAAAGAGAAGGATATAAATAGTGGTTAAGAGAAAGATACAGCAATAAACAACAACTGAGAGAAACATAAGGCTATAAACAGCGAGTCAGAGAAAGAAAGGAGTAAGGGGCTATTCGGAGAAAGAGGTATATGGTTCAGGTTTAGAAAACGATAGAAAGAGAAAGTGGACCGGAGAGAGAGAGAGTGGCAGAAATAAATGCACGTATAAATGAAGAACATACAACAATCCAATATTTCGACAATAGCCTTTTTCAAAGACCACATACCAAAAAACAGCACAAGAGATAAAGACATGAAAAACAAATGAAAAATTAACCACACAGCTTAATACAAGCACAAAATGTATCCTAAAAAGTGTTGGTAAGCTCGAAGTAGAAGCAGGCGATTGGCTTAGAAATGATATAAAGAGACGATGATAAAGGATACCAGGTGACAAAGAACAAGACGTATCGCCCCAAATGGCCACACCTTACTCCTGTTGAATAACTATAGCCCAAAGAAAAGGCGTCCAGACGGTGCAGATAATAAAAATGAGTAAACAGTATGGGGATGGGTAGATGAAAGAAGGTTCAGAATGAGTAAAGATCACTGAAAGGACAAGACTGCTCACTTAGCATGCCTAAACGTGGAAGCTTTCAAAACTCTTTAGATGGAAAATTAATTCGTCCGCATCGAGATGGGAAAATACAGTTAACTGGGTGAGGATAAGAGAAGAAAGTTGGGCATGAATAACAGAAATAGAAAGAGGTACCAGTTAAGTAGAAATGTAAAGCAATTCAATGAAAGTTGAGCGTTATGTTAGTTCCAGCTTGGTGGAGATTGTCGGCCTAGAAAACAAGGCGCTAGACCAGAACTTTCCGAAATCGTTCATCAGAGAAACAGAAGCGGGCAGCAGTGACAGAAATGTCCTGTTTTGCTTGCTGGTCTCTTTGACAGAAATGTCCTGTTCTGCTTGCTTGTCTCTTTCACAGAAATGTCCTGTTCTGCTTGCTTGTCTCTTTCACAGAAATGTCCTGTTCTGCTTGCTGATCCCTTTGACAGAAATGTCCTGTTCTGCTTGCTGGTCCCTTTGACAGAAATGTCCTGTGTTGCTTGCTGGTCTCTTTGACAGAAATGTCCTGTTCTGCTTGCTGGTCCCTTTGACAGAAATGTCCTGTGTTGCTTGCTGGTCTCTTTGACAGAATAGCTTGGCCACCGGTGTCAGTGCCTCTTAGACATGTCGTTCAGATGTTGGAAAAACGGATCTCTTAAGTGTAAGGCAGTCTCCCCTGTATACTTCTTACTACAACGCTTGCACATACTGGCATAAACGATGTTGCGAAAGTGCAGGCAAAGCCCTCCTGTATTATTAACTCTGACTTTGGGGGAGGAAATCCGGCTCGTTTGGACAATGAATTGAGAAGAATTGCATCTACGGCGACCGCAACGTCTGGTACCAGAGAAAGTTGTGTCCATTGACTTGAGGCGATTTCTAACTAAGAAGTTCTTAAGATTCTTGCCCCGCCTGTACGCTACCAGTTAAGGTTCTTGTCCCGCTTGTGTGCCACCAGTTAAGGTTCTTGTCCCGCCTGTACGCTACCAGTTAAGGTTCTTGTCCCGCCTGTACGCTACCAGTTAAGGTTCTTGTCCCGCCTGTGCGCCACCAGTTAAGGTTCTTGTCCCGCCTGTGCGCCACCTGTGGAAGTTCTTGTCATGCCTTTGCGCCACCAGTTAAGGTTCTTGTCCCGCCTGTGCGCCACCAGTTAAGGTTCTTGTCCCGCCTGTGCGCCACCAGTTAAGGTTCTTGTCCCGCCTGTGCGCCACCAGTGGAGGTTCTTGTCCCGCTTGTGTGCCACCAGTTAAGGTTCTTGTCCCGCCTGTGCGCCACCAGTGGAGGTTCTTGTCCCGCTTGTGTGCCACCAGTTAAGGTTCTTGTCCCGCCTGTGCGCCACCAGTTAAGGTTCTTGTCCCGCCTGTGCACCACCAGTTAAGGTTCTTGTCCCGCCAGTGTGCCACCAGTTAAGGTTCTTGTCCCGCCTGTGCGCCACCAGTTAAGGTTCTTGTCCCGCCAGTGTGCCACCAGTTAAGGTTCTTGTCCCGCCTGTGCACCACCAGTTAAGGTTCTTGTCCCGCCAGTGTGCCACCAGTTAAGGTTCTTGTCCCGTATGTGCGCCACCAGTGGAGGTTCCCCCCAAAGAGTTCACTTGTATCATGATCGGTCTGGAGGAGATGGAGATGGCGAAACAAGATGTCCTTTAACCGCTAAACTGTGGAGGTGAAATATAAGTTCCAGTTTTACTCTGTCCGAGCTGGAAGACCGGTTAGGAGGAAGGGTTTGGTGCCGTGAGGTATGAGTGAAGTAAGAGTGAGGTGTGAGTGATGTGTGAGTGAGGAGTGAGTGATGTATGAGTAAGGTGTGAGTGAGGTCTGAGTGATGTGTGAGTGAGGTGTGAGTGAGGCGTGAGTGAGTGGGGAGTGATGTGTGAGTGAGGTGTGAGTGAGGTGTGAGTGAGGTGCGAGTGAGGTGTGAATGAGGTGTGAGTGAGATGTGAGTGCGGTGTGAGTGATGTGTGAGTGAGGTGTGAGTGAGGTGTGAGTAAGGTGTGAGTGAGGTGTGAGTGATGTGTTAGTGAGGTGTGAGTGAGGTGTGAGTGATGTGTGAGTGAGGTGTGAGTGAGGTCTGAGTGAAGTGTGAGTGAGGTGTCAGTGATGTGTGAGTGATGAGTGAGTGAGGAGTGAGTAAGGTGTGAGTGATGTGTAAATGATGTATGAGTGAGGCGTGAGTGAGGTGTGAGTGAGGTGTGTGTGCTGTGTGAGTGAGGTGTGAGTGAAGTGTGAGTGATGTGTGAGTGAGGTGTGAGTGAGGTGTGAGTGATGTGTGAGTAATGTGTGAGTGAGGTGTGAGTGAGGTGTGAATGAGGTGTGAGTGAGGTGTGAGTGAGGTGTGAGTGATGTGTGAGTGAGGTGTGAGTGAGATGTGAGTGAGGTGTGAATGAGGTGTGAGTGAGGTGTGAGTAAGGTGTGAGTGAGGTGTGAGTGATGTGTGAGTGAGGTGTGAGTGAGGTGTGAGTGAGGTGTGAGTAAGGTGTGAGTGAGGTGTGAGTGATGTGTGAGTGCGGTGTGAGTGATGTGTGAGTGAGGTGTGAGTGAGGTGTGAGTAAGGTGTGAGTGAGGTGTGAGTGATGTGTTAGTGAGGTGTGAGTGAGGTGTGAGTGATGTGTGAGTGAGGTGTGAGTGAGGTCTGAGTGAAGTGTGAGTGAGGTGTCAGTGATGTGTGAGTGATGAGTGAGTGAGGAGTGAGTAAGGTGTGAGTGATGTGTAAATGATGTATGAGTGAGGCGTGAGTGAGGTGTGAGTGAGG
Organism: Achatina immaculata; assembly: GCA_009760885.1. Lineage (NCBI taxonomy): Eukaryota > Metazoa > Mollusca > Gastropoda > Stylommatophora > Achatinidae > Lissachatina > Lissachatina immaculata. The sequence goes on from CM019699.1 coordinate 24,121,952, forward strand.
TGTGTGTGCTGTGTGAGTGAGGTGTGAGTGAAGTGTGAGTGATGTGTGAGTGAGGTGTGAGTGAGGTGTGAGTGATGTGTGAGTAATGTGTGAGTGAGGTGTGAGTGAGGTGTGAATGAGGTGTGAGTGAGGTGTGAGTGAGGTGTGAGTGATGTGTGAGTGAGGTGTGAGTGAGATGTGAGTGAGGTGTGAATGAGGTGTGAGTGAGGTGTGAGTAAGGTGTGAGTGAGGTGTGAGTGATGTGTGAGTGAGGTGTGAGTGAGGTGTGAGTGAGGTGTGAGTAAGGTGTGAGTGAGGTGTGAGTGATGTGTGAATGAGGTGTGAGTGATGTGTGAGTAAGGTGTGAGTGAGGTGTGAGTGAGGTGTGAGTGATGTGTGAGTGATGTGTGAGTGAGATGTGAGTTAGGTGTGAGTGATGTGTAAGTGATGTGTGAGTGAGGTGTGAGTGAGGTGTGAGTGATGTGTGAGTGATGTGTGAGTGATGTGTGAGTGAGATGTGAGTTAGGTGTGAGTGATGTGTAAGTGATGTGTGAGTGAGGTGTGAGTGAGGTGTGAGTGATGTGTGAGTGATGTGTGAGTGAGGTGTGAGTGAGGTGTGAGTGATGTGTGAGTGATATGTGAGTGAGGTGTGAGTGATGTGTGAGTGAGGTGTGAGTAATATGTGAGTGAGGCGTGAGTGGGGAGTGATGTGAATGAAGTGTTAGTGAGGTGTGAGTGAGGTGTGAGTGAGGTGTGAGTGAGGTGTGAGTGATGTGTGAGTGAGGTGTGAGTGAGGTGTGAGTGATGTGTGAGTGATGTGTGAGTGAGGTGTGAGTGATGTGTGAGTGAGGTGTGAGTGAGGTGTGAGTGATGTGTGAGTGATATGTGAGTGAGGTGTGAGTGATGTGTGAGTGAGTTGTGAGTGAGGTGTGAGTGATGTGTGAGTGAGGTGTGAGTGAGGTGTGAGTGTGGTGTGAGTGAGGTGTGAGTGATGTGTGAGTGAGATGTGAGTGATGTGAGTGATGTGTGAGTGAGGTGTGAGTGTGATGTGAGTGAGGTGTGAGTGAGGTGTGAGTGATATGTGAGTGAGGTGTGAGTGATGTGTGAGTGAGGTGTGAGTGTGATGTGAGTGAGGTGTGAGTGATGTGTGAGTGAGGTGTGAGTGATGTGTGAGTGATATGTGAGTGAGGTGTGAGTGATGTGTGAGTGAGTTGTGAGTGAGGTGTGAGTGATGTGTGAGTGAGGTGTGAGTGAGGTGTGAGTGTGGTGTGAGTGAGGTGTGAGTGATGTGTGAGTGATATGTGAGTGAGGTGTGAGTGATGTGTGAGTGAGGTGTGAGTGTGATGTGAGTGAGGTGTGAGTGAGGTGTGAGTGATATGTGAGTGAGGTGTGAGTGATGTGTGAGTGAGGTGTGAGTGATGTGTGAGTGAGGTGTGAGTGAGATGTGAGTGATGTGTGAGTGAGATGTGAGTGAGGTGTGAGTGAGGTGTGAGTGAGGTGTGAGTAAGGTGTGAGTGAGGTGTGAGTGAGATGTGAGTAAGATGTGAGTGAGGTGTGAGTGAAGCTGTGCCTGGACGACGTGAGAACATGTCCCAGATAGCGGCACTGGAAAAGCAACTCCAGCATCCCAAGGGCTCGAACGTGGAAAATGAGATCCTCTGCACATAAACATGGCAAGCTAAGGAGCCGAGAACAAGAAATTCCTTGATCTTCCACCCAGAGGACTTGTCTGTGGATCCTCAGGGAGCAGAACTGCTCTTTCAGCAATCTCTAACTGTTTTTTCAGCAATCTCTAACTGCTCTTTCAGCAGTCTCTAACTGCTCTTTCAGCAATCTCTAACTGCTCTTTCAGCAATCTTTAACTGTTCTTTCAGCAGTCTCTAACTGTTCTTTCAGCAGTCTCTAACTGCTCTTTCAGCAATCTCTAACTGTTTTTTCAGCAGTCTCTAACTGCTCTTTCAGCAGTCTCTAACTGCTCTTTCAGCAATCTCTAACTGTTTTTTAAGCAATCTCTGTTTTTTCAGCAGTCTCTAACTGCTCTTTCAGCAGTCTCTAACTGCTCTTTCAGCAGTCTCTAACTGCTCTTTCAGCAGTCTCTAACTGCTCTTTCAGCAATCTCTAACTGCTCTTTCAGCAATCTCTAACTGTTTTTTCAGCAGTCTCTAACTGCTCTTTCAGTAGTCTCTAACTGCTCTTTCAGCAATGTCTAACTGTTCTTTCAGCAATCTCTAACTGCCAAAGAACAAAACGGCGTTTGTGACGATTCCGTTAAGTGAAGCTCCGATGTTTGGTTTAAGTTCTGAAGCTCCAGAGTTTACTCTACGCTGTTTACTATTTGTTGGTTACTATTTACTGTCCATTGCTTGACCGACATATTGAAGGTATGATCGGCCTCTGTCTGAGACCTGTAACGTTCTTTACTTTTGTTTATGTAACATGTAGTTTGTTTTTTTTTAAGTGAGGACATTGTTACTAAACTCTGTAAAACATTCTTGAAAGTTTTAGAGAATACTTTACTTTTCTGCATCATTTCTTGTGACTCAGCGAAGTTTATATCTGAACTAAATTAACCATCTTATAAAACAGACTGTGATTGAAGAAAGAAGAAAAAATAGAAGAAGAAGAAGACGATGATGACGATGATGATGATGATGATGATTATGACGATTCCAGTCATTCGAAGAACAGCAACTCATAATCGCATCACATACAGCAGCCTTCACAAAGCAACTCCCACACACAACAATCCACACACACAGATCAACGCACACACAGAGTAACGCACACACAGAGCAACGCACACACAGAGCAATGCACACATAGAGCAACGCACACACAGATCAACGCACACACAGATCAACGCACACACATAGAAACGCACATACAGATCAACGCACACACATAGAAACGCACACACAGAGTAGCCCACACACATATAGCAAAGCACATACACACACTAGTAATCACTCATACATAGCAACGCACACACAGAGTATGCAACAACTACATAGCATCACACATACAAAGTAGTACACACATAGTAACACACACAAAGTAGTCCACGTACACATAGCACAGCACACACACAAAGTAGTTTATACACAGTGCAAACTCATAAGCATAGCAATAGACACACAGAGTAAACCACATATCACGTACACACAGAGCAACATCGTTGAGGGAAAATGGTGACAATGCAACAAATACTAGCCTGACAGCGACTGAAACATACGAGAAAACGTCTAAACACGACCATGATAGCGGAAGTGCCGGGAAGTGACACAGAACGTCCTTGTGTATTCTTGCGCGCGTTGGAAATCCATTGGCACTGGGATACCGCTAAAAAAAAAGTAGATCAGACGGCTGCTGCCTGCGAGAAATTCTAGGAGAATCAACCTCGGAGATAGCCGCTGGAGCTTGGAGTGTTGTCTATGTTGACTGCCACATCAGCCCTAAGATGTTAGGGCTGGCGGTAGAGCAGATATAGAAATGTCCTGACTTCGATGAAGTCATTTTCGAACACATGAACAGTTGACAGAAATATCAGAAGCTAGCTTCTTCTTCTTCTTCTTCTTCTTCTTCTTCTTCTTCTTCTTCTTCTTCAGTTTTCCGAGCCACTAAGGCATATTAGAATACCGTGTAACACCATCGACATATGAAAGTGTGATGTGGTTAGTTTTTTGCCTAGCGGAATTTTACTTTTCAGATTTCTCTGGTACCCATTTTTAGAGGCTAGATGGACCCACGGGGCCATTAAGGTGTAGTTGTACCAGAATAAAAAAGTTCTCCAGTGCTGGGACTTAAACCCGTTGTCACTGGATTATTAGACAAAGTGCTTAACCACACAGCCAACCAACCACGAACTAATATAGGCTGGGCAATGAATTGATTATCATAGTTTCATCCAGATTAAAAGAGGCGAGGAATATCAGTAAAAAAAATCAATTTGTGATACAAAAATTGAAAGAAGTGGAGAGTTTTGAATGTCTTGGATTATTACTAACAAATAATGAAGATACAATGAGGGAAGTTAAAAGGAAGACATCTATCGCTCTTCAAAAAGTAAAACAACTAAAGAATCTGTGGAGAGGAACAGACAGAACTACAAAAATAAGATTTTTAAGGGCATGCATCTTTCCCATCGCAACATATGCCTGTGATACTTGGACACTTAACAAAACAGCTGAGAAACACATAAATGCCTTTGAATGTAAATGCTACAGAAGAGTTTTTCAAATATCGTGGACACAAAAAAGAACAAATATATCTATACTACAAGAACTTAATATTGAAGAAGTTTGGCTAATAAGGAAGATTAAAGAGAGAAAACTTAAATATTTTTGGACACAATAAACGTCATGAGAATTTAAAGAAGACCGTCTTGGAAAGGTACATGATAGGAAAAAGAAAGAGAGTAAGACCAAGGCAAAGATGGCTGCAAGACATCGTTGATGATCTGCGAATGGACGCCTCAGCAGCAGGGCATCTTGCATACAACCGAGAGTCCTACAGGAGAGCTGTTAGGGAGGCAAAGTTCCGCAAGGGATATGCAAATGACTGACTGATGCAAAAACTTTCGGAAATATCTAGTCGCATGAAGTTAAAAGACAGTGCACGCAGTCACAAGCTGTGACAGTCCATGACAAACGTTGATATCTGTCAACAAAATCATATTGGTCATGGTAGCCAAACATGTTCAAGATAAGAAGAAGTGAATTTACTCGAATAACTATGCGTATTGTTTGCAAGAAATGTACGTGATTACAGTACATCCCAAATGCTGTGGAAGATTGATCTGCACACATACAGTACACATTGTTTGTTGACGTTCGTTGTAAAAGTCGAGTACACATTGTCGACGATTCCTGTGACTAGTAGAACATACGCTGTTTATCGACGTCCCCGTAGGCAAGTCGAGCACACAGTGCTTGCTAATGTTCTCTGTGACAAAACGAAGGCACATTGTTTACATACGTTCTCGTGGACAAGGCGAATGCACACTGTTTACCTACGTTCTCTGTGACAAGATGAAGGCACATTGTTTACATGCGTTCTCTGCAACAAGATGAAGGCACATTGTTTACCTACGTTCTCTGTGAACAGATGAAGGCACAATGTTTACCTACGTTCTCTGTGAACAGATGAAGGCACATTGTTTACCTACGTTCTCTGTGACAAGATGAAGGCACATTGTTTACATGCGTTCTTTGCGACAAGATGAAGGCATATTGTTTACCTACGTTCTCTGTGACAAGATGAAGGCACAATGTTTACCTACGTTCTCTGTGACAAGATGAAGGCACATTGTTTACCTACGTTCTCTGTGACAAGATGAAGGCACATTGTTTACCTAAGTTCTTTGCGACAAGATGAAGGCATATTGTTTACCTACGTTCTCTGTGACAAGATGAAGGCACAATGTTTACCTACGTTCTCTGTGACAAGATGAAGGCACATTGTTTACCTACGTTCTCTGTGACAAGATGAAGGCACATTGTTTACCTAAGTTCTCTGTGACAAGATGAAGGCACATTGTTTACCTACGTTCTCTGTGACAAGATGAAGGCACATTGTTTACCTACGTTCTCTGTGACAAGATGAAGGCACATTGTTTACCTACGTTCTCTGTGACAAGATGAAGGCACATTGTTTACCTACGTTCTCTGTGAACAGATGAATGCACATTGTTTACCTAAGTTCTCTGTGACAAGATGAAGGCACACTATTTACCTACGTTCTCTGTGACAGGATGAAGGCACACTATTTACATACGTTCTCTGTGACATGTCGATCACACACTGTTTTCTAACTGATTTTTGTGACAAGTTGAGCACATATTTCTTTTTTTGTGACGTGCCCTGTGACAAGTCGAGATGATAGGAATGAAAGATTTTAACATAGGAACGTTTCAAGTTGGCAAGGTCGTGGTCACAGACTACCCGTCACTGTATCACCTGGTCAGTTTCTGTCACAGACTACAGGTATTTATATCACCTGAACTGGTCTCAGTCACATGTTTCATTGTATAGCCTGGTTGAGTTCCTATCACAGACTACATGCCATACATGGTCTAATGTCGATCACAGACTAAATGCCATACATGGTCTAGTGTCGATCACAGACTAAATGCCATACATGGTCTAGTGTCGATCACAGACTAAATGCCATACATGGTCTAGTGTCGATCACAGACTAAATGCCATACATGGTCTAGTGTCGATCACAGACTAAATGCCATACATGGTCTAGTGTCGATCACAGACTAAATGCCATACATGGTCTAGTGTCGATCACAGACTAAATGCCATACATGGTCTAGTGTCGATCACAGACTACATGCCATACATGGTCTGGTGTCGATCACAGACTAAATGCCATACATGGTCTAGTGTCGATCACAGACTACAGATCATTATATCAAATAGTCGGATGTCGATCTCAAATTACAAACATGTATCACCTAGTCAAGTGTCCGTCATAGACTACAGGCCACTGTATCACCTAGTCTAGTACTGGTCACAGACTACAGATCATTATTATTGTATCACCTGGTCTAGTACTGGTCACAGACTACAGGTCATTGTATCACCTGGTCTAGTATTGGTCACAGACTACAGGTCATTGTATCACCTGGTCTAGTATTGGTCACAGACTACAGGTCATTGTATCACCTGGTCTAGTATTGGTCACAGACTACAGGTCATTGTATCACCTGGTCTAGTATTGGTCACAGACTACAGGTCATTGTATCACCTGGTCTAGTATTGGTCACAGACTACAGGTCATTGTATCACCTGGTCTAGTATTGGTCACAGACTACAGGTCATTGTATCACCTGGTCTAGTATTGGTCACAGACTACAGGTCATTGTATCACCTGGTCTAGTATTGGTCACAGACTACAGGTCATTGTATCACCTGGTCTAGTATTGGTCACAGACTACAGGTCATTGTATCACCTGGTCTAGTATTGGTCACAGACTACAGGTCATTGTATCACCTGGTCTAGTGTTGATCACTGGCTGCAGATCTCTTGCTCTCACTTTACACCACTGCCAAGCTAACTCCCTCCCATCGGTTGTCCTCCCGTCTGTTGTCCTCCTATCTGTTGTCCTCCCAGCAGTTGTCCTCCCATGTTTAGCAATGTCTGCTCCTTGCTCTATTTTACGGCAGTTTTTCTCTCAAGTTTCAGTTTAATATTCTGCTTTTCCACGTGACTAGAATATTTTAGCTGCCTTAATCCTCACTATTTCTTTATTTCTCTTTCCATTTTACACTGATCTACAAATTCTTCCACTTTCCACTGATCTACAAATCCTTTCTTTGATTTTAGCTGTCCCAGAGTTTGTCGAGTGCGCCCGAGATCTAATGAGTGTTGTTAGTGTTTCTCATTGATTTACAATTAAACGATTTCTCCATTCATCAAAAGCTTTCTGATACGTCAGTCTCAATTTCTTCAGCTGTCTCGCGGCAACTCCAAATTAAACGATGTATCCTGCTCAATTGAATCATCAAATTACGCGATGTATCCTGTTCAGTTGAATCATCAAATTACACCAGACTTCCAGGCTAGAGCTGATTCGCTAATGCAAATATTTGGGGTCTTTCAATTTAAAACGGGGGGGGGGGGGGGTCATGGCTGTGACTTGTTAAGTGCCGTGTCAACACAATTATCCTTCATCACGTTTATGGGTGATTGTTATATGATTGTTATATGGTTGTTATGTGTTTGACCGGTGAAAGATGGCAATCTTGTTTCTACTGGGATGCCATGAGTACAGGCAGACAATAGTTGACACCGCTTTCTAAATTTTGTTTTGCATAAGTAATATCAAGATACAATTTCTGATGTTGATGTTTGATGCTGATGGTGGATGTAGTTGTGGCTGAGTCTTTTTATTTTAGGCTATTTTTGATTATTTCACCAAATGTAGCTTCTGTTAACAATATGTTAACATTCTAATCTATCTATCTATTTATCTATCTATCTATCTATCTATCTATCTATCTATCTATCTATCTATCTATCTATCTATCTATCTATCTATCTATCTATCTATCTATCTGTCTGTCTGTATGTCTGTCTGTCTGTCTGTCTATCGTCTGTCTGTCTGTGAGTGCTCTCTCTCTCTCTCTCTCTCTCTCTCACCTGTCTTGTCTAAAAAGCTGTGTGACAATATTATCGAACAGTTGACAGCTCAAATTTCCTAATGTTCCAGGTATCTTCTAGTGTTCTGTTCCGTCTGATATTTTTTCGTTAATGATACATAAGATATTAGTATCATGTTTACAAAATCCCAGTACTGGACTCTTCTTAACTCACGAATGTTATGTTCATTTTAAGGGAAGTAATGCAGGTTTTGTCTCCCTTACTTAGCAAACTAGATTTTAGTTAAATTCCAGTTTGTGTGTGTGTGTGTATTTTTTGTGTTTTTGCCTCCTACTTCAGTTTTTTATTCACACTTAAGGCCTTTACACTTCATGTGTAAAAAAAAATTTTTCACACATTTTACAATTTAGTTTTATTTTCATACATTGGGCGCATGTTACAGTTCAGTTCTTTTTTTTTCATACGTTACATGTGTTACACTTCAGTTCTTTTCATATAAGATATAAGAAGTTCTTTTCATACATTAAAGGTGGAGTAAGAAAGTAAGATGAGAAGTATAAATGAAGAACTTATATCTTAATCTTTCCCGTGCCGTTGAACTTCACATAGATCTCGCAAGGTAGTTCACCAGAAGAATTAGTTACGCAAACCAGAGATATCTTAATAACAACAGCTAAAGACATGGTTCCAATAAAGAAAACACAAAAGAATGGATGGATTACAGCAGGCACACTAGAACCGATAAAACAGCGTAGAGAAATGAAGACATTGACGAGAAATGTAATATGTGACGAGATGCAGAATGCCTTGACAGAGACAGAGGAAATTCTAGAAAGATGGAAGGAATATTGCAGAGGAATGTATGAAACAACTGACTGTGAAAGCAGAAATCAACAGTGTGAATTATTATTGGAGGAGAAAGAACCCGAACCGACAATAGAAGTTTTATGAGCAATAAAGAATCTGAAAAATGGCAAATCACTAGGATGTAATGAGATAACAGCTGAACTTATTAACGCAAGAGGAAAGGAATGTGCAACAAGCTATCATGCACTATGTAAAAAGATATGGCATTCCGGTATTTGGTCAAAAGAATGGAAAAGAACTGTATTCTTACCCCTGCCAAAAAAGGGTAACCTGAAATTATGCACAAACTACAGAACTCTTGCCCTGATTAGTCATGCCAGTAAAATTCTGTTAAAAATTATAATGGGTAGACTTTGTAAGAAAACAGAAGAAGAAGTCAATATGGTCCAAGCTGGTTTCAGGCAAGGAAGAGGATCAAGAGATCATATATTCAATATAAGATTAATAATAGAAAAATGCAGAGAACCTAATGTGAATCTATATACAACACCAGAAACTGTCAAATAATAGAAAAAATGGGACTTCCAACACATTTGATACAATTAATATCACTGCTGTATCTAGACCAGCAAGCAGCAGTAAGAATAAATGATGAAACAACAACTTGGTTTGACATAAAACAAGGGGTCCGTCAGGGGTGCATATTGTCACCTTACTTATTTAACTTGTATAATGAAAATATAATGAGGAATGTTAGAGAAGATGTAGACAAAGAATATTACGATGCCATAACATCTGGAGGTTATGAAATACCAGAGATTAGATATGCTGATGACACAGTATTACTGTCCACAACACAAAAAGGAATGGAAAAACTAATTATGTCAGTCTGTAAGAATAGCGAACCTATATCTTAATGCAAAGAAAACTAAAGTGATGACAACTGACAAAACAAACAAGGCAGCTGAAATATGTATCAATGAGGAAAAACGAGAAGAAGTGGAGAATTTTGAATATCTTGGATCACTACTAACTAATAATGGAGATACAATGAGGGAAATTAAAAGGAGGACATCTATCGCTCTCCAAAAAGTAAAACAACTAAAGAATCTGTGGAGAGGAGCAGACAGAACCACAAAAATAAGATTTTTAAGGGCATTCATCTTTCCCATTGCAACATATGCCTGTGAGACCTGGACACTTAACAAAAGAGCTGAGAAACACATAAATGCCTTTGAATGTAAATGCTACAGAAGAGTTCTTCAAATATCATGGACACAAAAAAGAACAAATATATCCATACTATAAGAATTTAATATTGAAGAAGGCTGGCTAATAAATAAAATTAAATGAAGAAAACTTAGATATCTTATCTTATATGTTATATCCTTCCCGTGTCGTTAAACTTCACATAGGGCTCGCAAGGTAGTTCGCCAAATGTTCCTGTCTTCGGCGAGTCTTTCAACCTCATCAAGGGATGTTATGCCTATTAATTTGGCCTCTCTTAACAATGTCCTCTTCAGAGTTTCACGCGGTCTGCCTCTTTTCCTTTGGCCTGTTGTGTTCCACTTGATAGCTTGTTTTGGGATTCTCTGATCATTTCTTCTCATCACGTGACCAACATATGTCCATCTCCTTTTCCTGATCACCCATGAGACTGGTTGTTGTTCAGTCATCTGTCTTATCTCTGCATTGTTCTTGCATTCGTTCCACTTGATGCTGAGTATTTTCCTTAGGCATTTGTTTTCAAAACAGTCTAATTTCTTGTCTATTTCTTTAGTTGTTTTCCAGCTTTCACATGCATAAATGAGGGTGGATATTACATTTGAATTGAATAATCTTAACTTGGTTTCTGTGCTTATAACTTCTGAATTCCATATGTTCTCAAGATTCTTGAAGATTGATGCTGCTTTTGCAATTCTAATTCTAACTTCCTTTCTGGTGTCACCATCCTGGTCTATGTAGCTGCCAAGGTATGCAAATTGATTGACTTCTTCAATATTTGTCCCTTCTATCTGAATTTTTCCATTTTGATGAATGGGAATTTTCATTATTTTTGTTTTGTCCTTGTTAATTTCAAGTCCTATTTTTCTAGCCAGTGAAGACAGGCTATCTGTTTTTTCTTGCATGGAATATACTTAAATATACTGTTCAAAATAAGAAACGGATAACTACTGATGACCTAATTTTAGCCATAACTTTGATAATCTATAGCTTTTTAAGTTGAATGAATAAAATTTTCAAATTGCACACAATAATATCTAAGATTTTAAGCACTCACTTGACAGTTTCTTGCATCTGTGTTACGAGAATTTGTTAGTTCCAGGGGTTCTCAAGTTAGTATGGTGTGTAGACTCAACTTACATCGATCAGTGACTGGCATCTCCTGGGCATAGATGCTATCAGATATCTAATGTGCGCCTGTGGGATGGCTGCCCACTCTTCCTGAAGTGCCTGCCATAGATCACGACGATTGGGTGGAGAAACGTTTCGGCGACAAACACGTCCTTGCAACTCATCCCATATGTGCTCGATCGGATGTCCGTTATGACAATTTTTTTTCCCGGGTGGTATCTGAGAAGCACATAAATGCCTTTGAATGTAAATGCTATAGAAGAGTTCTCCAAATATCGTGGACACAAAAAAGAACAAATATATCTATACTACAAGAGCTTAATATTGAAGAAGGCTGGCTAGTGAAGAGGATTAAAGAGAGAAAACTGAAATATTTTGGCCACATTAAACGTCATGATAATTTAGAGAAGACCGTATTGGAAGGATACATAATGGGAAAAAGAAAAAGAGGAAGACCGAAACGAAGATGGCTGCAAGACATCGTTGATGATCTGGAAATGGATGCAGCAGCAGCAGGCCATCTTGCTCACAACCGAGAGGCCTACAGGAGTGCTGTTTGGGAGGCAAAGTTCCGCAAGGGACATGCAAAGGAATGAATGAATGAATGAATGGTATCTCAAACCAAACCAAAAATTGTCACCAAGGTATCAGGTTCTTGATTTAGTATGAATTTTGCTATTCTCGTGTACAGTCAGAACACAGTAGCTGCCCTTGCTAATCACACATTTTTTTAACATTACTCACGTTGCGTTTATGGAAAAGTCGTGATTTTTGTGGTGAGCACAACTCACTTCCCACGAAATTGTAACCTTATAAAAGGACGAGGTTAAACAAAAAAATTCAGTTAATTTTCAACTGCAAGCAGGCGAAAGTCAAACTCATGTTGCCAGGCATTTAAACGCGCAGTAGAATACCATCAGTCAACTTTGACACCGTTTCCAAGCCACAGGCTCAGCTGAAGACCGGCACCGCAGTGGACGACCGAGGGTAACAACAGCAGCTGATGATCGCTTTATTCTGGTTCATCACCACAGAAACAGGTTTACAACAGCTTCCTCAAGTGCCCAGTCATTGCTTGCAGGACGTCGTGTGTCTGATTAAACCGTCCGGAATAGACTGCATGAAGTTGGACTGGTGGCACGACGACCTCACCGAGGTCCTGTCTTAACGAGACGCCATCGCCATGGCTTGGGCCAATCAGCATCGGCCCTGGACAACTGACAATCAGTGGAGACGTGTCTGGTTTAGTGACGAATCTTCCTTTTCGTTGCACAGCCATGATATGCGTAGAAGGGTCTACCGTAGGCCAAATGAATGTTTTGCCCAAAATTGCGTTGACGAAGCTCCGTCGCACGATGATGGAGGTGTAATGGCATGGGGAATGATCAATTTCAACGGAAGAAGTCCATCGGCGCAGAAAGAAGGAGGCCTGAATGCACAACGATACGTCAGTGAAATTCTTCGACCCCATGTCCTTCCATGTTTTGGCGGCGCAAAGGTCTGTGTTTCAACAGGACAACGCCAGACCCCATTCTGCACGGTTCACCACACAGTTCCTGACTGCCAACAACATTCTCACCTTTCCCTGGCCATCCCTGTCTCCAGACATGAATCCGATCGAGCACCTAAAGGATGAGCTGCAAAGACGTGTTTGTCGCCGAAACGTTTCTCCACCCAATCGACGTGATCTGTGGCAGGCACTCCAGGAAGAGTGGGCAGCGATCCCACAGGCGCACATCAGAAATCTGATAGCATCTATGCCCAGGAGATGCCAGTAGCTGATCGATGCAAGCGGAGGTCACACACCATACTAACTTGAGAACCCCTGGAACTAACAAATTCTCGTCATACAAATGCAAGAAACTGTCAATTGAGTCTTTAAACCCTTAGCTATTATTGTGTGAAATTTAAACATTTCATTCACTCAATTTAAAAAGCTGTAGAATATCAAATTTATAACTAAAACTGGGTCATCAGTAGTTATGCGTTTCTTTTTTGAACAGTATATTTTGGACACATTAAACGTCATGATAATTTAGAGACGATCTTCTTGAAAGGATTCATAATAGGAAAAAAGAGAGGAAGACCAAGGCGAAGATGGCTGCAAGACATCATTGATAACCTGCAAATGGATGCACCAGCAGCAGGCCATCTTGCTCACAACGGAGAGGTCTACAGGAGAGCTGTTAGGGAGGCAAAGTTCCGCAAGGGACATGCAAGTAACTGACTGACTGATGTCCTTCATTTATATATTCTCATCTTACTTTCATACTCTCTGCTATTTGTGTTTTTTTTTCTCACTTTCCTCACTTCCTCTGTCGTTTTGTAAAACTGAACCATACACCTCTGTCTACCTTTATTACTAGAACCATACACCTCTATCTACCTTTATTACTAGAACCATACACCTCTATCTACCTTTATTACTAGAACCATACACCTCTATCTACCTTTATTACTAGAACCATACACCTCTATCTACCTTTATTACTAGAACCATACACCTCTATCTACCTTTATTACTAGAACCATACACCTCTATCTACCTTTATTACTAGAACCATATGCCTTCATTTACCTTTATTACTAGAACCATACACCTCTATCTACCTTTATTACTAGAACCATACACCTCTATCTACCTTTATTACTAGACCCATACACCTTCATCTACCTTTATTACTAGAACCATATGCCTTCATTTACCTTTATTACTAGAACCATACACCTTCATCTACCTTTATTACTAGAACCATATGCCTTCATTTACCTTTATTACTAGAACCATACACCTTCATCTATCTTTATTACTAGAACCATATACTTTCATTTACCTTTATTACTAGAACCATACACCTTCATTTACCTTTATTACTAGAACCATACACCTATATTTACCTTTATTACTAGAACCATACATCTCTGTCTACCTTTATTACTAGAGCCAGTTTTACCGCAGTCGTCATCTCTTTTGACTCTCACTTTTCCTACATCAGGCTTGCTACACTTCATTCCCCCTACACTTGTCTTTGTTGTACAGTGCATTGTAGTTTTGTTATACTCTAGTTTTGTCACACTCTAGTTTTGTAACACTTAAGTTTTGTCACACTCAAGTTTTGTAACACTCTAGTTTTGTTACACTCTAGTTTTGTCACCCTCAAGTTTTGTCACACTCTAGGTTTGTCACACTCTAGGTTTGTCACACTCTAGGTTTTTCACACCCTAGGTTTGTCACACTCTAGGTTTGTCACACTCTAATCTAAACTTCGAGAAAGAAAGTTAGAATTTAAAAAGCAGCTTTGATCTTCAAGAATCTTGAGAACATATGGCATTTAAAAGTTATAAGCACAAAAACCAAGTTAAGATTATTCAATTCAAATGTAATATCCACCCTCATTTATGCATGGGAAAGCTGGAAAACAACTAAAGAAATAGATAAGTAATTAGACTCTTTTGAAAACAAATGCCTAAGGAAAATATTCGGCATCAAGTGGAACGAATTCAGGAACAATGCAGAGATAAGGCAAACAACAGCCTCTCTCATGGGTGATCAGAAAAAGGAGATGGACAAACGTATATTGGTCATCTGACGAGAAGAAACAGTCAACTATTAAGTAGAACACAACAGGCTAACGAAAAAGAATTCGATCACGAGAAACTCTGAAGAGGACATTGTTAAGAGAGGCGAAGTTAGTAGACATAAAATCCTTTGATGAGGTTGAAAAGCTCGCCGAAAACAGGAAAAATTACCGAACTACCTTGCGAGCCCTATATAACGTTTAAATGCACGGGGAGGATGTAAGATGTAAGAATCTAAAGCTACATTTCAATTTTGCTGTACTCTAGTCTAAAAGTATATTCTAATTTTATTATACTCTGCTATAAAATTACATTACAGTCATTATAGCCTTGAAGTCTTCTTATTGATATTATTTTCTTGAAGTCTTCTTCTTGATATCTTCTTGAAGTTTTCTTCTTGAAGTTATCTTCTTGACGTCTTCCTATTGAAGTCTTCTTCTTGAAGTCTTCTTATTGAAGTTTTATTCTTGAACATATCTTCTTGAATTCTTCGTCTTGAATTTATTTTCTTGAAGTCTTCTTCTTGAACGTATCTTCTTGAAGTCTTCTTCTTGAACTTATCTTCTTGAAGTCTTCTTGAACTTATATTCTTGAAGTCTTCTTCTTGAACTTATCTTCTTGAAGTCTTCCTCTTGAACTTATCTTCTTGAAGTCTTCTTCTTGACCTTATCTTCTTGAACACTTCTTCTGGAAATCTTCTGATGTCTTCTTTTAGAATATTGCAGAGATAGCTAAAATACTTGTGAAGTACAAAAGATCTGCCTTTTCTATTTCACATGTAGATAATTTGAGAATCTTCGTTTATTTAGCTACGCTGCTAACAAGAAACGTGAGGAAATGTTGCTGGATCTCATACACTTCCTACATAAATTTCCTAAATAAACTTACTACATGAACTTCCTACGTAAACTTCCTACGTAAACTTCCCATATAAACTTTCTACACAAAACTTCCTACATAAACTTCCTACGTAAACTTCCTACATAAATTTCCTACGTAAACTTTCTACATAAACATCCTACATAAACTTCCTACATAAACTTCCTACGTAAACTTCCTACATAAACTTCCTACGTAAACTTCCTACGTAAACTTCCTATATAAACTTCCTACGTAAACTTCCTACTCTCTTCATACTCTTCTCAGCAAAAGCTTCTTCAACGGTTACCATGACAGCCAGCGTTTCAGAAACACCGGATCAGGAAGTATTCATCCCCATCGCACGCAGCGCCGCCTATGTTGACCCCAGAGGTCAGGCGTTCATCGTCCGGGAGGGCAACAACTACATGGTGGCCGACCCCCTGACTGACTACATCCACTGGATCGTCGCTTTCGTCGCCATACCAACCGTCTCAATTCTCGGCGTCATCGGTAACTCCTTGAGTCTGGTGATCCTGTTCAAGCACGGATTCAAGAAAAGCTCCAACATTTTGCTCTTCAGTCTGGCTGTTTCTGACATAATATTCATGATTGGCGTCACCGGACCGCCCAAAGCCATCTACGAATGGGGCGGGGGTGGGTTTCAGTATCCAGAATTGACAGCCCATGTTCTCTACTATTTGTATCATATCTTTGACAGCTTAAATTGGGGGAGTGGACCGCCTTCGTTGTTCATGCCCGTTTTGATCACCATAGAGCGCCTAATAGCAGTTTTTCTGCCTTTGAAGTTTGCGTCGATAGTGACCCCTCAAAGAACGACCATTGCGATCGTGGGCGCTAATGTGGTCTCGTACGGAACGCAGGTGTATGTGAGGACATGGTTTGAGTTTGTCTACGTTTGGGACCCGGCCAGAAACGCCTCCATAGGCTTTGCCGCGCGGACCGACCTGTACTGGAAGCAGCGGGGGGCCAACAAGATTATCGAGATCTTCGTCAACTCTTTGATGGTTTTAGTTATTTTCGTGTTTTGCGGTTCTGTGGCTATCGGCATCAAGATCAAACTGGCGTCCATTAAGAGGCTGAAGATGACCAACAGCGCCCCTGGGAAACAGGGCGGGAAAGAAGCCGGGACATCAAGGACCACCCGGATGTTGCTGTGTCTCTGCGTGTTCTACACCATCGCCTGCGCCCCGATCGGTTTGCCTGTCTTCATCCCAGGTTTCATGACCTTCCCAGTATACACGGAGGAGCCTAACTTCCGGTCTGTTGGCGTCTTCATCTATCACGTGTACAAGCTCATATACTGTACCAACGCTTCCATCAACTTCGTCATCTACGTCGCCATGAGCAGGAGTTTCAGAACCACGTTTCTGGGCCTCCTCCGACTCAGACAGCCCAGACAGCCTTCTCAGACATCCGCGACGGAGCTGTCTCAGAGCCGGGCCAGCAGAATGTAGATCTAGAGACCTTTCTGCTTGAACCACACTAACATTTTAGAGCTTGTTTGTGAGTAGGTCTGTGAGACCAAGATAGGACATGAAAACAGGAAAGATAAAACACCTTGCTCCTTTAAAAAAAAAAAAAAAAACCCACACAATTAACGAACGAATCAAACCTCGTTATCGAAATTTTGTAGACAAAAAAAAGTGTAGAAAAAATCAAGGTCTGAGATTACAGATCGAACAACGAAAAAAAAAAAAAGAGTGTACACTCTCAAGGACAGAGAGAATTAATCTCGAAAATCCGATTAAACTGGTGGAGCTATGAGAAAAGTATAAGCAGTGAGGGAACTAACTTATCCACGGCAGTGAAGCTAGCAGCCACACGATATTTGTTCACACTTTACATTTGTTTAGTTAGCACATTTTTTAGCCTTCCATTCTTCTGCTTTGACACTTGTACATACGTGCTGTTGTTTAACACTTGTACACACGTGCTGTTGTTTAACACCTGCTGTTGTTTAACACTTGTACACACCTGCTGTTGTTTAACACTTGTACACACGTGTTGTTGTTTAACGCTTGTACACACGTGTTGTTGTTTAACGCTTGTACACACGTGTTGTTGTTTAACGCTTGTACACACGTGCTGTTGTTTAACGCTTGTACACATGTGCTGTTGCTTAATACTTGTACACATGTGCTGTTGTTTAATACTTGTACACATGTGCTGTTGTTTAATACTTGTACACACGTGCTGTTGTTTAATACTTGTACACACGTGCTGTTGTTTAATACTTGTACACACGTGCTGTTGTTTAACACTTGTACACACCTGCTGTTGTTTAACACTTGTACACACGTGTTGTTGTTTAACGCTTGTACACACGTGTTGTTGTTTAACGCTTGTACACACGTGTTGTTGTTTAACGCTTGTACACACGTGCTGTTGTTTAACGCTTGTACACATGTGCTGTTGCTTAATACTTGTACACATGTGCTGTTGTTTAATACTTGTACACATGTGCTGTTGTTTAATACTTGTACACACGTGCTGTTGTTTAATACTTGTACACACGTGCTGTTGTTTAATACTTGTACACACGTGCTGTTGTTTAACACTTGTACACACGTGTTGTTGTTTAACACTTGTACACACGTGTTGTTGTTTAACGCTTGTACACACGTGTTGTTGTTTAACGCTTGTACACACGTGTTGTTGTTTAACGCTTGTACACACGTGTTGTTGTTTAACGCTTGTACACACGTGCTGTTGTTTAACGCTTGTACACACGTGCTGTTGTTTTACACTTGTACACACGTGCTGTTGTTTAACACTTGTACACACGTGCTGTTGTTTAACACTTGTACACACGTGCTGTTGTTTAACACTTGTACACACGTGCTGTTGTTTAACACTTGTACACACGTGCTGTTGTTTAACACTTGTACACACGTGTTGTTGTTTAACACTTGTACACACGTGCTGTTGTTTAACACTTGTACACATGTGCTGTTGTTTAACACTTGTACACACGTGCTGTTTAACACTTGTACACATGTGCTGTTGTTTAACACTTGTACACATGTGCTGTTGTTTAACACTTGTACACACGTGCTGTTTAACACTTGTACACATGTGCTGTTGTTTAACACTTGTACACACGTGCTGTTGTTTAACACTTGTACACACGTGCTGTTGTTTAACACTTGTACACATGTGCTGTTGTTTACAAAGCAGCCGGAAATTCACAGAGCGTGCCTTTCTTTAGAACACTCCCTGCATTCTGGCTGTTACATACACCTTGAGCTGTGCTCCACAGGTTATTGTACACACTGAGCTATGCATTACATGTTATTGTACACAGTGAGCTATGCTTTACATGCTGTTGTACACAGTGAGGTATGATTTATATGTTGTTGTACAAATTGAGCTATGCTTTACATGTTGTTGTAGAAACTGTACTATGATTTATATGTTGTTGTACAAACTGAGCTATGCTTTATATGTTGTTGTACAAACTGAGCTATGATTTACATGTTGTTGTACACAGTGAGCTATGCTTTACATGTTGTTGTACACAATGAGCTATGCTTTACATGTTGTTGTACATACTTAGCTGTGCTCCACAGGTTGTTGTAAACACTGAGCTGTGCTCAATAGGTTGTTGTACATACTGAGCTGTACTTCACAGGTTGTTGTACATACTGAGCTGTACTTCACAGGTTGTTGTACATACTGAGTTGCGTTTCACAAGTTGTTGTCCATACTGCACTGTGCTTCACATGATGTTGTACATAATGAGCTGTGCTTTACAGGTTGTTGTACAAGCTGAATTGTGCTCCATTAGTTGCTGTACATACACAGCTGTGCTCCATAGGTTGTTGTACAATCTGAGCTGTGCTCCACAGGTTGTTGTATAAGCTGAGCTGTGCTCCACAGTTTGTTGTATAAGCTGAGCTGTGCTCCACAGTTTGTTGTACAATCTGAGCTGTGCTCCATAGGTTGTTGTATAAGCTGAGCTGTGCTCCACAGTTTGTTGTACAATCTGAGCTGTGCTCCACAGGTTGTTGTATAAGCTGAGCTGTGCTCCACAGTTTGTTGTACAATCTGAGCTGTGCTCCATAGGTTGTTGTATAAGCTGAGCTGTGCTCCACAGTTTGTTGTACAATCTGAGCTGTGGTGTATTGGTAGCACAAATGGAACGTTATTCATCAAACTGTTTACAGATTAAAACGGTTGATCCCGACATCCTGTACAATGTTCTTTATTATAGCGATGAAAAGCAGATGTTCAAATGCCTCAAAAGGGTTTTTTTTAATGTCTGTAAAACTTTGCAAAATATTTGTTTACTTGTATTTCTGGATGTATTTCTGTAATCAACAAATCGATCCTTCCTGGTGGATGACCATTTTTGTAAGTAAAGTTATATTTAGTTCACGCTTCTTACATAATTTTGTAGACGTTTTCATTGGTTGGAATTGTTGGGAAGCACGTAATTAGTTTTGGGATGTCTCCGCGAAGAACAAGCAGGAAAACACCAAGATGTACTCCTGTCATTTGTTGACAGATTGTGTTGTACATATCAGCGTATGCTATTTATGGAAGAGGTAACAAAGCTGAACAGGAGTTTTGGGGAAGTCTTGTTTTGGTTAAGAGAACAATCTACGGTATTTGAATGAAAGAGTGCATTTTTGAAACCGAAAACAGCTGAGAAACACATAAATGCCTTTGAATGTAAATGCTACAGAAGAGTTCTTCAAATATCATGGACACACAAACAACAAATATATCCATACTACAAGAGCTTAATATTGAAGAAGGCTGGCTAGTAAAGAGGATTAAAGAGAGAAAACTTAAATATTTTGGACACATTAAACGTCAGGATAATCTAGAGAAGACCGTGTTGAAAGGGTACATAATGGGAACAAGAAAGAGAGGAAGATCAAGGCGAAGATGGCTGCAAGACATCGTTGATGATCTGCAAATGGATGCATCAGCAGCAGCCATCTTGCTCACAACCGAGAGGCCTACAGGAGTGCTGTTAGGGAGGCAAAGTTCCGTAAAGAACATACAAATGAATGAATGAATGAATACTAGCTTAACTATAGCTATAATTGATAGCAAAGGTTTGGCAAAGAGGAATATTTATGGTGAATTTTAACGGATTATTTTCGTTTAATCCCTGTATTAAATCATTTATTGCTAAGATTATTCTGTAAAGGGAAAGAGAAGAATGGATAAGTGGAGCAAGGATCCAGATTAAACTGTTCTACTTAGATACAGCAATGGTCTTACTGAATGGAGAAACATGGTCGCCAACACATGCGGCCCCTAATGGTTGGGTGCTTGTGTAAGACTGCTTGCTTTTTATATGCCATACTTTTCTTTTTAGCTTCACCCCCACTGCAGTCCTTGACAGTGACCCAGCTCTTCTTTCTTTCTTTCTTTCTTTTTTTCTTTCTTTCTTTCTTTCTTTTTTTCTTTCTTTTTTTCTTTCTTTCTTTCTTTCTTTTTTCTTTCTTTCTTTTTTCTTTCTTTCTTTCTTTCTTCTTCTTCTTCTTCTTCTTCTTCTTTCTTTCTTTCTTTCTTCTTCTTCTTCTTCTTTCTTTCTTCTTCTTCTTCTTTCTTTCTTTCTTCTTCTTCTTCTTCTTCTTATTATTCTTCTCCTTCTTTCTTGCTTTCTGTCTTCTTCATCTTTCTTTCTTTTTTTCTTTCTTTCTTCTTCTTTCTTTCTTTCTTCTTCTTCTTTTGCTTCTTCTTCTTCTTCTTCCTCTTCTTCTTCTCTCGCCATCAACATGACGCTGGTTGCGATGTGTCACTGTTTTGATGATCAAAAATCTTTCCAAAGTGGAATTTTTTTTTCTGTGTTAACTAACAGTAGATCTTT
This sequence comes from Achatina immaculata, assembly GCA_009760885.1. Classification (NCBI taxonomy): domain Eukaryota; kingdom Metazoa; phylum Mollusca; class Gastropoda; order Stylommatophora; family Achatinidae; genus Lissachatina; species Lissachatina immaculata. The sequence continues at coordinate 24,143,490 of CM019699.1, forward strand.
CGTTGTTAACATAGCAATAAGCCTCGGCTTCTCTCTCAGCATCATGCACTGTTAGCAGCCAATCTCAGTAACACAGAGTTCTAGTAACAAATTTACCAATCACAGCTGAGTGTTTCTGGTCAAAGAGACCGACAGACTAATACGAGCATTACTTCCACTCATTGCTGGTGTTGCTAATCCGACGCAGCATACGGCAGATTCGGCGGGTAGTCTCAGCTCAAAGGAGGGTCTTTGCGTAACACTCCGTAAGGGCTTGAAGTGATAGCGCCTTCACATTTCTAGGTCACAACAGAATTTGAAGTAGGGATGCCAGCACCTGTCCTTGCTGCCTTTGTTTTCCTAGGGAAACCCCAGTAACCAAGTTTTTTTAAGTTTTTTTTTTTCAAACTGAGTTAAATCCCTTTGCCCGTACATCGCCGCCTCATCTTTCAGATCAGAGGTTGTTGGTTTTTCTGAAACTCTAAATCTGAAGATCTTGGTAGTAGAAACTATACCAAAGATCTCTACAGTTCAAGCCTTGACAAAAGATCTCGGTAGCAGATGCCGTGCCAAAAGATCTCGGCAACTGATGCCGTGCCAAAAGATCTCGGCAGTTCAAGCCGTGCCAAAAGATCTCGGCAACTGATGCCGTACCACAGATCTTGTGAAGAATGTATTCAATGAAGCAAAAAACGTTGTGCGCCAAATTTAGTTCATTTCTGAGATAAACCTTGGACGCAAGATTCTCAAAATCTCCATCACAGCTGGGAGCACATCGATCCTCATCTTCTCGTCCAAGCTGTTTTATAACAGCAGCCTGTTCAGTTCACACTGAAAATCTACGCACTGTGCTAAATGGCACAACATGTCACCAGTTACTGAATGATGACAAATGACACATAAAAATGGCACTTGATGGACTGTAAAAAGACCTGTCTGCCAAACTGTTAGTTATGCGTTTCTTCTCATTGTCGAGGGTCAGTCGTTGATAGCACAGGGGAAGGCAGAAAACCGAGGAAGAGAAAATAGACAACAGCAGTCATAGAACAAGAGGCTCCCCCCATCTGAGGACATCTTGACTTAGCTTCTTGACCGAGTATTTCCTAGAATCAAGCATTTGGGTTGTAAGTGGGTTGTGTCCCCTTGGCTTATCTAGTTATTATCTGCCGATCCGAATGAAAGCTTTACTCCTTTCTTACACTCTTATTCGTCCTCTTTCGCGGCCATCTTTAGGGAAGAATGTTGTTTCATCTCAGCTTGCTCTGTCTTCTGTTTCGCTGTGCACTCATCCTAGCTGATTTCTTGTCCATCTCTTGATGTTATCGACCAACAAAAGCTGTTTCTTGTCGATATCTTGATATTAGCAAACTAGGAGAACTGATTCTTGTCCATCTCTTGATATTATCAATCAAGGAGAGCTGATTTTTGTTCACCAACTGATGCTATCGATCCAGAAAAGCTGACTCTTGTCAATTCTTTGATGCTGTCAACTCAGGTAAGTTGACTCCTACTAATCTCTTGATGTTATCAACTCAAACAAGCTGATCCTTGTCCATGTTATCAGCCCAGTTACACTTATCGCCTTTCATTATTTGATGTTATCAACAAGTGTTTATGTTACCTCCCTTCAATTTTACAATAAACTTTTTCCTCAGCAATGATGTTTTTTTTTTCTGTGTACTATAAAAAAAAACTACACTTAACCAAAACACTTTTCTTTTAAGGGTTTCTTTACCTCAGTTTTTTCTGTTTTACTTAGTGTAGTATTTATTTACACAAAAAAGAACAAATATATCTATACTACAAGAGCTTAATATTGAAGAAGGCTGGCTAGTGAAGAGGATTAAAGAGAGAAAACTGAAATATTTTGGACACATTAAACGTCATGATAATTTAGAGAAGACCGTATTGGAAGAATACATAATGGGAAAAAGAAAAAGAGGAAGACCAAGACGAAGATGGCTGCAAGACATCGTTGACGATCTAGAAATGGATGCAACAGCAGCAGGCCATCTTGCTCACAACCGAGAGGCCTACAGGAGTGCTGTTTGGGAGGCAAAGTTCCGCAAGGGACATGCAAATGAATGAATGAGTATTTATTCTAGTATTTTTATTGCCCTAAGTATTAGCTATTGTGTGTTTTCCTCTGTAACATTACCAGCTCTGCCAGCAAGATTTATGCCTATTCTACCGATCTAGATCTCTTTCTGTCGCGTCGTCAATGTTCGAGACGTTTTTGTGGTGAGAATATCCAAGTCGTTGGTGTAGTGTCTGGTATGTTTCATTGGCACGGTTATTTATGGTCCGAGTGGAATTATAACCTCTTAACTTTACTGCGTAGTACAGAAGATAAGAAAGACAAAAAGCCGTGATAAAACTAGCGTAGGTTTTAAAAATACCAAATTAATGTAGACATTTAAGACGAGCTCCCTTAGTTCAGAGCAGCAGAGCTAGGCCGTAGTCAGTGTCCAGAGCAGCAGAGCTAGGCCGTAGTCAGTGTCCAGAATTCAGTACAGCACTCCTAACTATAATACAGCTCTGTAACACTGTACTCCTGACCACAGTACAGTACTCCTGGCTATAATATAGCTCTCTAACACTGTACTTCTAGCTATAAGATAGCTCAGTAGCACTGTACTCCTAGCTATAATATAGACCAGTAACACTGTACTCATGACCAGAGTAAGTCCTCCTAACTATAATATAGCTCTATAACACTTTACTCTTAGCTATAATATAGCTCAGTAACACTGTACTCCTGACCACAGTACAGTACTCCTAGCTATAATATAGCTCTATAACACTTTACTCTTAGCTATAATATAGCTCAGTAATACTGTACTCCTGATCACAGTACATTAACAGAACACATTTTTTATGGTTAGACCTTGAGAAATCATAAAGAAAAACACTTTTATTTATGAGAGAAAGAAAAATGACAAGAGAATTACCTGGGTCTTGAACCACAGACTCCGGTAGGACAAGCAACCGCCTAGCTAGAGAGTACAGCGCATGAATAAACTTAGCCATCTAGCGCACCTCCCCCACCCCCCTCCACCCCCGACCTTCAAAGCTGTTTTGACAGCTAATCCATCACCATCAGTCATTCTGCTGACGGAAAATCTTGACACTCGGAAAAGAAACCAGGCCATGACACGGAAACTCTGTCGCTTAGACCGTCTCCCGTAGCTACCAGACTTGACACAGGCATACACACATGGTCTCCTGCAAATTTCCAGTGCATACTGGACGACAGTAACAACAAATAAACATATACTTTCTTACATAGGGTGTCTGAGTTGCGAAGTGGTTAGTGCACTGGTCTCTCATGGCGAAGGTCGGGGGTTCGAATCCAGCCGGCGGCACCCCAGTCACCCAGCTGTAGAAATGGGTACCCGACTTCTTCTGGAGTTAAGGAAGGAAAAGGCAGCCAGGCGTGATACTGACCATATCACCCTCTAGTGTGCTGACAGGTCAAGGAAAATATGGGCACTAACACCATATCCCTATGTGCCTCTAAGGCATGACAGGGTTACCTTTACTTTTTTTTTCTTACATAAATGTAGTTTTAGCTTATGGTTAAATATACAATGTTTTACACATAAGAAACAACGAGGCTTTCGTACAATAAAGTCATAGAACACAGAGTTAAATGGTTAGACCTTGAAAAATCATGTGTTCTTACTTTATTGTGTGAAAACCTGGTTGTTTCCTATTTGTAAAAATGTGTATCTTACTCCCAACCACAATATACTCGTAGCTTTTCATTCAGATTATTTTGTCGCTTAAAATATGCAAAATTCTTTCAATATCGAGTTTTAATTCTTCTAATTTGTCCTTCAATGTTAGTTATGTTTGTTATATGAACAGCATATTTGTAGAATGTCTGGAATAGAGTGAAAGATGTATGATAAAGGGCAGAATGTCAGACGGGCCTGCGTGCCCAATTCTTAACCCTTATGAAATAAAAATCAATCAATCAATCAATCAATTACCACTGGTTAAACTTGCTCTTTTCTTCATCGTGCCCATGATAGTCAGTTTTTTATTGTCCAAGTTCTTGTCTCACGTCCAAGTCAATTTTTTATTGTCCACGTTTTCGTCTCACGTCCAAGTCAGTTTGTATTGTCCAAGTTCTCGTCTTACGTCCAAGTAAGTTTTTATTGTCCAAGTTCTCGTCTTACGTCCAAGTCAGTTTTTATTGTCCAAGTTCTCGTCTTAACGTCCAAGTCAGTTTTATTAAGTTCTTGTCTCACATCCAAGTCAATTTTTATTGTCCCAAGTTCTTGTCTGACATCCAGTTTAGAGCGCCACAGAGAAGTCTTTATCGTGTATACACCTGACAATTCTCAGCTTCCGTTGCTGTGTCGTTTGTGAAGAAGAAAGAGTGTTTTTTTTCCACTCTGTAGAAAATTAATTTAGCCAATCCTGTTTTTTTTTTTTTGGTTGATTTCTATCCAAATTTTATGTCAATTGTTATTTCATGCCCCTTATAAGATAATGAGATTTTTTTTTCATTAGAAAAGGAAACCAACACCAACAAACAAAACAAAAAAGATACGTAATATGAAAAACTCACAAGGAAAGCCACCAGCCAATAAACGACAGAGTAAGAATGTAGTCATGCAAAGAACAAAAGATCAAGAAACGTAACCACCAATACAAAACAGCTTAAGAAACAGAGCAACCAATAAAAAGTAGCATAAGAAACCTAATTATATGTGTAAGCATCTTCCTATGGTTAGAAAAGGTTATCAGACTGTTCAGGTAACTACAGTCTCAATAGTTATAACGTTTCTAACATGAACCAACAATTTTGAATGTCTGCTCGACACTAAATTATATTGGCCTGGTTGTTAAGTATTACTGATAACCTGCTCTCTGGCGTGTTCTGCCAGGCGCTGTAAGTACCTCCAACATGTTATTTTGTGGAAAAAAAAAGTCATTGAGACAACAAAATTATCATAAATTATACTCAAGTCTGCCACGACAAGTAAATAACACACACAAAATGACAAGACCATACGACTGTAACTTTCTACGCTTTTTATATAAAATACACAATAACATAAGGGACTTAGACATTATGTAACTTAAGATATATATAATTTGTTACTGATAATTTACTTTTCTGACATCACCACTCTCTCCTGATTACAGATGAGTGTAGTAATACTAATCATGGGGATTCTTGCTTAAAAAGTAGTAATTTCAGCTTGAAAGAAATGTGATTGTGTGTAGATTACAGTTATAAGAACGAGAAACATTACACTAGTACTACTCTATTTTTTTTTTCGTCCCAGGTATTCTAGTACACCATTTCCTGATTATATAACGTTTTTATATTTGTTTTAACCTTTCTGAAATAACTTTTGTCACAGTCATCGCCGATGTCTTTATTAACTAACAACATGTTAATATTTATATGTAACTTGGTTTCTGCCGGACTAACGGTTGTGTCCTGTCCTTGCTGGGAAGACCGTCTTTTTCTCAGTTGTCCTAAGAGCGTAACCCAGTACCTCCAGTTTCATTCTTCCCTGTATTATTATTTTTGACATCCTATTATAATCTGTAACATAGTATTACAATCTTTAATATCGCATTATAATCTTTAGCATCGTCTTGTATTATAATATTTAATATCGGGGACTGCAGCGTTGGATTCCCTCCACTTTTCTATGAAATACGCTAACGGAATATCATCATCCTCGCTAAAATCTTCAGCGGCGCGTGTTTGTCTCAAAAGTTTGAGAACCTCTCCATGTGACAGGGGATCACCGTACACGACTGTCGAGCTTTCTACTCTATTTTATACTTGCTATTTTCTGTTTCCGTGAATGTCTACTGTCTTATCTTTGCTTTATACTCTATTTTATACTTGCTATTTTCTGTTTTCATGAATGTCTAATGTCTTATCTTTGCTTTATACTCTATTTTATACTTGCTATTTTCTGTTTTCATGAATGTCTAATGTCTTATCTTTGCTTTATACTCTATTTTATACTTGCTCTTTGCTGTTTTCATGAACGTTAGCTGTCTTATCTTCAGGTGAGTATTGTATTAGTCTTGCTAGTTGCACACCTAAAGTCTATGTCCCATGGCATTTGCGTGACTTAGGGATATGAAGTAGGACTGGGAAGGAACCGGTTCTTTCGGTTCTTCCGGCAACAGCGGAGACCCGGTTCTTAAAAACAAATACCAGATACAGACCGATTCCTGATAGCGAGTAGTACTAACCTTAAACATCTTTAGAAAACAGACAGCAAACCAGTTCTGAATCTGAGTAGAACCGTTTTGAGATGGGCAACAGTGTCGACGGGCTGGCGGTAAATTTTGTTTGAAAGTCCTGACCTCAATACAAAACCTTCATTGTGTCACTCCCCAGCCTCCCCTCCCATTGCTTCCCCTGTAAAACGTGTTGGTGCAAGTTTGTATGTTATCAATATTTGGGAGGAATATCTACAGTACTAGAGGGAGTGTTCTCCCTCTGTTACACAACCAACACTGTCAATAAGCATGAATAACATGTACAGTTTCATGCAGGCTATCAATTTAATATGCATACTACTCACAATGAAATCATAAAATAATAAATAACCAATAACTTTCTAATAAAATCCTATTTCATTACAACCTTAACTATTAGCAGAAGTTAACCTTCACTCAAATTACATCACTACACGTACTGACTCGAGACTTACATCACATCTTAACTCACACTACACAAATCTACACCACATGAGGTGGGCACTGGAAAAACATAACTAAACAACCCAACATCATTATCACAATAATAAATAGGAAATTACAGCACAGTCAATAAGTACAACGAAAACACGACACCTCCCGACCATGCCTCAGATACAATGATGCAAGAAAAAAATGATCAATAACTTACTACCCCGGAACAACTGCCATGTCTTGAGGACGATTACGTCTTGGTCAAGGTCGTATACCCCTCGACCCAGGCACAGATCGTCCACAACCCCTTTCTTTTACAATAATGTCTTTTTTTTCATTCCGTTAATCATTTTAACCACAGTAGCCATATATTTCTGTACAGTGCAGCCAGTAAATGTGCTGATTGTTTTAACGTTGATGAACATATTAATGTCCAAACATAAATTTATCCTTGTTATAAGCCTGTCATTTCTTTTTCTTGAATCACTATTTCCTGCATTTACTTCATTCACTACGTTTCTGTGTGTTTTACTGTGGACACGCTGGTGTAAATAATGGCTCACAGATCTAATATCAGTTCTGTGGAGAGACATAGGAAAGCTCGGGGAAATTATTTGTTTTATATACATACCATCACTAATATTTACAAATACATGAATAGTTTTGGGTCATTCATTTACTTGCGTGTCCCTTGTAGAACATTGTCTCCCTAACAGCACTCCTGTAGGCCTCTCGGTTGTGAGCAAGATGGCTGCTGCTGATGCATCCATTTGCAGATTATCAATGATGTCTTGCAGCCATCATCGCCTTGGTCTTCCTCTCTTTCTTTTTCTCATTATGTACCCTTTCAAGACGGTTTTCTCTAGATTATCATGACGTTTAATATGTCGAAAATATTTATGTTTCCTCTCTTTAGTCCTCTTTACTAGCCATCCTTCTTCAATATTAAGTTCTTGCAGTATGGATATATTTGTTCTTTTTTGTGTCCATGATATTTGAAGAACTCTTCTGTAGCTTTTATATTCAAAGGCATTTATGTGTTTCTCAGCTGTTTTGTTAAGTGTCCAGGTCTTACAGGCATATGTTGCGATGGGAAAGATGCATGCCCTTAAAAATCTTATTTTTGTAGTTCTGTCTGTTCCTCTCCACAGATTCTTTAGTTGTTTTACTTTTTGAAAAGCGATAGATGTCCTCCTTTTAATTTCCCTCATTGCACCCCTGACTGACCTCTTGTTTTATGTCAAACCAAGTTGTTGTTTCACCATTTATTCTTACTGCTGCTTGTTGGTCTAGATACAGCAGTGATGTTAATTGTATCAAATGTGTTGAAAGTCCCATTTTTTTCCATTATTTCCCAAAGTTTCTGGTGTTGTACACAATCAAATGCCTTTGAATAGTCTATAAAGGCTAAATATAGATTCACATTAAACTCTCTGCATTTCTCTATTATTAATCTTATATTGAATATATCATCTCCTGATCCTCTTCCTTGCCTACGATCATTGACTAGTACAGTCACTGCCCGGAAGAAAAGCAATGGTAGCTATTTTGTGAAAATACATCAAGAAACCCAAACAGCAACAGCAACATAGTTTTGGGTATAAGCATTTGTAAAAGTAAATATACATATACAGTATATACTTATAAAGGTAAATATACACTATACCTGAAAACTCTCTTCTTGCTTGTTTATGGCCAGGACTTTTCCTGAACGTCTGAGCTTATCTCCGCCAGGACCTGGGATCTGACAAGTAGTCAATCAGTCCTCAAAACTGATTAAACTAGAACACGATTAACTGTCAGCAGAATGTTCTCATTCAGACATTTCAAAGACTAAGCGCTTGAACTGGAACAATATCATACTTCAGCAGCATGTTCTTGTTCAGACATTCTTCAGACTAAACCCTTAAACTTGGACAACGATCAGCTGTCTTCAGAATGGTCTTGGTCATACATTTTTCGGAGCAAACGCTTGATTTGGAACAGTGATCACATGGCAGCAGAATGTTCTCGTTCATTCATTCTTCAGACTGAACATTTGAACTACGACACTGAACCAATGTTATCAAAATATTCTTGCTCATATATTCTTCAAAGTAAGTACCTGAAGTGAAACAATGATCAGATGTCAAAAGAATGTTCATATTCAGACATTTTTCAAACTAAACACTTGAACTATTTCAGCGTTAA